>CM076571.1:199173885-199605723 GCA_034641835.2 Pinus albicaulis | reverse complement strand
TGTGGTATCATACAACACATTTCTCATACCCTCCTAGCATTGTTTCTGCTAGGGAGTGCGTTATTTTGGAGGCAGTGATAATTGCATGGTTTGGTGGCTCTGTTGCAGTGTTTCCTTGTGATTGAGAGGTTCATCCTTTCATGGGAGGAAGCCCTTGAGGGTTATAAATCAGATCATATATCTTTCCATCCTTCTATTCTCTTTTGCTTCAGTGTTTCAGTGGTTATTCAGTAAATTACTGAATCTCCCATTTCGTATGCAGAGTATTTGACAAGAAACCCTTGTCGGGTTCTCTTGTATTTTGTATGAGGAGACTAGATCTCTGTAATTCAAAATTATTCCTTAATATATGAGTAGATATATTTTTCTCCCATATTTTTATGTTAAAACTCTCTTTAGACTACGCAGTCCATTAATGCAGCAACTCCGGTAAAATGCAGTTTGGGGTTTTTAGTCATTTTCAACTACTCTAGTGTGGGAGATCTATTTATCCCACCTAGTTTCATTTATTTCTAATCTCCTCTTGTATTTAGATGCTATATGGATGTATCTGCGGGATCCAAGTGATCATTTCACTATTTTATTGCAAATGTTGCTAGAAATGCATTTTTCATGCATGATTCATGAGCAATCCTTAAAAAGGGATATTATAGTGGTATCAAAGCATGATATCTGGCCCAACTTGTGAGATCCAGCTATCAGAAGAAAGAGAGATGGAAAAAAGCTAGAAAGCTTCAGTGTGTGCAGGAAGAAAGGAAGACAAGCTTACAAAGCTTCTTCCGAAATCTATGAAGAGCTTTTAAGGATAGCTGAAGAAAATAAGATTGGAGCTGAAATCACCAAAGGAGGTTGATTCTAGAGCTGAATCTAGATTTTCACATGGTGAGTGTGAGCATGCAGCTACACTCTATGATGCACAGTGCAGTCAAATACCTAGAGATATCCTGAGATGGATGGGAGGAGGAAGAATGCCTAAGAGAATGACTCTTAGTGATTTTTTGCGGGAGTATGAATCTCAAATTGAGAGGTTTAGAGATCATACTGATTTCCAGGAGTTTTGAAAGATCCATATGGAGAAGATCCAACAGCAGGATGCAGATAGATTTCTTCTATCTACTTTTCCCAGATCACCTACATGTTCAGTTGGAGCTTGGGTGAAGGAGCTAAAATCCTATTTGTAGCTGCACCATATTTCCGAAGATGAAGCTATTAGAGTTGCAGCGCTGCATTTCAGAGGTAAGGCTCATGCATGGTGGATTTTTGAATATTTTTCCTTAAAAAATGCCAATACTTTCTCTTATGCAAGATTCATAAAAACATTGATGGAGAGGTTTGGTGAAAAACTTCCTAAGACACATGAGCAAGTAAAACTGGAGAAAACAAAACCCTTGCATGTGATGGGGGAAACTCCATTTCATAAAACCATGGGAGGAGTTGATGTCTTTCATTTCGCATTTCCGGAAGCAACACTTCCAGTTCATATTCTTGAACCAGAGGGCATGGGGATCACTTTTTCACAAAGGGATCCAATTATTGAGATGTTGCCTACACACATTGATGAAGAAGAAAGGGGCGACATCGCTATCATATCTAGAGCACATCTAGTGCCTCATGCAGAGGGAGGAGGATCACATGCTCCAACAGGAGGGATTCTTGTGCCTTTGCAAGAAGTTCCCCAGGATCTCATACATAGAGGTCCAAGCACAATTTGTGAGCAGCATGGTTGTGCAACATTGTAGCTGGAAGAAGGAGAAAGGGAGGAAGAGAAGCATCATTTGATGAGAGGTACACACCCTTCTCTATTTCAGAGAGCCAGTGCAAGAAAGAGGTAGAATAATTTGCGCTGTAAGGGCAAGGGAAAGGTTTCCCAATCATATGTACAGTCTACTCTTGACATTGATGTCTCAATACATAGAGGCATTCCACCAGGGAGGCCACTAGATCTACATTTGATGAGAGAAATCTTGTCTTTGGGTTCACCACTCTTTGATTTTGGAGAGGTGAAGAGTTTGGAGGAAGACTTTGGCATGGGGGATGTCAAAGTAGCAGGCAGAAGCATGAGGAGAGCTTCACATGCCAGATCACCAGCGCTGTCTTTGAGGAGGATTGAACCTTATTGGAGATCTCAGCTCTTGGTAGAGTACTCCAAGGATCTTGGTGCATGCATGATTCTTGATGACCCTTACGGAGATGACAGATACATGGTAGATGATGTGGTCATCTATTCCTATGGCAGGATCTTCTTGACTAGATATTCTAGTCTCAAAGAGAAGCTGTTACATGCAACACATGAGGACTTATCTTATATGCACTTTGATGCATATTTCCATTTGGTGGAGGAGTTCACTTGGGAGGGCATCCAGCAGGACATATATCAGCATATGGAGAGATGCATAGCCCGGATGGTGATAGAGAGGATGTCACAACCACCTTCCTACTCATTGGGAGTGAGGGAGAATTTCTAGTGGAGCCATTTTAGCTCAAGACCTCAAGTACATGATGGAGGAGGTATCATTTTACAGTTTTTATTGTAATTCTTTTCCTTATTTGAGCATCATGATGTATCAAGAGTAGTTTCTTCTTCTTGCATATTGTATGATAATGTACTTGCAACTACTTGTAGCATTGGCTTTGGCTATCCTTTTAATGAGCTATGGGAGAAGCCACATGCTTCTTGGTGTGCACTATTGACACCATATTGTAACTTCATGTTTTCATCTTATGAGATGACTGTGGCAGCAAACAAGTGGCTAGAAAAGCACTTGTTACTTCTTATTTTGATGTAGGCAAAGGATGCATTGCGCTGGTTCCATGAGAGGGACCATGGTTCACTCTCCGGTTGTCAATTGGAAACTTGTTTTTATTGTATCTTGCTTCCATGTACTGCTGATGTGTTTTTGATCAAGGGAAGCTTGTATGAGGGAGAGATGAGGTAGTAGCAAAATTTTTTGTTGCTATGGTTGCACTTGGGAGAGTATGGGAAAAATTCTTCCCATACTTTTCATGATATTTCTGAAGAGAATAAAGGCACATTCATGGTGCAAGGAGGCTACCCTTCAGTATTGGAGGATCTGAGAGACTTCCAAGCTGGAAGATGATCTTCTCACATAGCAACATGATGGTGGATGGCTTTGGCATGTAGAATTTCAAAGGGAGAAGTCATGGAGCCTTATTCTTAAGGCCTACAACATTGTCACATGGGAGTGTGTTCTTATTGATGGAGTGTTCCAAAGAGTATGTGTATCCCTTCTTCATGCAGATTTTTGTGAGGGAATCCTCATGGGGGAGCTTATACATGGACCTCAATTTTAGCCTACTCACTATGTATGGTAGGAAATGCATTCCTGTACTTGTTTATTACTCCATTGAGTATTTGTACTTTCCCACCATGTTTGAACATTGCATTGCTCCTCAAAAGAGCAAGAGTATTTTTGGGTTTCATGGTCACTTTAGGGCCAATGTTTATGATGATAGTAGCCCATCTATACATGAATTTGGGCAAGTGTATTGTTATATTATATATGTACAACTGATATACATTGATTCTTACTTCCCCATGTTGGGAGAACAAACATATACAACTTGTAACTTGTTGTAGGACCACTTGCCTTATGAAATTCTCAACCAACAGTTGGGAGAGCTGTGACGTATCCACCAGAGAGACTATATGTATCATCCAAACTTGAACATAACCTTCAGCCATTTTCTAATTTGGATGCCCTGTGGTGATGATGTGCCATTCATCTTGAATGGGATGGTTTGGGTTGGCATGACTCATGATTTTGGGGGAAGAGTCCTTGGAGGCTCAATCTTCTTCTTGCCATTGGAGGGAAATCATGTTTCAACCCAAGATCAACATGCCCTCTACACTTATCATGAGTGGATAGGAGGACAGTGTGGGATAGGCCTTCTTTCCTATCATGTACATTCATTCAGCCCACCTTCATTTCTGGAGCACAAGGTGGAGGAGACTTTTCATGAGTTACCATGTTGGAGGGTGACTCACTTCATTTGGATGATAGCATGGGTGAGGTAGGCACTCATTCACCATGTTGGTCATCACTCCTACTTTGTGGAGGCCATGAGACAGCTAGAATGTTTCCATTCAAACTTTCCCCCTTTGAATGATGCAGACATTTTGGTTTTGCACACTTAGGAGGAAGCATTGGATGACAATTTATTTGCAGATTCTCTTGATGCAGTGATGGAGGCTATTGATGGGAGGCCACATGAGGATGAGGGGAGAAAGTTTTCTCTCCTTATGAATTTTATTGAGGACAAGCAAATATTTTGAAGGGGAGGACTGTAATGTTCCCAAAATTTTAGCTTCCAAGCTAAATGGAACATTAGAGTTAGCAGCAGCTTTAGCCGGTGAATAAATGGGTAGAAAAGCCCACAAGTCTCCTAAGGAGGATAAAAATACTCCAAGTATGAAAGGAGACACTCTTTATAGCTTAATAAAACACCTCCATTTGTGAACAAAGATAAATTGAAGCTGCTTTGACCAAGTCAACAACACAGTTTTAGTGGAGGAGGAATCCTATGATGGATAACGCAATTTTGGAGGGAAATGTAACTTGGGTTAGAAGTAACCTAAGTGAGTGGGGCCAAGGGAAAGAAAAATCACATCTTATATAAGGAATATTATGGCAGCATTATTTTTCATGTTGTATATTATTATTCTTGGCTGCCAAGAATTGTTGCTTCTTTGTTGCTTAGCAAAGTTGCAGTGCTGTTTAGCACTGGGTGTTCTCGGGTGGGAATCACACCTCTTTCCTTTGAGGAGCTCATTGGGAGAGTTTTCATTCATCATTCCAAATCATTTTTTCAGGCCAAGCTTCAGCCATCTTCATCAGCACAACTTTTCCGGAGATTGTGTAGTGTTGCTGGGTGTAGCAGTGGAATGGATTGGAATCCCAGCTTCTGAGCTAGTTTGTCATTGGAGGGAGTTTCCCTTCACTTGAGAGATCTATTTGGAGAGCTCCAAGACTTATTTCAGATCTGTGGTATCAGACCACACATTTCTCATACCCTCCCAGAACTATTTATGCTAGGGAGTGCGTTATTTTGGAGGCAGTGATCATTGCATGGTTTGGTGGCTCCGTTGCAGTGTTTCCTTGTGATTGAGAGGTTCATCCTTTCATGGGAGGAATCCCTTGAGGGTTATACATCATATCATATATCTTTCCATCCTTCTATGCTCTTGTGCTTTAGTGTTTCAGTCTTTATTCATTAAATTACTGAATCTCCCATTTTGTATGCAGAGTATTTGACAAGAAACCCTTGCCAGATTCTCTTGTATTTTGTATGAGGAGAATATATCTCTGTACTTCAGCATTATTCCTTAATATATGAGTAGATATATTTTTCTCCCATATTTTTGTGTTAAAACCCTCTTTACACTGTGCAGTCCATTAATGTAGCAACTTCGGTAAAATGCAGTTTGGGGTTTTTAGTCATTTTCAGCTACTCTAGTGTGGGAGATTTGTTTAACCCACCTAGTTTCATTTATTTATGATATCCTCTTATTTTTAGATGCTATATGGATGTATCTATGGGATCCAAGTGATCATTTCACTGTTTTATTGCATATGTTGCTGGAAATGCGTTTTTCATGCATGATTCATGAGCAATCCTGAAAAAGGGATATTACAGACCACATGATGTAGATGATAAAGGTTTATCTGAAACATCATCATAGGAGACATGGTTCACATGTGAAATTTTTACGGAGGGAGACTGGTGACTAGTAGAAATAAGTTGCATCGATGTTGATACTGAAGCAACCTCATAGATATGAGGTGTATCCAAAGGTATATAGTTATATTCACTCTAGGAGGTTGAAGTGTCATTCCCATTGATGATGAGAAATAAAGGATATGTATATTATTTTCTGACATCTCTACATCAGGATGACCAATCACAATAATGGGTTTAATGGTTCCCTATCCTGTAGAAGAAGAGGTGTCATGGGTCATAAGTAGAGGAGTGGAAAGAATACTATGAGTGCCATCCATTTCATGAAGAGCAATGATATTGTTAAAAAAATTCGAGAAATGAGGGCAATGATGTGAATACTGTCAATACATTTTGTACAAAGTGTAAGGGTGTTTGGTGTGTAATGCATTAGTATTCTTAAATGTCTCAGGGAGAGAGACTTACACCATGGGGACCTTTTGGTCTAGCTAAAATTCATCCAAGGACATTAAACCCTTTAACCAAGGCATAGTAGGAAAATATTTGGTGGCATGGTTGTAAAGATCACACAAAGCACATGGAAGTGAAGGCTTTGGTGTATAAGGTTGATAAACCAATCTTTGGGTTGCCTTATCATTTCCCTCTTTCTTCTTTTCTTTTCCCCCCTTTCTAGATGACTTCGACGGTAGGATGAGACTCGTATTGAGGTCGTGATGGAGCTGAATCAACAAAAGGGGTCATTAGAACTAGTTGAATAAGTGTCACAGAGAAATAAGGTTTAATTTTATTTGGAGGAATATTGGTGGGAGGATCTAATTACCAACCTGGAATTCTCAATGTAATATTAGGAAAATTCAACATAACCATCATAGGTGTGTGTATTAGTGTGTTTTTTTTCTATGAGTACCAAAAGTGTTAGTATGAATCCTTTGTCGAAGTGTACGAAAAAGGACCACTTTAGCTACGCATAAATAATAGCCCTAACAACAAAAGTGACTGCCAATATCTTCAGATCTGCGATTAGTTAGACATAAAAGAGCTGCAAAAAACCAGATCTATGCATGGAAAGACATTAAGCAGAAAAAGTAAGGGTTTGCTCCATATACCAATAGACAAGACAAGAACAATTTTTGAAAGAATTTTTATATTAATCGGGCACCTGGGAGGAAAACAAGAAGGCGTATCCAATTCTCCTCGGTGGGATGGGTTCTTGGAAGTCCTCAGCACTTCAGATCTAAGATTTCTCTCTCTTGTTGGTGTAGAAAACCCACACAAAGAATGGAACTCAAAGGGAGCTCACACAGCAAATGGCAGAAAAATGGTGACCAAGTGTATAGATCCAGAGTGATCTAATAGGCAACAAAAGGTGAAGAATGGTAGGAAAAACCCTCCTATTTATAACAAAATATTGGGTCATTCTAGATCTTGGTGCATGGGTTAACCAGATCTAGATCCACTTTTTATGGAATATTTTATTATATTTGTTGGAGGAAAAGGTATTTGACTTGGGTCAAATCCCTTAATTTGTCAAAAATAAATAAATAAATGATTTATTTATCTTTTTAAGGAAGCGGTTAGAAGATAATCAAATAAATAATGATTTATTTAATTATTTAAGGAAGTAGTTGAAAGATAATTAAATAAATAATGATTTATTTAATTATTTGTGGGTGATTTGGTCATATTTAACAAGGAATATTATCTAAATAAGGTTTAAATAATTATTCCTATAAAATAATAATATAAATAAAGGTTTATCTAATTAATTTCTTTGATTTTGGGTTAAATATGACTGGGAATAATAATTAAATTATGGTTTAATTAATTATTCCATGAGGAAAATCAAACAAATATAGGTTTGTTTAATATTTCCTTTGGGGTTTCTTGTTTTAACATAGTGAAGGCAATTTTACTTAGGGTAAAATTGGTCTTACATGGTGTACTTGGGTCCATCTAATGATAAGAGGTTAGATGACCAAAAAATGGTGTAACAAAAAGCACCTTCCTTGGAGTTGGTTGTTACCTATAAGGAACATACAAACAATTAGATGTTGTTAGTGTACAAACATGGATAAACAAAGCATTAAAAGTGATGGAAGCAATGCATGAACAAACATAAACTAAAAAAAACTAAATAACACATAAACAAGCTTAATCAAGAAAAACAAATAAAAAAGGTGTAGGAAAAGGCTCCTTCTTATTGATAGTTGGTAGTGGAAGAGTTACAATAGAAGTATCAAAGACACTTGAAGATAATTGTTTGAACAATGGTGCTAAAAAACTATCAACAAGGATTTCCCTTTCTCAATATCTTTTGCAATCTCTTTATCTCTCAAAGAAGCATAAAAGACTCTCTAAATGGTGGAATTATCCTCACAATGGAATGCTAGATTGCTTGGGAGAAATTTTGGTAGCATAACAATGCACTACTTATTCTTGTTTTTGGCTCTCCTGGAACTTGTATTTATATAATTTTTGGACACTCCTTCCCTCCTTTGGTTCATCAATGTGGTTTTTTTCATCATAAATGATATGAGATCTACCATATCCTCTCCTTTAAGGATTCTTGGGGCTCAAGGCTTTATTATTTTCAGCCCATCATGTCAAAAATTGGAGTGTTCTTCAAGAAAGTTTGTGTCCTAAGGGGTTGACTAGATTTTTTCGCAACCATGCAGTTATCAAAGAAATAGCTGTGTGATTGTTAATTTCTAGCAATGGAGCACCCACACGGTTCAATTTCTTAACTTGAACCTTAATAATTCTTTCAATTTTTTGTCTTCATGGTTCTTTTAGCTGAAAATGTAACCTATGTGTGTGTTGATCACTAACTCTAAGTTTCTTCTAGTGCATACATAAGAGTGTACAATTCTCTCATGATAACAATTCCCCCCTGATGTATGAGGTTAGGAGCAAGCTTATAGACTAAGTACATCATGTTTTTGGTAATCTGATTAGAGCCTTGCTAACTTATTCAGAGATAGAGACACATATTGTAGATATGATTAGGGAAAATCCTTTACTAATAACTAAAGAGAACCATGCTATGAAAAAATACTGATACAAAATTTTCTATATGAGGTGAGCATATCCAATGCTTGTTATGATGACTATGAATAGGTATTACAATCATATAGGAAATGGTCTTGTTAGGTCAGCGTTGATGTGGCTGACATGCCAATGGCTGATGAAGATAATTGCTTATTCCCTCACGGGCGTCTCTTACAAATAGAATGAACTGGGTGACCCATTTTGTAAAAGGTAAAGAACTGTTGAATGGGGTGCTATGGGATGCTAAATGAGAGAATTGCAATGGTCACAATGTATGATACTACCCCGACATGAAAAGGTATGCTGGTGTCGAATGTTAGGGAGAATGATGACACCAATAAGAAATAGTTATTCCCACTGTGCCACCCGAGGTTTTCCCTGTTAGGGTCCCGTGATTTGGCTGATTGGTAAGCCAAATGACAGTGTAACATCAAACCAGTGTTTGGAGCCCAAGGACCTAGACTTTATAGACTCAGAGAGGGCTCTCTCTATTTGTGTAAGGGATATCTGTGTGTTTTCTTATTGTGTTCTGATTTTAGGCTAGTTATGAAGTAGGTTTTTGGTTTTTAGGTTGTGAGGGATGAACTGATCAAAGACATAAGATAGGTAAAAAGATGTCAGATCAACTGGGCTATGGAGTTAAAAAGGTCAAGAAAGCTTTCAGATGGTGATACAAGGTTGTTGAAGGGTCGATTTGATTCGAGGTAAAATGGATCTTTGGGAAAAATTGAGTGATATGGACATTAAATTTGTGAATAACAAAGGATTTCAAGCATAAATAGTTTAATAGCTGACATAAATATGGTAGGGAAAATCATTAATCATGAGAAATGTAACTATAAGCTGATCAATGCATAGAAATAAACATTCAAGCCATGCATAGAGATATATGACTCTCTAACTTTAGGAAATGGCTATCAGATTTTGGGGAAATACATTTAAGACAGACAAACAACTCAAATCACTATGTAGGAACGCCTAAACATAGTACTTCAAGCTATTAGGCACTTTGGAAACAAGATTGCATAGTTTTAGGCAAAGGGCAAGATCAGTACAAGATCTCCTTGGTTCAACAAATGACAATCTAATCAATCAAAGAGAGGTTTCATAGGTGGAGCTATGGCTAACCATGAGTAAGCAAGGCATACCGTAAATCATACTTGGCATGCATAAAGCCATCAATGAAACAAGCAAACAATATTCTTAAGTTATTAAATAGCAATCAACAATTCTTTAATGTGACTAAGAATGAAGAAAACATGGAAGCTATAAAGAAACAGGAAATTTGAGGTGCCTCCAAGGGCATGTCTCAAATATGTTCTCTACTGTCTTATAGCAAGCAAAAACATGGAATTATGAATGAAAACTAGGAAACAAAATAGAGAGAGAGACACTATACCATTCTACCAAGTCATGGAATCCAACAACAATCCTCTTTCATCATCCAAGAACATCCAAGAAACTATCCAAAAGCATGAGACAAGTATTTCTTCCAAAGCTTATATGACCATATATTTCTTCTATTCATCAAGTTCAACCCTGTTTACAATGAACTCCTTTGGAATATATAGGCCAAAGTGAGGAAAACTTCTTAGTTCAACTTGCAATCTCATTGGCCTATCCAAAATATCTCATTTTGTCCTTGAGGCTTTGCAAAGCCCAAGGCACAAAATATCTAATAAAATATCTCAAAAATGCTAAAAAAGAGAAATATATTGACTTTTCATAACTAACCATGCACAAAAATAGCTAAACACACATGACAAAAAGTCACTTTTGAAAGGTTCATTTCTTACAAAAATACTCAAAAAATACATCAACAGAAAGTCCCCTGAGTTTCCGGCAACCTTTGGAGGCCTTCCCAATGTCTAAATGAGGCCCGTGATGACTCGTTGGAAAGCTCTAGGTGTCTACTTTTTGGAAAAGCTTTAATTTTCTCAATATAATGCCTAAAAGTCCTCCAAAAATATTCCTATGTGAAAAAACCAAAAAAATATGCCTTGCTGATAATCGGGGCAGAGTGTAGAAAAAGCGAGTGTTTCTCGCCGTTTTGGGGGAGAAAATCATCTTCAATTGATATGAAAATCGCTGAGTATATTCCCCTAAAATTATGGCATCCAATGATACAATTTTCATCCTTTGAGGATGCCCCAAACTGAAATGGCGATTCCCATGAGTTTTAGCCAAAAACCCAAAAATGACAAAAAACCAAAATTTGTCGAATTTCGCCCAAATTTTGCGAGCATGACCCTCAAGGGTTCTCAGAAACATGCTCTAAAGCTGAGGCCAAAATTTGGAGCTTTGAGGTGTATTTCTTCAATTTTGGTGTCGGGCGCTTCCCTTTAGCCTCCTTGAGTTTTTCCTGAGCGACCTTGAATTTCCGCTGGGCAAACTGATTGAGCTTTTTATAATGCCCGGTCACCCTCCATTGAAGGTGCAGGTCTCTATTTGCCTTCTCCAATTTCTTCTCCAAGTGATCATTAACTCTCTCAAGCCATGCTTCCCGATTTTTCTCTATCTCTTGTTCGAACAATGTAGTGAGAGGGGTAGATTGGAGAAGGGCATCTTCTTCTTCCTTTTGTTTCCCAAGGGCTTTTCTGAGCCCCATGGTTCTTGGCCTCTTTCGCCTAGGCTGATCTTCTTCGCTCTCATCGAACTCACCCATTAATTCTTCCAATCTCATTTGTGCTTTGGAGGCCTCTTTTTTGTATTTGATTTCCCGTGTCTCATATACAGCCATATGGACACTCATCTGTTTGTTTTGAACTTGCAAAAAGTGATTGAAGTTCCTAGCCCTATCAAGATCAGTCCTCAAAGCATAAATTTGGTTTTCTCTATTGATCAAGAGATTTTCTAGGATCTGGGCTTCATTGTCACTATCATCACTTTGGATTTGGATGATGTCGAATTCCCTTTCCTTTTCATGAATGATTTCTTCTTTCTCCTTTCCTTTGCCTTGGGTGGCTCTTTTAGTCTTCCTCCTCTTGGGAAATTTTACAATGGGCTTCTTGGGAAAATTTCCCTTGCTTCGGAGGGCCCTATTCACATTTGGAGTTACAACTCTAGGCACCCTTTTCCTTGATGTCTGGGGCTTGGCCACCTTCGGAGAAGAGAGCATGGCCCCTTGCCTAGGAGAGGCAGCTAGCACATGCTCCATTGGCTCTTTACCCTTGTCACTTTTCTCATCACTCTTGCCACTATCTTGGATTTCCTCATGGATTCCTTGACTATCCTTGTGCATTTCTTTTTGAGGGCTTCCCTCCTCACTGTGTTGCCTCTTCTTATCATGCTACCCTTCTTCTTCATGAGGCTGCTGTTATTTTTCTTGAAGTTGTTGTTCATCATCATGAGGCTATTGTTCATCAGGATGTGGTTGTCTCTGTTCATCATCAGAATGCTCACCCTCACTATGCTGCACATCTTTATCATGCTGCCCTTCATCATCTTCAGGAGTATGATGTTCTACCTCACTGTGATGCTGCTCATCATCATGCCCTTCTTCCCCTTGCTATTCTGCCTCACTGTGTTCTTCTCTCCCTTGCTGCCCTGTTTCTCTATGATGCCGATCATCATCACTTTCCTCTTCATCCCCTTGCTCATGCTCTTCTTCCTTATCATGCTATTTTGCTTGTTCTATGGTAAACTTGAGCTTCTTAGGAATAGGTTTGCTAGAAGAAGGCGAAGGATGGTGAGTAGAAGGTGAAGGAGATGTATGAAATGAAGGGATAGTGGAGAAATCCGGATGTGTGATGAAAGTATCCCAAGAGACCTCCTTCTTCTCAAGCTGATGAAGATGGATAACTTTGGTGAGGGAGTATAAAAAAAAAATTAAATTTAAAATAAAAAAAATTGAATTAAAAAAAAATTATTTTAAATTTTTTGAATTTAAAAAAAAAAAGAAAAAAGAAAAAAAAATAAAAAATGAAATTTTTTTATCGCGGTGTCACGCACTTGATCGGCCTCGCCCCAGTAGGCGGTGGAGGCGGCCTAGCTGGAATTGAGGCGGGGAGGTTGGGTCGACCAGCCGCCCGGCCGGCCTCTCTGACTACCTAGGCGAGAGGCCGGTCGTGAATCGCCCTCCAGCGGCGGGCGGTTCGAGAATCGCAACTCTGCCCAGCGGGAGGCCGGTCAGATAATTTCCCTCACATGGCGAAGTGGAGTTCCGAGAATCAGCCTAAGAATTTGATTCCCGGAATCGCCCTCCCGCTGCGGGAGGGCGATTCTCGGAATCGGCCTCTCGCCGCGGGAAGCCGATTCTCGGAATCGCTCGCCCACCCAGCGACCGACCTCCGCCGCCACCTGGGCGGGAGGCCGATTGGCGGCGCCACCACGATCAAAAAATTCTTTTTTTTTTATATTTTAATATTTTTTAATATTTTTTTTTTTTAATTTGATTTTTTTTATTTTTTTTTTAAATTCAAAAATTTTAAAATTATTATTTTTTAATTTTATTTCTATATTTGAAATTTAATTTGTTTTAATTTTTTTTTTTTTTTTCTATTTTTTTTAAATTTTATTCATTTTTGTGTTTTTTTTTTTTTTCTAAATTTTGTTAATAATTTTTATTAAATTTTTTGTATTTTTTATTTAATTCATTTTTTTTCATTTTTTTATTATTATTAAATTTTATATTTAATTTTTTCATTTAATTTTTTAAAATTTAGTAAATTTTATACTTTTTTTAATTTATTTGAATTTAATATTTTTTTTTTAATTTTTTATTATTTTATTTTATTTTTTTAATTAAACTTAATATTTTCAAATTAATTTGTTTTTATTTTCTTTTTTATTTAATATATTTTTTTAATTTATTTTTTTCAATTTTTCATTTTTAATTGATTTTTAAAGTTTTTTAACTTTTTATTTTAACAATGTTTTTTTTTTCTTTATATTTAAAATTTATTTTTTATTTCAAAATTTATTTGTTTATTCATTTATTTATTAAAATTTATTTTATTTTTTTAATTTAATTTGTTATTTTAATATTAACTTTTTTTTTTTTTTTTTAATAAATTTAATAAAATCTAATATATATATTTTTAATTTAAGTTCATATATATATATATATATATATATTATTTTTTATAATTTAAATTTAATTTATTTTTTAAAATCTATTTGTTTTTTTAATATATATTTTTTTAAATTTAATATTTTAATTGTATTTTATTTTTATTTTTTATTTTTAATTAATTTTTCATTTTTTTACTTTTAATTTCAATAATGTTTTTTTTTTTTAATCTCCTATGTAGGAAGAAAGGGATATTTAGCAATTTTTCCCTCGTGAAATGCATGAGCAATCGGATATGATAGGCATAGACTCGGGAGAATCTTCCCTTGCAAGTGAAGTATTTCATGATGATCTTCATGAGGGGGGTGTAACTAGTCAATAGATATGAGAAGGGGAAAATGGATGGACATGAATCTCTATGCTCAGGCTTTAGAAAAGGCTTGTATTCTTTTGAGTCCAGGTGGCTTTGTTTAAACCACTTCTCCCCGACATAAGGGATTTTGGTGGCCTTGGAAATGGACCTTGGAGAGAATTTTAAATCTAGGCCTGCCAGCTGAAAATACTTCTCTTGAAACCTCAAGGCACAAAGATGTGTCAAAGGGGAATAGCTCTTCACCTCTTGCACTCTTTGGCAAAAATATAGACACCCAACCTCATGGAAATTAAAAAGGACCGATGGATGAGCATTCACTTCTTCAGTGGAAACAGGCTCAAACCTCTTGTGAAGGCTGCTCCTACTTTCTTCCCTGGGAGGCATCTTGTTTTGAATGTTCTTTGCAACACCAAGTTGTCTCAAAAGGCCTTGGGGATGTTTTTCTCAACCACACCTCTGTCCTCCTTGCTAGTCACTGTTTGACCAAGACAAACTGCTTCAAATGTTTTGTGGAACAATCCTCCAACACCAACTTTCTGCTTTTTCTAAATCACTGTTTTGTCCTCTTTTGTGCCAAACAACAAGTAGTTATCAAATAAAAAGCACACAGTCAAATTGTTACAGTGTTTGGGTAAGGTCACAAGGATCTTTTGTGTTTTGGTAGAAACAAGACAATCTTGTATTTAGACAAATACAAAAAACAACCTCCCTTAAACAGTGCTTCTTCTGCTGCTTCACTGGTTCTTATACACAGGTAGACAAAAGCACCCTCAAATTGATTCAAAGGATTTTCATAGCGTACTTTGTTTGATGGAATCTGGTGGTTGCACTGAGTTTTTCTCTTTTTCCACACAGAGAAGACTTTTTCAAAATGACAAGGCTTTGAGACTATGATCACTGTTTCCCCTTTGATTTTTAACAAAGTTTGCTCTTATTTTCCTGTGGGCTAATCAATGTTTTTTAAAGGCAGTTAGAGGTCCTTTAAGATGGTTTTAAACATCCACCCAACAATGTAAAAAAGTGTAACAATCATAGCAACAGAACGCTCTGAGTTTGCTTAGAAACACAACCCTCTAATCAATCTCTCTCTCTTGGCATTTATAGCAATAACACCTTTTAATTTTGGACCAAAATCCTCACCCCTTAAACATTGTTTTGACCTTAAGATTTTCCAATAGGGATTAATTTTGTTTTCACCACTGCTAGGACACCTTCAGCAACTTGAAAACCCTCTACCACTGTGTTTTTGCCTTGCAATTAGTGTTATGGCTTATTACTATTTTTTAGGGTAGTTTTAGGCCTTTTGAAACTAAATGCAAACACACCCATTTTTACTATACTAATCTTGGGCAATTATGGCAACAGAAACATTAGATTTTGCTCAAACAGTTTTCTCTCCTACCACTATTTTAGTCTTGACAATCATGGCATCAATTTCCCTTTAGAAATTCGAAAGCACCAAGGAGGCAAATAAAAATACCTTGAGGATGGTTTGTGGCCTTTTCTTGATGAGTTGAGCAGCTTCAGAGATGCTTTTGCAGGCGTTTTGATCGTTCAACAGGCGCGACACGTTCAAAAGGGAGAGCGTCGCGCAGCAAAAAGGGTGTCGGGTCGGCCTTCGGGCAGTTGTGACCGCGTGCACAGGCGCGCCGCACAGTAGTGTAAAGCCTGTGTAAAATTTCGTCTGAACGCGCCGCGCATTTTTCCAGGTGCACCACGCGGGCTTAAAGCCTTCAAAAACTCTGCAAACTGCTTCGAACTTCTCTTGTTTCTTTAGTGGATGGCTAGGAGCGATTTGAACGTTTGTTTGCATTTTTGAAACTTTGCAAATGGCTTGCAACGGTCTCTTATTCCCTTTTGAAAGGCGAAAAGGCCAATTGGCTTTGAAATGATTTATGAGGGTTTTGAAGCTTTTTTGAAAGAGGTATTGGTTGTAAAACAAAAAATGAAGCACGGCTTTATCATTTATAATCTTCAAAACATAACAAACCCAATATTTCGACCAGGACTCTTTGAAGTGCCGTGGATGACATTTTTGGAGATCCTCATACATGTGACCCCTTTTCAAAGTGAAAAATCCATTTTGAAGGCCAACATCTCTCTCAGTGTTCTTCTCATTAAGGCAATACCCTTCTACTGCCTCTTCATTGTTTCTCATTGAAAAAGAAACTTTGTTGAAAGACATATCAATGATATGTGAGGCTTTCTTTTCCATTCTTGCAAGGAGAAAAATCACCACTTTGAAACTTATTTTGACAGTCTCTGCTCCTGATGTTTTGAAAAATGATCATGCCCACTATGAATTTGATTGAACTGTTAGGTGCTCTTTGAGCCTTTCTTTTGATTGTGGGTGAAGAAACTCATTTGAAACTGTAAGTGAAAAACACTGCTACAAAAAGTCTCCACCATCAAGGAAACTGACTAACCTTAGATTGACAAAGCAATCCAGTCTTCAACTTCTAGGGAGATATAGCAGGGGATGGTGAGCTGAAGTTTAAAATGTAAAATTGGAAAACTGTCCCTTTGTTCCTTTATGAAGAAGGTCTGCAAGAATAATGAATTTCTCATTCATTTTACCATTTTGACAGCAATCCCTTTGAAATCTAAGCCATACTGAAAATGAATGCTCTTCACCTTTACACAATGGTGAGCCTTCTACTTGTCATGAAGGAGGCCTATTTTTGACAAATTCCTGGGTTCTTTTCAACCCCTGTTTTAACCAAGTGAAGAATGTTTTATGAACACATTGTTAGTGGTTTTCTTCGTATTTGATAACAGAAGTCAGTTTGAGACCAAGATTTTTTTACTTCCTTGGCCATTTGCTTAACAATATTTCTTCATTGATAATTACCCCATTAGCTTCACACTGTATTTCAATTTTGTGTTTTAACAGTGAAACTCATGTAAACACCTTGAAAAGCACCACTGCTTTGCCTCTTCTTTTAACACCATTTTCTATTCAGAAGCTTTCAATTGTCTCCCACTGCTCTTAAAATTTTCCTTTCCGTCAGTGAAAACCCTAAAATCAACATCTGTCCCTGGCCCTCTGCTTATTAGATGAAGGAGGCCTTTATCACAGTGCCAAACCCTCTGCTTGTAAAATGGAGGAGGTTTTCTCAGTCTTTCAACCCTCTGCTCATGTATGGAGGAGGTTTTCTCATTGATGCCATTTCATCATCTTTTAAACAGTGTTATCTTTCCTTTCACTGCCTATTCATGCTTAAGCAAATGAAGATGACAAATTGATAATAAGTCATGATGGGCATTTCTCTCAGACATGTAATTCTGCTTTTCAAATACTTTTTTGCCTTTTTAGACATCACAAGAAATTTGGCCAGTATATGCAAAGCATTTGTTTTTATTTATAATTCACTAACCTTTGACTGTGATTGCAGGAGCTTAATGGGATAACTCTCTGTCCAACATTTGCATCCCAGGCTCAAAACCACATGAGAAGCAGTTGTCTTCTCATGTTGAGTTTAATACTGTCCTCTGGAACACTAGTATACTTATGCTCTTTGACAAAGACATTGAAACACTGTACATTTACCTAATATCAGCTTGACCTGTGGCATATGTATTGCTGAGACTTCAAGGCTTGTTAGTGGCGCGACTTAAGGGTGTAACCAAACTTTATTTGCAGAATAGGAAGGTCTGTTAGGACTGGTTGATAATAGATAGAGGTTCTTTGGCTTTAGGATAGTTTTCCAAGGGAGAAATGCCTAAAGCTCCACTACCTAACTTAGGGGAGACTTCTTGGACAAATTTGGATTGTTCTCTTTGGAGCTGATGGACAAGCTAGTATGGCTGAGGCTAGATAGGGCTTGACAATGAGGTTTTGTCTCGTCATGGGTTGATTGAAAAGGTAGGAGGGCAAAAATGTTTATGGGTGTTTTCCAGCTGGAAAATTTGACAAATTTTGAGATCAAATGCTAGAAAACTTGGCTTTAACAGATAGTCATCATCAACAGGTGAAAAATACTGATGACTAACAGTTTATACAACTAAGAGAAAATTCTATCTGATCTTGGAATGAATAAACTACCATATTTAAAAACAAATGGGGGGTTAAAAAGGATCATCTTTATTTTCTTACTGAATTTGAAGAATTGAAAAGAAACCATGGTGAGCCAGTGGATGATTTCATAAATAGGTTTAATAAAATTTATCATAAAATGCCTCCTGACTGTAAACCACCAGTAGCAACAGCCAAAGTTAGGTTTTCCAAAGCTTTTGAAGATTATTTTACAATCATTCTTAGGGAAAGAACATCACATACCTTATAATACATGAAAACTAATTCCATAGAAGTCGAAGCCAATAGATCAGCATCAGGTAAACTTAAATCTAAGGCCGAAAAAGCAGAAATAAAAATGAAAATCAAGGAAGAGGGTTCTTCTTCCTCAAAGACTAAAATGAAGATCAAAATATAGATGGAATAACGTCATTTCTTAGATACCTTTAAAATAGGATTTCAAAGATAGAAACTCAGCCTAAGGAAATTCAACAAACTGCTGCTAGACCTCAAACTCAATATAGGATACCACCCCAACCCCAAATCCTTACAAGGCTAAATATTGATTAGAAAATTCAGCCTCCTTCAATGATTCATGATCAACAACCTGAAGACACTACCCTTTTGATTACAAAATATATCAATAATCTTGATCATTCATCTTTTCAAAATGTCATAGCCTCTCTTCCTCTAAATCAATCTTCCCAGCAAGATCAACAAAAATCACAAGTTTCTAAATACCAAACCTTTTCTGAATTTTTAATTGCAGAGTTGAATAGAAGATATGATTTAAGACCAAGGCTAAGGCCTGGTAGGCCTCCTAAAAATCCCATAGTAAACTAACCACAAATCAAATATTCTAAAACTCAAACAACAACAATTCAACCATTGAATCAGTCAAATGACACAACTTCAATTGATAAAATTGTTCTAACCACCTTCAATGTTAAAAGGGAATTAGAAAGAGTTAAAATACCCATTCATCTCACATTTCAGAGAACCTAGGCTATAAAAATCAAGTTTCCAAATGGATCCAATCTTCAAGTGTTGATATTGAAGGAGATGTAATAAGCTTATAAGATGAAAAACCTTCTGTAATCTTTGGTCCGAGCTCAGATATGATTGATGAAAATGTACCACATTTCTATGTTACTTTAAAATTCCACAATTTTTTATTATACAAATGCATGTTAGATTCTAGAGCCTCCCATAATGTGATGCCAAAGGTAATTATGGATCAATTTCAATTAGAGATCACCTGATCTTATCATGATCTATATACTTTTGATTCAAATAAAGTACCATGTCTTGGACTTATAAAGGATCTAGTGGTTACTTTAGCTCAAATACTTGTGAAGAGTGTGGTATTAGAAATTGTAGTTACAGATATTCCTCCTAAATTTGGTATGTTATTATCAAGATCATGCTGTACCAAACTAAGATGAAGCCTTCAAATGGACATGTCCTATGCTACCATTCTAGTATATGGGGGTGAACATCTTAGGTTATATAGAGAAATGAGATTCATGAATACTGTTTGCAAATAAGATCAAGCAAGAAATCATCCTATTTATGGAGTTGATCAATATTTTGGTTGTTTTGAATTATCATCAAATAACCTACCAAATAATTAGCTTAGCATTGAAAACATTGTAGAAAAACAAAAAGTTATTAAGACTGATATTTGGAGGTTATATTTTGATGGATCTTGTTCAAAGGAAGGAGATGGAGCTAGTGTTGTTTTAATTTCTCCAGACAAAGAGAATATAACTCAATATTGTAAGCTTGAATTTGATGTTACAAATAATGTAGGAAAATATGAAGCTTTTCTTCTAGGATTAAAATTGGCCAAAAGTCTTAAAGTGAAAAATTTAAGTGTATTCAGTGACTCAAAACTAATTGTCAAACAATTTAATAATCTTTTTCAAACAAAACATCCTAGGCTTAGATATTATAGAAGTGAGGTATGAGATTCAATGGATAATTTATTTCAAGCATTTAACATCACTTCTATTCCAAGGAATGAGAATAGTCATGCAAATTATTTGGTTGTTTCAGCTAGTTCTTTCAAGATTCCTGATCAAATTCTCTTACAATATCAAATTCAAGTCAAATATAGGCCCTCAATTCCTGATAATCGTAAACATTGGCAAATATTTGAATATGATGAACAATTGAAATCCGTTTTACGATTGATTGACGAATTTTCAGCTTTACAAATTGAAGAAGAGCGGTTAGATACTAATGAACTGAATAAGGAAAATCAAACTCCAGAATTAAACTCAAAAATTGTTGATCATAACATCATTTAGTTATCTAACAATTTCATTCCTAAAGGCTTGGTTCCTCTTGAAAAAGTTTTGACCACAATGATGTTCCTAAAAATCCATTATCAAATTCACCTGAAGAAGATACAAAAGAATGTAATATTGGAACTTCAGAAGAAATAAAAAATATTAAAATCTCTGCATCTTTACCCATGGAAGTGAAAAATAAATATTTATATCTCCTTAAATCCTATAAAGATGTTTTGTCTTGGTCTTATATTGAGTTGAATACATATGATACAACACTCGTTGAACATAAAATCCCTTTAAAACCATAAGCAAAACCTTTAAAGAAAAAGCTAAGGAGAATTAATCCAATCCTTCTTCCTACCATTGAGACAAAACTTAGAAAACTATTTGATTCCAAGATCATAGTTCCATTGAGGTATTTGGATTGGGTAGAAAATTTAGTTCCAATTATAAATAAAAATGGTGAAATCAGGTTATGTGTAGATTTCAGGAACTTAAATAAATCATCTTTGAAAGATAATTATCCATTACCCAAGATGTACCAATTACTTCATTAAGTTTCAGGTGCTAATAGAATTTCTATGTTAGATGGTTTTTTATGGATACAATCATATAATGGTGAGCCTATAGGATAGAGAAAAGACAACATTCACAACTCCTTGGGGTACATTTATGTATGCAAGGATGCCTTTTAGATTAACTAATGTTGGGGATACCTTTCAAAGGGCTATGGATTTAGAATTTACAGGTAATGAAAATAATTTTTTTGTTATTTATCTTGATGATATAACTGTATTTTCTAATTCTGATAAAAAACATTTAAAGCACTTGAGGAAATTGTTTGACAGGTGTAGGAAATTTGGTAGATCACTCAATCCTAAGAATTCCTTGTTTGCAATCAAAGAAGGAAAATTTCTTGGCCATATTATCTCTAAGGAAGGAGTGGTCATTGATACCAAAAGAGTTTCAGTTATTCAAGAACTTTTATTACTAAGGAACAAAAATGAAATTCAAGCTTTTCTTGGAAAAATCAAATTTTTAAGGATATTTATACCTAACTATGTTGAAATAGTTAAGGATATCACTGATATGTTGAGGAAATATCGTGAAGTTAAATGGATAGTTCCAGCAATATTTTCCTTTGACCAGATTAAAAAATCCATTTATGAAGCCCCGATATTAGCCAGTCCAAACTATTCTCAGTCATTCAGTATTTTTTCCTTTGCCTCTGAAACCACCTTAGCTATTGTTCTTTTACAAAAGAATGAGAATGAAGATAACCAAACTATTTCCTTTCTCAGTAAATTCATGAGATATTTTGAACTTAAATATGATATTATTGAAAAATAAGCCCATTCCTTAGTTCAAGCTTTAAAGGCTTTTATAGTCTATGTTCTTCATTCTTCCATTATTGCCTATGTTCCCAATAGTGTTGTTAAAACTGTGTTAACCCAACCCAATACCGATGGAAGAAGAGGAAGATGGGATACTAAGATATTATAATTTTGTCTAAATATCAAAACTACAAAGTTGGTGAAACGTTATGGTTTAGCTAAACTCTTAGTTGAATCAACTTGTAAAGTTTTGGGAATAAATTTTGTTTTGGAAATATCAACAGAGAAGAATCCACAAGAACCTTCTCAAATATCAGCAGAGAAGAATCCACAAGAACCTTCTCAAATATCAACAGAGGATAATCCACAAGAACCTTCTCAGATCTTAGAAGAGAAGAATCCACAAGAACCTTCTCAAATCAATAGAGAAGAATCCACATGAACCTTAATCTTCAATTCAATTGACTCCTATTTATATTGATGAGAAATTATTGCTATCAGAAAGGTACTCTGATATTGTACATTTTTTGAGAGACTTTGAGTGTCCATATGAATTTACAAAGAATCAATGTAAGACACTAAAGTTCAAGGCCATAAAATATTGTATCATCAATGCAAATTTGTATTGGAAAGATCCACTCAATATCCTTTTTCTTTACTTGACAGAAAGTGAGATATAAGGAATTATTGATCGATTTCATGTAGGTATTTGTGGAGGGAACTATGACTAGAGAGCTACCACATATAAAAATTTAAGAGTAGGATTTTATTGGCCAACATTGTTTGCACAAGTAGGATCAAAGGTTAGGAGTTGTACTCAATGTCAAATGTTTGCTGGTAAGAAAAAATTAGTAGCTCTTCCTCTAGTTCCAGTAATACTCTCAACACCTTTCTTACAGTGGGGATTGGATTTCATTAGGGAGATTCATCCACCATCAAGAAACCAACATAAATGGATATCAACTGCCACACATTACTTTACTACATGGGTAGAAGTAGTTCCAGTTACAAATGCAACTGACATTGTAGTTATTAAACTTATTGAATAGAATATACTATCTAGGTTTGGATGCCCCCAACAGATAGTTATAGATAATGCAATAGCATTTAGAAGTGTCAAGATGATTGAATTTTTCCAGAAATATCAAATCTTGTTGCATCACTCTACCCCTTACTATCCACAAGGAAATGGACTGGAAAAATCTTCAAATAAGAGTTTGGTTAAAGTCATTAAGAAAACATTGGAAGACCACAAAAGAAGTTGAGACAACCATCTCATATATGCAGTTTGGGCAAATAGGATATCTCCAAATAGTTCTACAAGTAAATCTCCATTTTAGTTGGTTTGTGGTAAAGAAGCCATATTTCCTACACATTTATCTTTTCCTGTCATGAGGTTTTTACAAGAAGCAAATGAAGAACCAGATGATTTTTCTAGGAGAATAAATAAAATTATAGAACTCAATGAAAACAGAGATGAAACTCATTATAAATTTCAAAAATATCAGAAAAAAATGAAAATTATGTTTGATAGAAAGGCTATAGAAAGAGATTTAAAGAAAGATATTTAGTGTTAAGATGGGATGCTAGAAGGGAAGATAAAGGAAAGCATGGAAAGTTTGATAATATTTGGTTTGTACCTTTTAGCATTACAGAAGTTAAAGGCAACAACACTTTTATCTTGCAGAACTTGGAGGGTCAATATTCTTCATTTCCAGTCAATGGAAAATATTTGTAGCATTACATTCAATATTGAAAAACAAAGCAGTGTTTCAAATATCCATCATTGTATATTACCAGTTTATTTCATTTTTCACAAAAGTATGTTTGTATTTCAAAAAATACTCCATTAGCCCAAGGAGAAGGCACTTGGATCTGCAAGTTCTTTGCATCTTACAGGAGGAAGCAGTCCCCAGTTGGAGTAGATGTTGTAACATGTCTAGTTTTGATAGGTTAGATGTTGTTTAGAAGAAAAATAAAAATAAAAAAATGTTAGGAAAAAATGTAGAAATAAGAAAAATAAAACAAAAAGAAAAAATAAAAAAGAAATGTTAGGCATAGGAAATAACAAAGAAAAATAAAATAATTAAAAAAAGAAGAAGAAATACAAGAAATCATATTCAAATATTTTTCTTTGAAAAAAAAATTAGTTAGCCATGTATAATAAAAGGCATCGATGTGAATTTTCATCTTATGTGATAAAGTGTATGAACCAATGAATGTAGCAGATGTGGCCCACCCAGATCAATGCCATCCACACCTACCAACTCCCACCTAGCCCTTCTGAATTTTATCTGACAGGGGGTTCAAGTAAGCTGAATCCAAAAAACCGCCTCTAGCAACATGGAATTTCCTCATCAAATCTGCACCCCCCACTCTTCAATCCCACTTACCACCTACACCCCCCTCCGGGTCCTCTTCAAAAACCATATTTCCCCTCCGTTTACCATTACACCATTTATTTACGCCACTCCATCATCACCCTCCATGTCATATAGCATACCAATTGTTAATTTCCACTTGTCCTCCATTCACCTGTCGTAACATGTTCGTTATAACGTATTCATTTTCCCGTTGCAACGACATTGGACATTAATTCGCCTCATGCGCCCAAAATAAACGATCACTATGATATATGTTTAAAATACAAACCCTTGTTTTGAATTAAACAATAGAATTTATGATCTAATACCATGGTTCTTTAACAGTGATGTGATTTGTTCAAAGACCTTAGCTTTCCGAAAAAGGCTTCCATATAATTGCAACGCCTCCCAATTACTTGTTTGAAACACCCAAGCATCAATTTAACAGGTATTTACAGTTAGTCATTTCCTTTTCTGTTCAAAAATGGCTCATAAGACTAAATATACCCCTCAGGATAACCCAATGCTATACCTAGTTGTAGATTTGGACCACCAGCCCTTAGTTGACCATCTTTACCAGAGTTCAAAAACCCATTGTGAATTTGACCTTTACGAACTTCACAATTGGCTCCACCAAAAATATTTTGACAACAGTGATGACATTGGATTATGGGATTCCACCTTTCCTCAATACATTTTTCCTCAAATCCCTTAGTTTCCTGAATTTGTCACTTGGTGTAAATTTCATTATATACCCAGCCAAAGAACTGTAGTGGCACAAAATGGCAGAACTTTTTTTTACATTAATGGTCACTCTATTTCTAAAATGCTTCAAATTAAATATGATGGTCTTGGAAAGCCTTTTCATGCAGATTCCCTCATGGAAATGTACAACAAATTAGCCTTACCCCAAAGAGCCAAAGTCTTTGAAACCTTCTTGGCTGATGATGCCCGGTTACCTAAGACAAACCCTCCCTGACTAGCTTCAATTTTTCTAAAGATGGTCAAGAAAATTGTTTCAATAATTGCTTGCATTTTAGGCTATCATTTAGACCAATGGATAGATGAGCACATATTTTCTTTCCTCTCTATTTTCTCAAGAGGAGAAAAACCACCCACTATCTTCTGTTACAGCGAGTTCATAGAAAAAATTATTCATGAACAATTCATGAAATTTTCAAGTGAAGGAGTTTTCAAATATTCCTCAGCTCTAGTTTATCATTTTATTTATTATCAGTTAGAAACATTTCCTTTCAACTACAGAAGATGGACAACCAGGGGAATCCATCCTCAATCAATCATTCATTGGACCGCCTTGGTCACAAGGAACAACACATAATTTACATTTAGTCAATTTGTGGATTAGTTCTTACATGTAGCAACCAGTTTGTTAAACAACAATGCAAAGCCCAGGATAGACCCAGAGATCAAGATAATTTTACAGTTGAGTGATCAAACAAATAAGGGAGATTGGTATTTATACCAAAGCTATACAGAATTCAGGATATATGGTTGTGAATTAGCCCCTTATAAACTCCATAAATATGTGCCGGTTGGGATATTTTCTTTGGAATTCATCAGAAAAATGATAAATATGGTTGAAGTAAATTTTTAGGTAGCTAAGAAAAAGGCTCATTTCAAGATAAAAACACATATTGGTCATTTCACATGTAATGCAAGGACAACAGGGCGGGAAGCAGACATTATATTAAAAACCATGAATTTTAAGAAAAAACTTTACCTGGTCATATGATCCTTTTGGTATTATTTAAAAAATGAGGACAGAACAAAAGTATGCTCGCTATATTCATACTCCTAGATAAGAATGTTGAGATTCAACAAGATGATGAGCTTAGTGAAAAGAGTTGCCTTCACTAAGTGGGCTCGCAGGCTATTTTTGGCGCAAGTCTATTTTTAGACTATGTCTATTTTTAGACATGATGATCATATTTCAGAAGTTGTAGGATGCTATTTGTGGATGGTTGATAAAGTTGGAAAATAGATGAAATTCTGTTTTTAGAATATTGGGTGAAGTCTATTTATAGATCGTCAATCTAAAAATAGATGTGTGTCGATTATTATTAGCTCTTAATAATAATCAGACTCTAAACAACAACTTATTCTCTTGGAGCACCGGCCTGCCACGTATGTGGCACATCACTGAAAGAAGGAATTATTAATTCAAGGGTTTACCGAGCTAATGCATGAGGACTCCGCTAGAACTCAAGTGGCATGCAGTTATGACATAGTTGGAAGAAGTAGTTATGGAGTTGTATTCGCTTAACTTAGTTAGACTCGCCTGAGCTAGTTGTATCTAGTCTAACCGATTGATACACTAGTGAGTGGAGAACACGTTAGTTAATTAATTCGAAATAATAATCCTTCATTAATCAACCGAACACATGCTAACTACAGTGCATGGCAGTTTCAGTGGAGAGATAGGTGAAAGGGCAAGATAGACTATCTGTTGTGACTATTAGTGATGCATTGATTGCATCACACACACATTGGAGATGCCAATGAGGATTGCGCAATCAAGGCAAGAGTAATTCAAATTCATTCTGAGCTATTCTTCAGCAGGGATTGCACAGTGGAGGCAAGCTAGCAGGAGGCAAAGATCGGTGCATGGATTTGCAAGATTGGTCCTTATTAGTGTATGATGATTGTATTGTACTGAGAGCTTGTGATAAGATTTGTATGTTTGTATGAGATTGTCATATGATCTCCATGTTACATAAAATATAGTTGGGGTTTTCAGCTTCAGGCTTTCCCGGTTAAAAACTGTGTTATGTGCAATTGATTATTTTTGTTTATGCTTCACATGTGTGTGCAATTAATTTTTCCGCAAAAGATTAACAAGTGGAATAGATTCAGTATCTTGCATAAAGTTAAATAGTGTGAGATCAGGTGGATCTTGGACATATGCATGCTTAGTGCATATAATTTCTACATGGTATCGGAGCATTGTTGATTGAATATTGCACTTGTGAAGTGAGTTTGTGCTGGTGGACAATTCGAATTTGCTACAGAATATTCTTGGTGCAAAAATCGAGTATACATTGAAATGTATTTCAACGGGTTGAGATTGGAGTATGCCCTTGATGGGAGCTCAAATTACATAGCCTGGAAGGACAGGATGGAGGTAGTTCTGGAGGATAATGGACTGAAGGAGTTCATCGATAGCGATGTTCCTAAGTCGGGATCTAGCGATGTTGCATTACTTGATGCAAGGAAAAAGAAGACTGCAAAGACGAGGAGGATTCTGTTGGAAGGTGTGAAGGAGCATACCGTGTCCAGCCTTCATGGTAAATCCACTCTATTCTTAATGTGGAAGGCTTTGAAAGACTTGTTCCAAAGCAGAAGTGACCAGAGGAAGTTGGCGCTTAAAGACAAGCTCAGAAAAATAAAAATGGAGAAAGGCGACAGTATTCCAAAATACCTCACGAAGTTTGTCCACTGCAAGGATGAACTGGGAAGGGTGGGGGTTACTGTTGATGATGAAGAATTGGTGAGCTTGGCTCTCCTTGGGCTTCCGAAGAGTTGGAATAGCTACGAAGACTCTGTCAATGGACGGGAGAAACTGCCGGGATGGGAGGGACTTTGGTCGGACGTAGGAGGAGATAAGACGGGGCACCAGGGATGGATCTTCATAGAAGAATGAAGATGAAGAGAATTGTGCTTTGGTTGCCAAAGCAAGGAAAGGGAAGGGGAAGAAATCTTCTTCAAAATCCGGTGCTAAAGGCAAGAAGAAAGATTTGTCCAAAGTGAAGTGTTTTCACTGTCACGAACATGGACATTTCGCCACTAACTATCCACAGAAGAAGAAGAACAGGCATGTTGCTAGATCTGCAGCTGGAGAGGCCTTAGCCTCGCAATTTGAGCTTGATTTCTCCTTGATTCCTTGCTTGGTTTCAATCTGCATGGGATCGGTGTGGTATCTTGATATTGGTGCGTCTTTCCATATGACGGGAGACAAAGAGTTGTTTAGTGACTTGGAGGAGAAGGACCTCCAGATGCATATAGAGATGGGCAAAGATGGTCGGTAAAATGTGACTGGCATTGGGACCATTACCTTTGAGAGGGATTCCGGTAATCCATTCTTGTTGAAGAATGTCATGCATGTTCCAGGTCTGAAGAAGAACTTGGTCTCAGTCGCAATGTTGGAAGACAAGGGTTATGATGTTGCTTTCAGTGAGGGAAAAGCCTTCCTTCGACATAAAAAAACGGGTCAAACCAAGAAGATAGGGGTTCGAATTAAGAATCTCTACAAGCTGGAGGTAGATGACTGCGCTGCAATGGTGGGCAAAGCAGAAGAAGTGGTGAGCCGAGATGAGGGCGAATTATGGCACAGGATATTGGGCCATCTTCACCATGGCGCTTTGAAGATTTTGCAGCAAATTTCTACTGGACTTCCCAAGAGTACTCTTGCGCAGTCAGATCAGTGCAAGGGATGTACTATGGGTAAGTTTGTGAAGACCACCTTTCATGAGAAGGAGAACCGTGCTTCGGTGATCCTAGAGAGAATTCACACAGACGTGGGTGGACCATTATCAGTTGCTTCAACAGCAAAACATAGGTATTATGTGATATTTGTTGATGACTATTCTTGTAGATGCTGGATCTTCTTCATGCAGAAGAAGAGTGAAACTTTCTCAAAGTTTTGTGAGTTCAAGGCATTGGTGGAGAAGGAGTCGGGGAAGCAAGTGAAAGCTATACGGAGCGATAATGGTGGTGAATACATCTCGGGCGAATTCAAAGACTTCTGTAGCAAAGAAGAAATTCGAAGAGAACTCATAGCGCCTCATAACCCACAACAGAATGGGGTCGCAGAGAGAAATAACAGAACGATCATGGGTGTTTCACGAGCGATGTTGCATGACCAGGGCCTATCGATGCACTTATGGGCAGAAGCATGCAACACTGTGGTTTATGTGCAAAACCGTTGTCCTCATAGAGTACTTGGCATGAGTACACCCGAAGAAGCTTTTACTGGTAAGAAGCTTGATATTTCTCATTTGAAGATTTTTGGCTCACCTGTTTACATTCATGTGACGAAGGACACCAGGAAGAAGCTGGAGCCGACTGCAGAAGTTGGGATATTTTTGGGGTACACAGAAACACCCCATAATTATCATGTGTATTTTCCAAACATTCGGATGACTGTTGTGCGACGGGATATAAAATTCAATGAGGTGAAAGCCATGAAGTTGTTGCTTGAGAGGGAGCTACACTTGCATGCGGAGGAGGAAATTCTTGTTCCCAAAGATGAGCCTCTGGATGTGGATCAACCACAAGAGGAGATTCATGGAGTGGAGGAGTCCACTCATGCAAAACCAAACATCAGACAAGGCATAAAGCGTACCACAGAAGCTGAGAGACTGAAGCTTGATGCGGCAAAGAATGTAGGAGTCCCTACATCACAGCGCATACAGAGACAGTCACCTGACCAATACACTGGATACATGGATCTTATGAGAAAGTGTATCGTGACAGAGCCATCTTCTTTCAAAGAAGCAGTGCAGGAGCCCACATGGGTAGATGCCATGGTGGAGGAGTATGACTCCATTGTCAGAAATAGTGCTTGGGAGATTGTTCCAAGGCTGGTGGGAAAATCAGTTGTAGGATCAAGATGGATCTACAAGGTAAAGCAAGCTGTCGATGGGAGCATCGAGAAGTATAAGGAAAGATTTATTGCCCGAGGCTTCTCACAGAATGAGGGGATTGACTATGAAGAAACCTTTGCACCTGTTGCATGGTATTCTTCCATACGGACCATCCTTACTCTCTCAGCGCAGATGGGTTGGAACATTCATCAGATGGATGTGAAGACTGTGTTCCTTAATGGGATCATTGAGGAAGAGGTGTAAATTGAGAAAAATGAAGGATTTGATATCTTCAGCAGCGATTCGCATGTGTGCATGCTCAAAAGAGCGTTGTATGGGCTGAAACAAGAACCTCGTGCTTGGTACACTCGGATCGACAGCTATTTCACTAGACTTGGCTTCACCAAGAGTGAGGCGGATGCAAACTAGTACCAGATTGTGGTGGAGGGTAAGCTTTTAATCATTTTACTTTATGTTGATGATTTGATACTAACAGGTGATGAGAAGTTGATACACTCATGCAAGCCAAATCTTGCAAACGAGCTTGAGATGAAGGATTTGGGCCTCCTTCATTATTTCCTTGGATTGGAAATATGGCAGCGAAAAGGTGAACTGCTTGTGTCTCAAGGAAAGTATGCCCGGGAGATACTGGAGAAGTTTCACATGCAAGCCTGTCGACACTCCTCTTCCAGGAAATTGGAAGAAAGAGGATGCTACAGCGGTAGAGGTAGTGGATGCCACTGTTTATCGACAGTTGGTGGGTTCGCTCATGTATTTAGTCAATACAAGACCAGACATATGCTATGCGGTGAACCAGCTTTCACAAGCGATGGTTAAGCCTACCAAGCTCTTTGTAGGTAGGAAAGCATGTCCTGAGATATCTCAGGGGCACATCTAAGTATGGTTTATGGTATAGATAGACGGATGAGGTGAAGTTGCATGGCTTCACGGACGCAAATTGGGCAGGAAGCCCAACAGGCAGAAAGAACACATCAGGGGGGATTTTAAGTATCGAATCTACGACAGTTTCTTGGTACAGAAGGAAACAAAGATCCATGGCACTCATTTCAGCAGAAGCAGAATACATGGCAGCAAGTTTAGCTGCATGTGAGGCTATCTGGATGAGGAAGATTCTGGTAGGTTTGTTCGGTTCACATTTAGATCCCACGGTGATACATTGTGATAATCAGAGTTGCATTAAACTCTCTGTTAATCCTGTGTTTCATGATAGATCTAAACATATTGATATCCGGTATCATCATATCAGAGATTGTGTGTAGCGGAAGATCATGTTGCTTCGGTAAATTCCTACGGAGGATAAGGATGCAAATATTCTGATGAAGGCGCTCACCAGGAGAAAATTCGAATACCATAGAGGCAGGACCAGGGTGAAGGATAATCCATATATTGTTGAGAGGGAGTGTTGAGATTCAACAAGATGATGAGGTTAGTGAAAAGATTCGCCTTCACTAAGTGGGCCCGTAGGCTATTTTTGGTGCAAGTCTATTTTTAGACTATGTCTATTTTTAGACATGATGATCATATTTCAAAAGTTGCAGGATGCTATTTGTGGATGGTTGAGAAAGTTGGAAAAATAGATGAAATTCTATTTTTATAATATTGGGTGAAGTCTATTTATAGATCATCAATCTAAAAATAGATGCATGTCTATTATTGTTAGCTCTTAATAATAATCAGACTCTAAACAACAACTAATTCTCTTGGAGCACTTCAGTTCAGTGCACAGATGTGGCACATCAGCTGACAGAAGGAATTACGCAATTCCTAAGGGTTTACTGGAGCTAATGGATGGAGGACTCAGCTAGAACTCAAGTGGCAGAGTTATGACGTAGTTGGAAAAAGTAGTTATGGATTTGTATTCAGTTTAACTCAGTTAGACTCAATTAAGCTAGTTGTATCTAGTCTAACTGATTGATACACTAGTGAGAGTGGAGTGAATTAATTATTTAATTAATTCAGAAATAATAACTCATTAATCAACTGAACAATACAGCAGTTAACTACAGTGCATGGCAGTTTCAGTGGAGACCAATGGAGAGATAGGTGAAAGGGCAAGATAGACTATCTGTTGTGACTATTAGTGATGCATTGATTGCATCACACACACATTGGAGATGCCAATGAGGATTGCACAATCAAGGCAAGAGTAATTCGAATTCATTCTGAGCTATTCTTCAGCAGGGATTGCGCAGTGGAGGCAGGCTAGTAGGAGGCAAATATCGGTGCATGGATTTGCAAGATTAGTCTTGATTAGTGTATGACGATTGTACTGTACTGAGAGCTTGTGATAAGCTTTGTATGTTTGTATGAGATTGTCATATGACCTCCATGTTACATAATATATAGTTGGGGTTTTCAGCTTTAGGCTTTCCCAGTTAAAAACTGTGTTATGTGCGATTGATTATTTTTGTTTATGCTTCACATGTGTGTGCAATTAATTTTTCCGCAAAAGATTAACAAGTGGAATAGATTCAGTATCTCGCATAAATTTAAATAGTGTGAGATCAGGTGGATCTTGGACATATGCATGCTTAGTGCATATAATTTCTACAAAGAAAATTGAGCAGTTCTTTGATTAGGAGGAGTGGGAAAACACCTTGCAGGAATTTGAAGAGAAAATTGTATCTACTTCACAGAATCCATTAGCTCAAGAAAAGGGAGATAAAATACCAAGGGAAACTAGTTCCCCTTTAGTATCAAAAATCTCAGCTAAGGATTTCATTGTATATAATAAAAAGCAAAAGAAAACAGAAGAGGAGGATGAAAAACAAGAAAGTATTGAACAATCACATCTAATCGTTCTCTCTGGAGCATGTACTCCCTCAATCTTAGGGAGAGAAGATAGTATTCCACTATCTCCAACAACCCCAGTAAATCCAATGACAACATTTACACCAATTTCATCACCACCAAGGGAGTTGGGACAGAGCAGTCAAAAGGAAACAAGTATATTCACTTCCTATCAGGAAATAAAAAGAAGGAATATGGCACTAAAAGTTACTACATTTTCTCAATTTTGGAAACAAACATCAAGTTCCCAAAATAGGCTTCTATCTGCTTTTGATTTAGAAGAAGGAAAGATGCAAATTTATTTCCTAGAACCCAAGGTTCCTCAGCCTTAGACAACAGATGATTATAAGCATTCCATTTTCTATTTTGATACAAATACCATTCACCACATAATTCAGATGTATCTACATAAAAAATCTGGTGAAATGGTTTTCAGTACCTTAACCAATTTTGCCATGACCACTGCTAAACTTTAAAATTTTGTGTTGAATATCCAAACTCAATTGAAGTTAGAGAAGATATTTTCTCTAGATAAAGATACAAAAAAAAAATTCTTTAGAAGAGCTCGTGATTAAATTTGGATATGATCCCAGTAATATTAAAGCAGCTGAAGAAATTATTAAATCAAAGAATGCAAACATAGCAGCTCTAAGGAAACAACTAAATATTTCTTCAACTGAAGATCCACAGACCAAAGAATTGGGGGAATTAGAGAAAGAAAAGTAGGATTTGTTCAAGATAGTCATTAAACAACTCCTCAAAGAAAAGGAGCAATAGACTATTCCAATACAGTCCATTCCATTGGCTATAGTTCCAATAGCAAGTACATCAATAGGGGAAGCATTACTTCAGCAGCAACCACAACATCAAATTCAACAACAGTTTCATCACTACAAACACAATACATCACTACAAAAACGGATTGGACAAAAGCCATGGATGATTTATCTATTAAAGGTAATGAAATTGAAAAAATTACAGAGAAATTGGATAAGTTACAAGAACAAAAGCTTAAATCGGATGGATTTTATCTAGTAGAATTATAGAAGACTCACAAGCTTTCCCGAAGGATATAGTGCTTAGAAAATCAAAAAATTATGGTTGACACTATTGCGCAAGCTAACGAGAATATCTAGATTGAAATAAATGAAGAAATAACTAAGATATAGACATCTATTCAGATTATCTTTGAACAAGATAAACTTCTTATGAAATCAAATAGTGTGATTGATGAGATGAAAATGGAAATATATACTAAACCTAGTGATGCAATGGCCATAATCAAATTCATAAATTCAAAATACAAAGAGGAACTAGAAGAATTGGACATTGAAGACAGAACAAATAACATTCTATAAGTGAGGAAATTCCTCACTAAGAAAAATCTTATGTTACAGTTAGAAAATAAGTGTGAAAATTTGCAAAATATGGTGCAGAAGTTCCGTAGGAAATTTAATGTCTTTAATCAGAAAGGTCTCCCTAGATTAGAAGGAATGGGAGATGAGTTAGTTCAGCTAGAATATTATCAAGCAAAGCTATGTGATATTTCCAAGGACAGGTCAAAGTTTTCCAAGATTATAGGAACCATCACAGGTAAAGCACTCATTGAAGGACTCATATTTGATTTGTTGATTAGACATGAAGTACCTCATTCGTTTCTTTCCAAACCTACTTTCGAAAGATATACAGAAGTGGATGAAGTCTATTGAAATTTAAGTAGATTTTCACTGCCAGATGAAAAGAAATGGGAAAAACTATGTTAATTACTAGGATGACCAGTCATAATTTTTCCAGAGAAAATTTAGCAACGAAGGCTCCTATTTTCCAGATCCAGACAACACCAGAAATCCTCTATTATAGAGCCAGCAACTCGTTTAGTTTGAGATTACTAAATTTTTTCATTTTTTTTATAAACATTTTTATATATTTCTTATAAGAATCTAGATATTTTTTAAGAAATTTGTATAAATACTTCCACAAAACAAGTTTTAAAGGGTTGAACCCTTGGATGAGATTTTCTAAAAGAAGACTTGTGTCGAACTGAAATCACTGCATATTAATGGAAGGATTATGGAATTTATTTCGAACATCTTGTCACCTTGTGAGTTTTTTCTAGTGTTTTCACTTATCTTGATGTTATACATATATTTAAGTGTTATGAATAAACTTTGGTGAGAGAAAACTGAATATCAGTCTACCTTAAATCCCCTCTAAATTTATCTACTATTTTAGATATTGGTTTATTGGACTATTTGGATTTATAAGTCCCTCTATATTTATAAATTCTCAGTCATCTTCATAAGGTTAAATATATATTGTGAGTTGTAGACATTGTTTACTTTCTTTCTTTCTTATGATTAAGTAAAAAATCAGTCTAAATATTTAGAAAATCATAACTTCTTACATCTCTGTGTTCCACACACTTTTTTAATATTTATTAGTATTAAGGTTTAAGCACATGCCTAAATCTTCTGATAACATTGGTCATCCAAAATAATTTCTTTAAAAACAAAAAAATATTTTAGATGCTCTAGCATAATTAATTAACCTATAATTATCTCAGAGAACAACATCAGATTGGCATCGTTGCTGGGGATCAAAAATTGAATAATTTTTCAATTTGACCTAGTAGGTTAAAATATTTGACCTGGTGACTTCACAAACCTAAACTGGCTCCTTCAAGACATACCAGATCTCATTCTGATTCTGAAATTGTTTCTCCTTTATCAGATCTAGAGAGACTAGTAAGAGTAGCCTCTTTAAGAAGAATACTTGAAGCTTATTCCTCTTCTTATGTACAACTTCATCCTGAGGATATTTCAGTCCCTCATCCTTTTAGGTTTGATCATTTTCCCCTAGATTTGGATGATTTACCACCAAGGATATTAGAACTCCTATCTAAAGGAGTGGATCTTCAATCATCTCTTTTATTCCATTCATTGGAATCATATCAAATACCTGAATTACCCTCAGAATCACCTAAATCAAAAGGAGAATTGAATGTACATTTACTTGAGTTAAAACCTACTGATTTTATGTCTCCAACCCATTATACCTTTCCATCTACTTTTGCCCAACCCGAGGAAACGTTTTCAGTATATTCAAACCCTTTGTTTGAAACTAAATAAGAATTTGAAACAAAGGTTCAGAAGTTAGTAATTCGAACACCTTTGAAATCTTTAAGAAAACCACCACCCTAATTTTCTCCTCCACCTACGTTTACACCTCCATCTTCACCTACAAAATCATCATCTTCTACCACATAATCTACTGATTCATCTTCATCATCATCTCCAAATATGGTTGTTTTTAACCTATTATTCAAGCCAGATATGTTGTTTTACAACTTCGTAATATAATCAACAACTTTCCTTATGGGTATTTAAAACGCCTGCCCAGTTTTAATGGAGAAACTAGTTTGTCTGATGAAGACCATTTAGCAGCCTTCTTGGACTTTGTTGATAACATGAACATTGAACATGAAAATGTGTATATGAGATTTTTTGTTCAATCATTATAAGGAAATTTCAAGATTTGGTTTAGAAAACTAAGAGAAAATTCAATCTGATCTTGGAATGAATCACCTACCATATTTAAAAACCAATGGTGGGTTCAAAAGGATCATGTGTATTTTATTACTGAATTTGAACAATTGAAAAAAAACCATGGTGACCCAGTGGTTGATTTCATTAACAGGTTTAATAGACATTATCATAAAATATCTCTTGACTGTAAACTACCAGTAGCAACAGCCAAAGTTAGGTTTTCCAAATCTTTTGAAGATGATTTTGCAATCATGCTTAGGGAAAGAAAATATCATACCTTAGAATCATGCAAACTAATGCAATAGAAGTTGAAGTCAATAGATCAACATCAGCTAAACTTAAAGCTAAGGCCGAAAAAGCAAAAAGCAAAATGAAAATTAAGGAAGAGGGTTATGCTTCCTCAAAGACTAAAAATGAACATCAAAAGATAGATGAAATAAATTCATTGCTTAGAAACCTTTCAAACAATATTTCAAAGATAGAAACTCAGCCTAGGGAAATTCAACAAACTGCTGCAAGACCTCAGACTCAATATAGGAGACCACCCCAACCCCAAATCCTTCAAAGGGAAAATACTAATCAACAAATTCAGCCTCCTTTAATGATTAATTTTCAACAACCTAAAGACACTACCATTTTGATTACTGAAGATATCAATAATCTTGATCATTCATCTATTCAAAATGCCATTATCTCTCTTCCTCTAAATCAATCTTCTGAGCAAGATCAAGAAAAATCATAATTTTCCAAATACCAAGTCTTTTTAGAATTTTTAATTGCAGAATTAAATAGAAGATATGATTCAAGACCAAGTTCATGGCCTGGTAGGCCTCCTAAAAATCCCATTGTAAATGAACCACAAATCAAATCTTCTAAAACTCAACAACAACAATTCAACCATTGAATCAGTCAAATAACACAACTTTAATTGATAAAACTATTCTAACCACCTTCAATGTTGAAAGGGAATTAGAAAGAGTTAAAATACCCGTTCCTTTATCTAAACTTTCAAATAACCAAGCCTATAAAAATCAAGTTTCCAAATGGATCCAGTCTTCAAGTGTTGATGTTGAAGGGGATGTAATAAGCTTACAAGATGAAAAACATTTTGTAGTCTTTTTCTCCCAGCTCAGATATGATTGATGAAAATGTACCACCTTTCTATTTTACTTTAAAATTCCACGATTTTTTATTATACAACTGCATGTTAGATTCTGGAACCTCCCATAATCTGATGCCAAAGGTAATTATGGATCAATTTCAATTAGAGATCACCCTATCTTATCATGATCTATATACTTTCGATTCAAATAAAGTACCATGTCTTGGACATATAAAGGTTCTAGTGGTTACTTTAGCTCAAATACCTATGAAGGGTTTGGTATTAGACATCCTAGTTAATTATATTCCTCCTAAATTTGGTATGTTATTATCAAGATCATCTTGTGCCAAACTAGGAGGAAGCCTTCAAATGGACATGTCCTATGCTACCATTCCTATATATGGGGGTGAACATCTTAGGTTATATAGAGAGGTGATATTCATGAATATTGTTTGCAAATCATATCAAGCAAGAAATCATCACATTTATGCAGTTGATAAAGATTTTGGTTATTTTGAATTATCATCAAATAACCTACCAAATACTCAACTCAGCATTGAAAACATTGTATAAAAACCAAAGGCTAAGACTGATATTTGGAAGTTATATTTTGATGGATCTTATTCAAACGAAGGAGATGGATATGGTGTTGTTTAATTTCAGTAGAAAAAGATAATATAACTCAATCATGTAAGCTTGAATTTGATGTTTCTAATAATTTAGCATAATATGATGCTTTTCTTCAAGGATTGGAATTGGCTAAAAGTCTTAAAGTGAAAAATTTAAGTGTATTCAATGACTCAAAACTCATTGTCAAACAAAACATCCTAGGCTTAGATCTTATAGAAATGAGGTATGGGATTCAGTGGATAATTTCTTTTAAGCATTTAACATCACTGCTATTCCAAGGATTGAGAATATTCATGTAGATTATTTGGTTGTTTCAACTAGTTATTTCAAGATTCCTGATCAAATTCTCTTACAATATCAAATTCAAGTCAAATATAGGCCCTCAATTCCTGATAATATTAAACATTGGAAAATATTTGAGGATGATGAACCATTGAAATCCATTTTACAAGTGATTGACGAATTTTCAGCCTTACAAATTGAAGAAGAGAAGTTGGATACCAATGAACTGAATAAGGAAAATCAAACTCTAGAATTAAACTCAAAAATTGTTGATCATAACATCATTTAGTTATCTAAAAATTTCATTTCTAAAGTCTTGGTTCCTCTTGAAAAAAAAATTTACCATAATGATGTTTCTAAAAATCCATTATCAAATTCACCTGAAGAAGGTACGGAAGAATGTAATATTGCATCTTCAGAAGAAATAAAAAATATTAAAATCCCTGCATCTTTAACCATGGAAGTGAAAAATAAATATTTAGATCTCCTTAAATCCTGTAAAGATTTTTTTCTTGGTCTTATAGTGATTTGAAGACATATGATACAACACTCATTGAACATAAAATCCCTTTAAAACCAGAAGCAAAACATTTTAAGAAAAAGCTAAGGAGAATTAGTCCAGTCCTTCTTCCTACCATTGGGAAATAACTTAAAAAACTCCTTGATGCCAAGATCATAGTTCCATTGAGGTATTTAGATTGGGTAACAAATTTAGTTCCTTTTAGAAAGAAAATTGGTGAAATCAGACTATGTGCATTTTTCATTAACTTAAATAAATCATCTTTGAAAGATAATTATCCATTACCCAAGATGGACCAATTGCTTCTGTAAGTTTTTTCTAGATACAATCAGATAATGGTGAGCCTAGAGGATAGAGAAAAGACAACATTCACGTGTAAATTGTAGTCCAACCAATATTAAGTTGGAAACTCATATTGTAATACTTGAAATTTCATATAATATAATTTATGTTATTGAAATTTTTTATAGTTGTACTTGACATTATTTAGTATTGTAATTAACATATGTAATTTTGTGTTTTCATATTAGATGAACATGCGCTTTGTATGAATTTTTTTAATTTAGTTACAAAATCATATTATTTACTGTATGATAATTAATAATGAACACAAAATCATATTAATTATTGTATGCTAATTAATAATGAACACAAAATCAATCTAAAACTACTAAATTAGTAGTTTATATCGATTAATGATGAACACAAATAAAATGAATATACAACGACTAAATTAGTCGTTTATAATGATTATTAATGAAAGTAAATGAAATGAATATAAACTACTAAATCAGTCATTTATATAATGAATATGAAACTACCATAAAAAGATAAATGATTATTGTAAATGATAAATTTGTGATTACAAATGACGACTAAATTTTCATATATACGACTATTAGTAACTAATTTACAGTATATTATAACACGACTGAAATTTAGTAAGCATGTTCTGTAATATAAGCACAATTCTGGATCCACATTCTAGTCATATTCTTAGCAATGAATTTCTTTAGGAGCTGGACAAGTGTTTTTCTACTCTTTTCTACATATTGGAGAGGTGCTTTAATGAACACTACACCTTTTTGTCCCAACAACTTTGCAAACGATAAATTTATATTATGTCTTTTATCATTTTTAAATGTCTTTCTGTTTCAAGCAAATATTAGTCAACAACCCTCAGGGCTATATGTTTTACAATATTTAGAATCCTTGCAAAGAAACATCCTTGCGGAAGTGTGAATGATTTAGTTTTTGGATCTCTTTTTAAAGATATTATCAACCACCACATGTTATTTATTTTGAAGATATAACATGAGAATATACATAAATAAGATAGAAAGAAATATATCTTTTATAATGTAAATTACACTATGTAAAGACCAAATGATTTGTGCATCAAGGTTACTCATTTGAGAACATGCATTGTTTATAGACCTTGGAGCAGATTTCATCTAATTCAAAAATTTGATGAGGGGAAAGAAGTTGTTGAAGATGCCTAGTTGGTCATAATAGGAGGAGAAATGAAACTCATACCAATCCCATTATGGTTGGGACTTTTCTGAATGATGATCATTGCAATTACTCTCTAATCGTAAATTTGTTGAAGGTTCTAGCTCAGTTATAAAATAAATTTCTGCACTTCTCCTTTTTTCTTCACTGAAGAAAAACAAAAATAGTGGCTTTGAGTCCTTTATATAATATTATTCTAAGAGTTGAATTTTTCTTTTGAATATGTTGTGTTGGTTTTTGGAAATTTCTTTCGATTAGAAATGAATCATGCATTTATAACTTCTTTCTAAATTTCACTTTCAACCATTTCTAGGTACTTTTGAAAAAAATCATCCAAAGAGTGGTGTTCCATGTGATTACGAAGGATAAGATACAATAATACATCCATTGACTATGTTACCTCTCTCTCTCTCTCTCTCTCTCTCTCTCTCTCTCTCTCTCTCTCTCTCTCTATATATATATATATATATATATATTAATTTGACCGAATCAAAATGTTTTGCAATACAAGACAAGATATGGCATTATAACACCTCTTCCATATTGGACTGGAGAGCACCTCTCGAAGAAACAAATCAAATGATTAGTTTTGCGGGAACATGAAATGATGATTTGAAGATTATATTATGGAAGGCGTGAACTATATGTTTTTTGAGATGAGGTTTACATAATTTATCTTTTTGGAATATATATGATTTACTACAAGAGTATGGAATTTTGTAAACTCCTTAACTAATATTCTAAATAATTTTTTAAGGATTTTATGGAGTTTAAAGAGAATTTTAATATTATTTTTTACTAAAATATTAGAGATATGATTTGTGGTACCTTTCTCTTTAACCATTTTAACAACATTTATCTTAAATATTCAAAATAAAATTTGACTTATTTTGGATGTTCTAGTTACAATCTTCATAATGGAAACCTCCCCATCAAGTCTATAGGAGAAACTTAGCCACTTATACCAATAGCTTCATGCCCATTATCATTATCACCATGCCTAAAAACGTATTTGTTTTAAAACTTTCATTACTAGAGTCATTCAAATATTTTATTCTTAATTTCTAGAGAGGAAAATCCCACCTAACTAAAGCCCTAATGACCAAAGGTTATTCCTTTTCTCAAGTCAACAAGGACTTTTGATCAACCACAATTATAAATATAAAAATATTCATTTGTCTTCCCCTTGCATAGTACTTCTTACTTCTCTTTGTTATATCTAAGTTATTACAAATCATATCTCTAATATTTTGACCAAAAAGAATATTAAAACTCTCTTTAAACCCTATAAAACCCTTAAATAATTATTTGAATCCATGTTTCAGTGAGAAATTTACAAAATTCTCTACTCATGTTATAAATTATATATAGACCAAGATGATAGATCATTTAAAATCTATCTATATATAGTTCACACATCCACAAAATAGACATCTCATTTTTTGGAGCAATTTAACATTATAATTTGTGAACCCTATTAATTCTCCAGTATCATTGGAGAAGAGTTGTAAATTTAATACAAACATAACTAATGTTGGAAACCTGTATTGATTATTAACCCCTCTTAATTTTTAAATAAATTTTATTTTAATTAATTAAAATAATATATTTATTATCCTGAATGCAATCTCGCACTGGAGTTTGAACTCTGGTTGTGTGCAACATCAAACCTAGCAGAGGCCTCAGTCGCCATGGCCGCAGGAGTGGGACCCGACCCCCTTCCTCCACCTCTAAATGTCATCGCGTTCAAGAAACTAGCGGTAGGTGGCAACAAACGTCCTTTAATTGATTCGCAGCAAAAGATCATAAATAAACTGGACAACATCCCATCAATAGCTCTCCTAGTTGAGGAAACTTGCAGATATGCCTTGAATCTCGCTGAAAGAGGGCTCATTGGGCAATTCACTGGTCTTTGGCCATCCCCCAAAGCTGTGGAGGAATGGGTGCAGAGAAACTGGACACCTCTGGTCTCAGAAGGCATCAAAAGCCACTTCGTAGGAAAAGGATTCTTCGTTTTTGTGTTTGAGAATGCCGAAGACAAAAGCCTCATATTCAAAAATGGGTCATATTTCATGGGTCCTCAAGGAATATATTTAAATAAATGGACGCCCGATTTTGACCCTGCCTAAGACGCGCCTTCAGCTGTCCCATTGTGGGTGTGCCTTCCCCACCTTCCTCTGCACTGCTGGATTTAGAAGTCCCCCAAACCATCGACAACACTCTTGGAAGATACATCGATCAAGAAGTAAGAAAATATCAATAATCTTGTGCACGCATATGCGTAGAGGTAGACCTGGAATTTAGGCTACCGGAAGCCATAAAATTAAAAATTGCAGACTGGACCCATATCCAGGAATTGGAATACGAACAACTCCTGTTTAAATGCATGCATTGTCACGCCTACGACCATTTTGCAAGGCACTGCAAAAAGAAGGCTGAAGAAGAAAGTGAAACTTCGAAAGCAGAAAAATGGACCATAGTTCAGAAACCAACCCCATCAAAATGCAAAGGAAAAGGAGCAGCAAAAGGGGAAAAAGTCCCATTAGGCAGGCCCTCGGGGTAGGGAGCTCCATCCCCTCATTGGCAGCAGTCAATCCTATTAAATAGGGTAATAATATAGCAGACCCTCCAGAAACAATTTTGAACATCAAGGAACAACCCATTCTCCCCTCTATTGAAAAAGATAACCAAGAAGCAGTCCACCCTTGAGAAAACCCTGACATCTCCTCTTCCCCCTAATATGCAGATATAGCCAGAAAGAAGAAAACAGACACCTCCTGCTCCTCTAAGGATGAGACCTTTGAGAGGCCCTTGAAAAGAGCTGGAAGAAATTCCCACAAAGAAGCAAGGGAGGAAGAGGCAGAAAGGAAAAAAACACAAGGAAGTCAGCCCACAATCGAGATGTCCATTGGAAGGAACACTAGAACAAGGCCTCCCAAGGGAGGAGCTCCAAACCCCTCCATTAGTAAATAATGTGTCTAGTCTCTTGGAACTGCAAAGGCTTGGGGAACCCAGCAAAAGATGAAGTCGTCAAAGATCTATTGAAAATGGAACCTAAAAAAATCCTCATGCTCCAAGAGACTAAAATTGAAGGGGATACCCTTTTTGGCATCAGCAAGAAGAAACGGCAAAAGAATGCAGGAAAGTCAGTAAGTTCAAGGGGCTCCTTAGGAGGAATTTCCACCCTGTGGAAGGAGGACCAATTTCAACTGGAAAACTCCTTCTAGACCCAACACAGGATATTTACCGAACTAAGGCATTGCACAAGTAAGTTAAACTTTTCTCTTTTCAATATTTACGTTCTGGTGCTTTATGCTGAGAAGAAAGAATGCTAGCAAACTCTTTTTTTTTTTTTAGATCTCCATTATCCCAAGAATATCATTATAGCTAGAGATTTAAATATAGTGCTGGATACAAAAGAAAAAAGAGGAGGCAGCAGTAGCAGGGACCAAATTCTCCCTTTTGTTGAAGACCTTTTCCATCAATGGGACATCATGGACTTCAAACCTAGGAAAGGACTCTACACTTGGTCCAATAAGAGAGTTTGGGAAGAGCACATTTTTGCCAGACTGGATAGGTTCCTAGTTCAGAGTTCAATGTTGTTGTAAAAGAGACTCACCTCCTCCAAAATTATCCCCAAGCTGACCTCAGATGATAAGCCTATTCCTCTTCTGTTGGAAGAGGAAGAAAACTTGGGTTTGATTCCTTTTAGGTTCAATCCTCATTGGAGTATCAGAGACAGGTTCCATGACACTGTCTGCATGGCTTGGTACATTTCCGTCACTGGTTCCCCAAGTTATGTGTGGTAGAAAAAGTTAAAGGTCTTAAAGAAATATTTGAAGGAATGGATAAAAAAACCTACTATCACCCCAAATAGCCAAAGAAAGGAAGCAGTCCAGTTGTTGGAGGACTTTCAAATGGAATTGGACATAAAAGACATCACCTCTGTAGAGCTGGAAAAAGAACAAACAACCCAAAGCAACTCCTATCACTCCTTCCGCATTAAAGATGAATACTGGAGAATTAAGTCTCGCAACCTTTGGTTGAAATCAGGAGATAGAAATACTTCCTACTTCCATCACCAATTCAGAGCTCGCCTCTCCCATAACCATATCTCGGAAATAACGACCTCTGAAGGGGAGGTTTGCAAAGGAAATGAAAAAATCAAAGTTGTTGTTGTCTCTCACTTCTAGAACCTCTACAAAAAATGGAGTGAAGGCATCGAAGAGGAAATTTTGGAATTCCTCTCCCACATCCCCACACTGGTAAACAGATAAGACAACTCAGCACTCACAAAGCAATTTACTGATGAAGAAATCTGTAATGTTATTTGGTCAATGGAACCCAACAAGGCCTGTGGCTCTGATGGGTTCTCAATCCATTTCTACAGGATCTGCTGGGACATCATCAAAGTTGATTTGGTGAGAATGATCAAAGGGTTTCTGAAAAAATCTAAGATGGGGGGAGGCGCCAACTCCACCTTCCTTGCTCTAATTCTGAAAGAAGTGAATCCTGGCTCCTTTGGAAAATTCAGGGCTATCTCCCTCTTTAATGCCTCGTATAAAATCATTGCTAAGCTCCTTGCCAATAGAATCAAACTGCTACTCAGAAGCCTCATCTCCATCACTCAAGGAGGGCTTGTCAAAGGTAGACATGTTTTGGACAATGTCATCCAGGTGGAAGAAGCTATGCATTATAGCAATCAAAGGAAGGAGAAAGGAATGTTGGTCAAGCTGGACATGTCTAACACCTTCGACAGGGTCAACTTGTCCTTCCTCTACAGGGTCCTTCTCTCTTATGGATTTTCCACAGAGTTTGTCAATCTGATCAAAGCTTGTACATACAAGCCATGGATTGTACTGCTTGTCAATGGGAGACCAACCAGTTATTTCCAAGCCATGAGGGGATTAAGGCAAGGTTTCCCACTCTCCCATTTCCTGTATATTCTCATGGCTGACACTCTCAGTAGGAATATGTCAATTGAAAAGTCCATTGGGACTACTCCTGGTCTTAGAATCTTGAATGGGTTGGAGTTGATCAATCATGCACTCTTTGTTGATGACTCCTTGCTTCTTGGTGGAGTCTCCAACAAGATTGCTAACACCTTCAAAGCCACCCTTCACGGATACTGCAGTGTCTCTGGCCCTCTCATAAACGATAGCAAGAGTGTTGTGTATGGTTGGAATGCCGATGAGCACGAAATTCAGAAAGTTGCGCAAATCCTGGGCTTCATAGGCTATGAACGCTGGGATAAAATCAAATATCTGGGATTCCCACTTACTCTTGGAATCAACATGGGTTCTCTATGGGTTAAATTTATTAGTAAAATAAAAGCTAAAATCGAATTCTGGGGTGGCTAATGGCTCACGAATGGCAGAAACTCACCCTCATTAAATCTGTGCTCTCAGCATTACCCATATATCAATCTTCATTTCTGCTGGCGCCCAAGACTATCACTAAAAAGATCTCTAAAATGCTTCGTGATTTCCTCTGGAAAGGAGGTAAAGGAAACCAGCAGAAACTCCACTTAGTGAGCTGGGAAATGGAAAAATGTTCAATTCAAGAAGGTGGGCTCCAGATTAGAGATCCTGCTCACACCAACGTCTTACTTAGTTGTAAAATCATGTGGAAGCTTCACGTCGAGCCAAATCACCCAGTAAGTTGAATCCTAAGAATAAAATATGTTAAAAGTGCATCCCTCAGGAATTTACAAGCGGACAGAAACACGAGAGGATCGCTTATTTGGAACCTTTGTAGGATAGGAATCGAATATTTTCAGAAACTCCTATATCGCATCCATGGCAATGGAAAAAAATTCAAATTGTGGAAAGATTGTATCATGGTCCACTCACCCCTTGACAATTCTGAAGCTCTTAATGAGATCTGGGATTGGATGACTCAGTGTGGAATTCATACACTTGAGGATATTTCTGAGTGGGATGAGACAAGAAACTGGAATTCTTGGGTCTTTCCCAGAATTCCGAAGCACTTGCAACAGCAACAAGAAATTTTCAAATCATAGTTAAGGGATGTTGCACTGGTCCACAAGCTTGTTGTTGATTCTTGGGGTTGGGGCACCTCTAGAACCTACACTATTATGTGTGGTTTCCAACTTCTTCAATCACAGCGAAAGAGGATCCTTCCAGCCAGCTTCTAGAATCTGGTGTGGGATCCCATGGGCCTCCCCAAAATCATTTTTTTCTTCTAGACCCTAATGCATAAGAAGATATTGACAGGGGAAAACCTATTGAAAAGAAGCATTGCAGGCCCTCATAGATGTGCTCTTTGCAGGAATTCTCTTGAAACCTCGGACCAACTCTTTGTGGACTACTCTTTCGCCAAAGAAGTGTGGAACCTTACCCTTCATGGTCTCAATGTTGCAGCTCCTTCCCAAATATCTGATGTGGATATATATTCCACATGGAAGGAGTGTTACCCTCAGGCTATCTCCAACAAGGTCCTTTGGTCTCGTGTTTGGCACACCATCCCCAAGTATGTTTGCTGGAAAATTTGGGTTGCTAGGAACAAACATATCTTCAACAACACTTCTTGGCCTCCCTCTTCGGTTGCTACCAAATTCAAAGCCCTCCTCTTTGAAACCGTGAGCAACCAAGCCCATAAACCTGATAACTTGGATGGGGACATTTGTCTTCCGGGACATAAATCAAATCACAGCTATACCTTCAACCAATCTAGGTTCGCGTTTAAGGGACTCGGATGGAATATATCAAGTTTGGTGGAGGAAGTATGGTAAAGCAGCGATCTTCTTCGATTGAGCCTCCAAAGGAAACCTCGGGACAACAGGAGCTGGAGGTGTGCTTTACTCTTCAAACAGCACAAGAAGAGACAGTTTCAGCTGGGGTCTCGGGCAATGAACAAATAACCAAGAAGAAATCATTGGCCTGTTAAAAGCTTGCCAAATTGCTCGTGAGAAAGGCATTAGAGATTTTCAAGCCTTTGAAGACTCTGAAATCTTGATAAAAAAACTACACTCGAAAGATCAATTCAATGATTTAGTCCTAAACAAGATCCTTCGTAGACAGAAGTTCACCTTGCTTGACTTATCTTCTTTCCAATTGTTCCACATCCTTAGAGGCTAAAACAATGAAGTTGATTGTTATGCAAACAAAGGCTGCCTTCTCCCGCAAGGTGACCTTAGCATAAACGATGGAAATCCTTCACAAATCTGCATTCCTTGAAATGTTTCTCATCATGTAATAGGAAGCTCGTTTGTCATCTTGTATCGATGGTTGATTTGGCCCCGACCCAACCAAATTTTACTACTAAATAAAAAATAACCACTTCAGTTAAAAAAAAGAATAGTATATTTATTTATTATTTAATTTATTTTTTCGTTTTAGATTCATGACTTGATTTTTAAATAATTTTTCTTCTATTTTTAAATTTTTTTATTCTTTTTACACTCTTTTAATTTTGTTTTGTTTTTTTGTTTTTCAATAAATTTATTATTTATTTTATTTTTTCAATTTAAATATTAATATTAATAAGCTTTACAACTCTTATCCTAATTTATTTTTGATGGGTTGAGCATAAGATCCTAGGAGGGGCATGTGGGAATGTGCCCACCACCTTGCCCACCTAATCGTGAGTAAATGAGGATGGTGCGAGATATCCTGGGCACGTTGTTGCATGCAACCACCAGGATGGAGTTAAATACAGGACCAAGGCTATGTTTTTTTTTTCATTTTGGTGGTGAGGTTGAAGGGTTGTCGTAGGAGTGAGATCAAGGTGAAAAACTCCTCGCTTCTTACACCCTCGAATAATAATGATGCTGTGAAAACCTAGAATAGTTTTGTCCTTGGAGTGTGCTTGGTGAAGAGTGGTTCTTTCCTAAAACTAGAGAAGTGTAGGAGGGTGGGTCTTTCAAGTGGTAAGAGAGGAAATTGGGTGTTGAAGGTTGTTAGGCGGCGAATTTATGGTGTGGTTGGGGCACTACAACCCCGACAATCTGGTGACAAGCGGTGGCAGTAAAATTCACAGTGAATGATAGAAAAGTGAAAAAGAGGGAAGCATTTAAGTTTTGACAAAAAAATTTAGTTGGTGGCTCCTGAGTTTGGTTATGGAGGTCGATGTTGGCCTCGAATTGAGCTCTCGGGTGAATAAAAAGCCAATATTATCCCTCTACCTTCATACTATTATTCTCTGCATTTTATGTAGTAATGTGGACTCAGGCTATGTCAATTCTAATTTTCTTGTGGTCTACAAGTTCTTTTTGAGCCTGGGGTTTGGTTTGGTCTTTGGAGGGAACCTTAGGTTTATATTAATTCTGGGTAAAGGAAATTGGATGTTGAATTTGTGGTAGGTTAACCTTCTTGCGCCCTCTAGAACTCACACAAGTTGTTGCAATTATCCTCTGTTGGGTACGATGTGGGGTTTGAGTTTTACTCTTTATCTTTTAGCCTTGGAAATTTTTGGTCTCTCAATGATTTTTTCCAATCCTGCAGTGCATGCACATATGGATTTTGAATATAATACTTTGTATTCTATGTTCAATGACAGTGTGGGTGTCTAGCTAGTCTCAATTCCTGATTTGATTCAATCTAGGCTCTTCTCTTATCACTTCCCTAGACATGGTTGTTTTAATTTATTTATTTTTTAAGTGTTATCCACTTTTGTCTGTAATTCCACCAAGACAACGTATCCAGTGCAGAAGTGGGTGTGGAAGTAGTATTCTATTAGGTAAACAAGGGGCTCGCCTCTTTTCTCAAACTCTGTTGCTACATATTTTAATGCAATTCCTCTAGAGACAAGGATAAAAAATAGGAAGTTAGAAAATAAAGCAGGAGAAAAGAGATAGTCTTTCTCTTATTCAGAGATCATGGATGAGGTTTCTTGTTGGGCATTGGACTCTAGGCATACTATGGGACAAAAGAAACAATATCTAAATTTTGTGTCCCTTCACTAGTAGATAAAGACTCTGTTTAGCCTAGTTTTGAATGATAAATAGGTAGAACACTACAATGTATTTGAATCACTAAAGGACACCAAGAGGATGTTATGGAACTAGTGCTTCACTATGGACATGCTTGATTCAACACTAACTCACATGGAAGGAAAATTATGGTACCACTCAGACGATGATGCTCCTCCTGGACACTTATAGTGCCATGGATCTTGCACCTATCTCTTGCTCTAGTTAATCATGATTATCTATATTAGCTATGGATGATATTTTGATATGTTTTATAATATTATATCGGCAATCTGGATGTTAGGCTTGGATGATCAGTTGTAGGTTCTATTGTGTTTTGTATCTTTTTGTAAACTGGGCTTAGTTGAAAATTTGAAAAATCCAATTACTTTGGGAGTTAGCAGTGGTCTCCCTCATGATATGAACAGCTCCAACTATGTAATACTAGCATTTTTATGTTAATACAAAGTTTTAAAATTTATTATAAAAAAAACTCTTATCCTATTTTTATATTTTTTTACAAATATTTGTTTAACATTTTTTAAATGATGAGTTGATTGATTCCTGTGATGATTGATTCTCATGGGGCGTATAGAAAATGACGACATAGTGTTCTGTTAAGGCACTTTGTGGTGTAAAGGTCATCGGTTCAAAACTGTGTGGGCAAAAATTCATCCATGCTAAAGTATGGTGTGGCCCAGGCTGGGTGCAATCTATGGGTGATTTTGACAACTTAGATTCCCTTGGGTCATGGCTACTCAAGCCACAAGTTATTCATATCAGTAATATTAGGACTCACATAAACTAGCAAGCGAAAAAAAATGATAAGATGATTGAGATCTTAACATTTTAGAAAATACATAATATAATGAGCACTTAGAGATGAATTTATTATAATGATTTCAAACCTTAAAAACATGAAAATGAGATACTTTGGCATATGAAAAATATATATTATTAGTATTATTATTATTTTTTAATAAGAAAGTTTAACACAAATGAAATCTAATATTAAATTTAAAAATATTTTATTTTACTTTGTATCCATTCAAAACTATAATTTATAATACAATTTTATTTATTTTTAGTATTATGTAGGTCTATTTATTTTGAAATAGGTTTTATCAATAATTATTAGGTGAATGACATGGATTTAAAATTTACATAATATTCTAAAATATTGTTAGTAGCATACACAAATCAAAAGTTAAGATTTATCTCCAAAGTTGTTATTGTTTTCCCCCATTTAAATTAAATTGATTAATTTAAAAAAAATTCCATATGCACAAGTGTCATATGAAGTGAGTCATGTTTTTTTTTATATGTGGTATTGATAAGCTGTGGTATTGGCCCATGGTATTGTAAAAAAACCTATTTAGAGATTAAGAATATTTTCATCGTAAAAATTAAAAAAAATTGTGGTTTGGGAACTCTTCTGAAGAAAATTTATGGCTTTGGATTTAGAGATTTAGTTTGTCCTCGTTTAAATTTCTACCTGTGTTTGTGATGTGGGGCATTGAATTAGGGAGAAATATAGTTCTCTTTCATAATGATGTTGTATGTTCAACAATAATTGCACATAACTCTAGAGTTGCTTTTCATCAAGGCTTTGAAATAATAATAATTATAAAGACAAGAATTACAAGGAAGTTGGTGCTATCTAAAGGAAATGTATGGGGCTTCTTCAATGGTTCCTCTCAAAGGGAGAATTTTGGGGCTGGTATTATCATTATATTCCTTCATAATTGGTTCTAAAATGTAAGTTGGGCATTGGAAATGCTACGAGTGAGTTGATTTCTTTGTGATGTGCTTTGGGGTCTACTTTGTGGAAGCAAGTCGAGACTTTTAAATTGATTGATGATTCGAAAATTATAGTGGATTGGATCAATGGAAATATGGATCTTAGAATCCTTTGGTTTGAAGCATGGAAAAACAAGATCCAACAATTATAACAACGGTTTGATGATCTTCAAATCCTTCCCTCCAGTTTTACACGGAGCACAATAGTCTAGCATTTTTTCTCTCAAAGGAAACTTTACTTTTGGATGTTAACATTTGTACATTCCCTCATCAACATTTTTCTTGAACCTCTTTAATCACTATTTTCCATGACAAGTTAATTTTTCTTCTTTATGTATCACTAAAGCATATTTTGGATATTAGATAAATGTGACAATCAAAATATTTTATAAATATTATTTTAAAATCTAATTTTATTACATTTTTGAGCCTAGAGACACTTCCCAACCAAATAAAAAAACAAAAAAAAAAATAACAATTATAATTATTAATTAAAGAATTTTGACTCTCTTAAATTACATAAAAAGAAAATTTAAATACAAAAATAAAATAAAATAAAATAATTATATAAATAATTAAATGAACCTAGATCTATTAACCTCCATGAGGGATCAAATCTCTGGATGTGCAAACATTTCCTCAAGTTTTGTACTCAAAAAAGAGGTTTGCACCTCAAGAGATTTGATCCCTCTAGACTTGATAGATCCAGAGTTAAGACAAGTCTAAGATGGTTATATTTTATTTAATATTATAGTTTACAAGTAAATAAATCCAATTAATAATATTCTCTTTAAAAATATATTTTAAAAACATATTTTCAAAACTATATATTTAAATTGATTTTAATTAGTGTGAAAAAAAGTAAAATAATAATTCTTAAGGGCAGAATTGATCACATCCAGACAGCTTATTAGCAGAGCATTACCCATATGAAAAAAAATTATTTCAATTTATTAAAATAAATTATTATTTTCTAAATCATTTTAATTATAAAAATTTTGGATGGAAATTTCTTATATTCATTTTTATTAAAAACATATTATTCATTCTTACTAAGTGTTTAGATCTATTTTAATCCGAGATCTACCAAACACTAGAGATTATTATTATTATTATTATTATTATTATTATTATTATTATTATTATTATTAAAAAACTTATAAATATATGTAAAATAATTTTAATTTATTAAAATAATTTATATTTTTTATTATTATTTTTAAACACTAGTTTAGATCCATTTTAATTTTAGATCTACCAAACACTGAGGGGATCAAATCTCTTGAGGTGGAAACCTTTACCTTTTCTTAGAGTGAAAAGAGTTTTGATCCATTTGGTTGCTTGGTAGATTAGAGTTAAAATGGATCTAGATTGATTTAATTATTATTTTATTATTTATAATTAATTATAATTATAAATATAATTATTAATTTTTTTTTAATTATGTAATTTAGTCGAGTTAATATTTTATTGATAATTATAATTATTAATTTAATTATTTTATTTTATTTGATATAATTTTAGTTAAAATGTTTAAATAATATAATTTCTTCCATATCTCTTGCAACAAAACACACTATGTATAACCACTTAACTCATAATCTACTAAGCCCCTAAAGGGATCAAATCTCTTTTCACTTAATTCCTTTGGACGCTTGGTAGATCAAGGGTTAAGATGAATCTAGGATATATATATGTGTGTGTGTAGTCTAACTTATAAATGAAATAGCCTTTTTCACCTAGAATCTAGGATATATATATGTGTGTGTGTAGTCTAATATAGATGAAATAACATTTTTCACCTAAATTCACCAAAATCCGACAATACAATTTCTCTTGGGGCACTGAAATTAAGAGTTGTCTTTAGTGATACTTTTTGGAAGATTTTCAGGTGGATTTTTCCAGTCTAGTTTCTCTAAAATCGGGAAGGAATTCATTGAAATCACAAGCTTGATCGGTAACTCCTGTACAATCGAAGTGCCCTAGGGGTTGAATCCATAGATACAATCAAAAACCCATTTTAAATAACACAAATCAAGATTTCAGGTCAAAATTTTCAAAAAGTCCTCAAATTATGCAAATTAAACAATTTAAACTCAAGTTTTTAAAAATTTCTCTGGTTTTAATCAAAATTAACTAGAAAAATGTAATGAAAAAAGTGATTTTATCTATAAATAGAAAAACTACTAGTTATTAAACTAGGAATAATAAATTAATTATTTTATCTTAATTTTGTTTTTATTTTTATTTTTATTTTGAATTTAATGTAAATGGATTCAGTGAAAATATTTACTAATAAACCGAACAAACATTACAATATCTTTTTTAAAATATTTATTTAATTTAAAACTTATTGAAAAAAATAAATATTAAAAAATTAAAATTGTGTATTTAATAAATTTATTATAAAATTAAATATAGTAATAATGAAAATAAATATGCATTAAAATTGGAATGGTAATCTATCCAACCTAAAATTAAAACATTAATTTTTTTTTATCACATCAAGGTTACTTCTTCCACACATTGCGAAATCAAATGTGAAAGGCCCCCGTTAATGCCGTGGATTATGGTTTTCACAAGCTCGATGCATCTATAAAGTGTTTATTTTAAACTCATTATATAATCATATATGGAATGTCAAAGTTGTTTATTTAATAAATTTATTATAATTATAGAATATGACATTTAAATATATTGATTGTATTAATAACGATAATCAGTTCAATCCAAGAGACGACTCAAAATACGTTGGAATTTTACTACCATGTCAAAGTTGCTTACATTTAAATATATTGATGATATTAATAACGATAACCAAACTTGCTTTTTTTGCAAACTAATTAAATGCAAATTCAAATGTGGGAGGCTCACCGATCACGGAACAGTATGGAAAGAGACTAATCAAAATTTCTCTTCATGTGGATTATGGCCTTAACAACCTTCATAGGTGTTTATTTTAAGCTTATTACAAAGTCAAATATGAAAGTCAATTATTAAATAGATTTATTATAAAATTAAATAATAATATTTTAATATTGATAATGTTAATAATAATTATTAAATAATCAATAATTTATCTAAATTAATTAATAAAAGTTAAGTAAAAATTTATTACCATGTTAAAGTTGTTTTTTCTTAGAATTAATTTATTGCAAATTCAAATGGGAAATGTTCTTTGTTCACGATAAAAGTATGGAGAAAGACCAATCATAATCAATGATATTTTAATGTTCACGAGACTTAAAATAGTCTATAGGACCACAATTCTCTTATTTTTCTCTTTTTGCAATTTAATAATTTTTTTATTCTTTTTTGCATTTCAATGATTTTCTTATTCAAATAGATGATGAAGTGGCCCAACTTTCTAAGTGTCCCTTCGTTGAAAAGACAATGTCGACAATGTCAAGCAGCAGATGCTAACATATTGCCATTCCAAAATAAGTGTCCCTGATATCTTTGAAAGCATCACATTCCAAAATGAAATGTTTTTCTGATTTCACTGCCCCAAAAGCGCAAAAAGTACACACCCGTTCTTTCCAAGCTTCTTTAGGTCTTCCACTGTCTTGTCTTGTTTAGCACCCAAGTTGATGAGAATTAGTTCCTAATTGAGCAATAAGAATTTTTGCTCTCCACTAAATGCTAGCTCCAATGTACTAGTTTTGATGGAGATAACAAGTGGGATTGAATTCTTTGACATAGTACTTATTTTTTCTACCCAACTCCTTTCCCCATATACCCTTAAGGAATTTCTCCATAACAAAATCCTTTAACTCCTTGCTATTTGTGGGACATGCATTGAGGTAAATATTCCATTTTTGTATCCATTTGTTGTTTTGTCTCATCCATGCTTTCTTTCTTTCACTCATGCCTTACTTTTTATTTTGATCTTGCTCACGATCAAGAGTTTTTGGATCTTCTCAATTTATTTCTATTTCAAGACCAGGGTACTGCGAGCCCACAATTCATATCTAAGAGTCCAAAAAGCACTTCTCATAACTTTGTCTCTCTACATCTATTTTGGAGAGCATATAATGCTTTCCATCCTCCTAATATTCTCTTCTTTCTGCAGTCCTCCCAATTAAGCTTGTTGTTGAAATCAATCCTGAGGTACTTGTACTCCTTTACTTTTTCAGGAATGTTACCCTCAAAGAAGAACATATGTTGGCTCTGCTTCCTTTTATTAGAGAAAATCATTATTTTGGTCTTGTTGGTGTTGACTTGCATAATAAAATTATTATTTTGGTCTTGTTGATATTGGCTTGCATCCCCACTGCTCTACAAAAATGCTCAAGGGCATATATGTGCATCTGCAATCCATAGGCCGATTTCACAATCAATACAAGGTGATCAACATATTAAAAAACTTTATCACAAAATCCCCCAACCAAACACCATCTCCACCTTGCAGATTTAGCCACATTTCTAATTTATCAATATATAAACCAAAAAGAGTAGGGGATAAAGAACAATCTTGCTTGACTCAAATGTCACTTATGAAGCTTTGTGAAATGCCCGTTGAATTCTAATTTTAACTTTCACATCTTCATAAAGCTTATGAACAACGATTCTATAATAAAAAAATTACTTTGAATCCTTGTCAACTATCCAAACAATTTTCCACTTGAAATTAATAACCCACATGCCTTCCATTTGTGTGGATAATCACAGAAAATTATTAAAGAGATGAGATCTAAACAGTAACACATCAACAAACACGTGCACTCAACTAACAATAAATATCAAGTTGAATCTTATGGTATAAATATCAATAATAAATGTATGCAAAGTTTTGTTGATAGGAAAGTATATACAAGAGCACGCAAGCCACATAACATATCATAAATTGATAATTCAGTTTAAAACAAAAACATCAAGAAACCACTCTCAAAATTGGAACCCCTAGTAATAATTTAAGTTCAGTAGAGGAGCATGAAAATTTTGAAATATGCATGAATATAATAATCCCACAAAGCATGTAATAACTGATAAACAATACTCCTTGCCTAAGCTTCCTGATAAACAATTCTCTAACCTTCTAGAATTTCATAATATGCTACCAAATTTGAAGACAAAGGGAGATTATCGGGGTTCACGAAAGAATTCTAGGAGATGAGGGTACACATCACTGTGTGTCTACAACAAGCTAATTCATCACTGAAATCATCATTGGAATCAAGTGCAAACGACTCGGATCGGTCGGGTCGATGGTATGCTTTATGGTGCAAATGGGTGGACACATTCATCATTTCGTGTCCATGCAAGAGCTTTAGTATTCTCCTATGTAAGAGATGGTGGGCGTTCCCCAGATGTTTTTGCTGCTGCTACTGCCACATCTAAAGCGGCCTGGTTTTTCCAATGTATTCTTTCTCGTCGAGAACTATCTGTGATATTTTTCTAGTTAATTTGAATTTTTTTCCGGGATCTGACATCACTGATGTGTGGTTTCTCTCTCTCAAGGTTTTTTATGCGCATCTATTGATGTTTGATATCTGACGATTGACTGACTGGGATTTGGGTTGGCGGTAGGATTATTTGCTTTGGGTGACGTCTGATTTTATGGTATGGATTTGGTTGTACATGTAGTGCAGAGCTTCGGGTGACTACATCGATCCACTTGAATCAAAGCTTTTATGTCCTCAGCTTCTTGAGGCTTCTCTCTCTGTGAATTTATACTATTGATGGACAGTGGCGGTTGCTTATTAAGGATGATCGATTAGGTGGGATTGTTCAAGTACTTTAGGACGTACTTTGGATAGGTCTTTCCTCTTTGGGATTACCTTTTCCTTTATTGTTTATGGTCTCCTTTTCTCATTGCGCATTGGGTCTCCCGTGGTGGTGGCTATCTGCATCGATTCTTATGATTGATATGCTACAGGTGTGACTCTTCGTTTTCATTGATTGTGCTATTGGTTTGGCTTCATCATTGGTTGTCGATCGCCCTTAGAGTCCATTAGGTATACACTTATATGTTAGGTCGTCTGATACCCGTATCTGTTCTCCTGACCCAGTGTTATCATTTCCTGTGCATATCGAGGTTCTCTTTCTCTAAGTGCTATTACTGTTTGTGGCCAATGGTGGCTCTCTGAATTACTACTTTTGTAGTTTCTAGGGATGTATGACTATTTGTTGTCAGGGTCGATGGTCCGGAAAACTTAGAATTTAATTTCATTGATTGGAATTCTCTTTGCCTGCTTAGTTTCCAAAAATTGTTCATAATTTTCCATGGGTAAGATTTTGCTACGAAGTTTTCAGTCATCCACATGGGCCTAGTCTGACGTGGCGGGGTGTTGGTAGTGTCTGAGTTGGCGATTTCTCTATCTTGTGTTACTGGCCACATTTGCGTCTGTCTTTTCATTCCTCCACTTGTTGTTAGCTCCGCAGTGATGGAAGTCTAAGTTTACAAGTGTACTCTGCTTGAATTGCCCTTTCGTATTTCAAATGGCGGATTTGACAACCGGTTTACATTCGGATATACCTGCCCACAAGGACGTTTATTCAAATTCTATCGCAGCTAATAACAGTCGTATAGTTGAATTGGATGTGGATGATCTGATAATCAAACAAGCTATTAAGAATGCCTCTGGTAATGAAGCGAATGTGCAAGGTTGTATAAAAAGGAAAAAACGTTGTGGTGGGGGTAAACATCAGAAAAACTACTTCAAGCATAAAATGGAGATTAGGGAAGTTTTCTTAGATTATGAGGATCTCTGCGGGAGGGTGGCGAGCCTACAGAAGAGGGATATTATCGGAAGGTGGATGTTCCCGGATAACAACGAGTTCGACACGACCATGTGGATCAAAAATTTTTGGAATCCAATCATCAGTTATACACCTAAGGTTAGTGTGCTCATAAATGGTTGGTTCAATATTCATTTCATGGACGAGAAAGATGTCTTTAAGATTACCAGTCAGACATGGTTGCGTGGTAGAAGTTTTATGCAATTATTCCCTTGGTATCTCGGCTTCAATCCGGTCATGGAGGCTCCGCGCAGTAGGGTTATCTGGGTGAAGTTGCCGGGTCTCCCGTTGGAGTTTTGGACCCTCAAGGCTCTGAGCGCAATTGGAAATTCAATTGGTAGCACCAAATATATTGACCCAAGTATTTTGGGTGCGAGTGATAAGATAATTGCATGGCTACTGGTTGAGGTAGACTTCTCTGGGGGACTGCCTATGGATGTGGACTTAATGTGGGGTAACAAACGCCATCGTCAGCGCATCGACTTCTAGGGCATCTCTTTCAGGTGTCTCATTTGTCATAGAACCGGACACCTCAGGGAACACTGTCCTCTTATATTTCGCGTGGATCGTCCGGGTGGCGCTATGGCTGGTGTGGCTGACTGTCGACAGAACCTAGCGGCCTCGGGAACTTCTGGAGGACTTGCATCAGGTAATCCTAGTTCCTCCTCCTCTGATGATGAAGCCTATGTTTCTGCTAAAGGACAAATTGATAGAAATGTACAATGTCGATAGGGTGTCTAACCTGAGTAGGGCACCTCATAATATGCATAGAGTACTGGAACCAGAGTCTAATTATGAACCCTTAGATGATAATATCACCCCACCTAATACTATAGGACAGAGGACTGCTCACTCTCTTTTACACTCTGTCAACTTAGCTGAAGGGGTAACTATGGGTGGTTCGAACTTTTCTGTTGGTCATGGAAATCCCCTAGATGATCCCCCTCTTTTTCAATCTGTCAACTTTTCCATAGGTGAGTCATATGTTCCTCCTCTGAGAACATCGAGTGGGGCCCCTTTGTCCCCCAATATCTCTTCCGAACCTGTCAACCCTGTACTCCTCTCAGATTCTCTTAGGAATTTTTTCGAGAGCGATATAGAATCCTTAATGGGCAATCCCAATATCGATCTCGCTACCCTCATTTTCTTTGAAAAGCCTCCCACTTCGAGGGATTCTAGGTCTTCCCTGCCCCTTTCCATTAGGGGAATTTTGAGGTCTAAAATGGGCCTCATAAGAAAAATGTACAACAAAAATAAACTTTATAACAACCAATAGGATTCGAGATGATGATGTCATCCATAATGGATGATTCACCATTTTTGGAGTAAAAAAGTAAAAATATTAAAAAATAATAAAATAATAAAACTACTTTTTCAACTCGTATTTTAAACTTATCTCCCAAAATTTTTACTTAAATTTCGAGCGGGAGTACTCGTTGGATGTGAAATTTAATTCCTCATCCAAGGAGTACCCATGTTTCATACTTTCGATGAACTCTTCTACACGAAAAATGAGAAATACATAAAAAATGTGATTGTAATCACGTTTTTTTATGTATTTCTCATTTTTCGTGTAGTAGGACCCATCGAAAGTATGCAACATGGGTACTCCTTGGATGGGGAATTAAATTTCGCATCCAATGAGTGCTCCTGCTCGAAATTTGAGTAAAAATTTGGGAGATAAGTTGAAAATATGAGTTGAAAAAGTAGTTTTTTCATTTTTCCCTCTAAAATTTGATGATGTCATCAAATCTTATTTGATTTTTTCCACTATTATTTTATAATTTCCTTAGGAGGCCCATTTTAGACCTCAAAATTCCCCTAATGATCTAACATCACTACAAGGAAAAAATTGAAGGCTATTAACAAGAATGTAATGGGGCAAATTCAAATCAGTTTCTCTGTTTTCGGAGACAGAAGAGAATTACACTGATATACCCATTTATGTTAGTGAAGGTTAGTGGGATAATTCCAGGGCGCTTAGAGCAGGCAACCCTGAGGAGGCTTTCCCATGACTCATATCCTTTCCATGAATATCAGGGGGTTGGGTAATGCCTCCAAAGCACATTGCCTGAGGGATCTCTTAGTTACTAAGGACCCTATCATTTTTTTGGGTCAAGAAACTTTGTGTCGGTGAGAGAAAGCTATCAAAAAAATTTCGGGTTTTAAGTCTGGTTGGTGTGCGGCAGGAGTGGACTCTATTGGGCATTCTGGGGGGTTGATCACCATTTGGAATCCAGATAGAGCAATTTTTAAAGCATACAGTTTCTTTGGGGTTATTTTACTTGCGGGTCAGCTCAGGGGGATGGAAGGTTCTATCAATATTATTAACATCTATGCTCCTTACATCAATAGACAATCATTTTGGCATAGAATGTTGGTCTTGGGTATTCTCAGGTTGCCGAATTTGATTTTGATGGAGGATTTCAATTCTATCATGCAGTCAGATGAAATATGGGGCTCTACAGCTAGATTGGATCCTCTATCCAATTATTTGAATGATATGTTCTTTTCTCTTCACATGGTTGATATTAGACCTCTTCCACTGTTACCTACTTGGACAAACAAGAGGGCAGGAGATAATTATATTGGTAAAAGGTTGGACTAGGCTTTGGTTAAAGAAAATTTGTTAGATAAGTGGGGAGCTCCCAGATCAGTGGTCCTGGTCTCAGACATATCAGATCATATGCCCATTATTCTATCTTGGAATTCAGGTGGTGAGATTAAGGGAAGGCCATTCAAATTCAATAGAGTATGGTTAGAAGATGCTGAATATATAAATCTAATAAATCGGCTTTGGCAAGCTGATGAGGAGGTTTCGGATCTCAGGGAGTGGGATCGTTTTCATTATAAACTACAAAAGATTAAGAAGGCATCCAAGGAGTGGGAGATAAACAAAAAAAGGCTCTCAAGGCAGAATTTCAGGAGATTTCGAAGCAGATGGAGGAGATTTATGCTAGTTTCTCGGACTCCATCCCTAATGAATCTACATTCCACATGCTGAGTCATCTCGGTTTCAGGAAAAGAGAGATACTGAGAATTGAGGAGGTTACCTGGAAACTCAAAAGCAGAATTACATGGTTGAAGGAAGGTGACCTTAATACTCATTTTTTTCATAAAATTGCAAATGACAGGAAGAACCGGAATGCAATTTGGCGTATTAAAAGGGATGATGATAGTTATGCATATACAACTCCTAAGATTCAAAGAGAAGCATTTTCTTACTTTTCATCTTTCTACCAAAAAGATCAATCAATCAGCGCTGACAACCAGAGGTGGGTATTGGAACATATCGCAAGGTTCTTTGATGAGGAGGCCATTACATCACTTGATCAGCACATCACAGGGAATTAAGTCCTTATGGTCCTGAAATCTTTCCCGCATGACAAATGTCTGGGGCCGGATGGTTGGCCTACGGAATTTTTCACTTTCTTTTTTGAATTATTGAGTGATGAACTTACTGAATTGGTGGAGTTGATCCGAACACAAGGTTATATGCCTGCAAATTTGAACACAACTTTTATTGCCCTAATTCCAAAAGTTGCGGACCCACAATCCTTCTCAGATTTCAGGCCGATTGCTCTTTGTAATCTTATTTATAAGATCACCTCCAAGATCATTGCAAATCGGATTAAAGCTACATTATCAGATCACATCTCTATGGAACAATATGGTTTTATTAAAGGCCGATCTATTCATGATGCAATAGCCATTGCGCAGGAGGTGCTTCACTCTATGCACTCGGAAAAAAGGGAGGCTCTTGTGATGAAGGTGGATCTTCACAAGGCTTACGATTCACTGGATTGGTCCTACATCAGACTTGTGTTGCTCAAGATTGGTCTGCCCATTCGGATAATTCGATGGATCATGTCTTGTATCACCACAGTTAGATATGTTGTTATTGTAAATGGCATCCCGGCACAATTTTTTGAGGCGGGTAGGGGCCTGCGACAAGGATGTGCTCTTTCACCGCTCATCTTCATCCTCATCATGGACAGTTTTAGTAAGATTATGCAGAGTGCCGAGCAAAAGGGTTTCATTAAGGGATTTTCTTTTTCTGATTCTGTATCCTTATCCAATTCTCTTTTTGTTGATGACCTATTACTATTTGGTTACCTGGTTAGAAATTATTGGTTCTATATTCACATTATGTTTATGCGATTTGAATCTGCAACAAGATTAGGTATCAACAAGGGAAAATCATTTTTTATTTGTGAATATGGTGACATCCAGGAGATCCTTTTCATTGCATATTTCTTGGGAGTTGAATATCAAATGGCATCTCAAGGTTTTAAGTATCTAGGTTACATAATCAAACCTGTGAATACAGGAACAGGGACTGGTTGTGGATAATTGATAGATTCAAGGCTCGGATTTGCAGATGGACTCATCGATGGCTGTCTATTGGTGGGCGTCTCATTATGATTCAGGCAGTCTTATCACAGATGATGGTCTTCTGGGGACATCTCTTTTATTTACCTGAAGGGATTGTTAACATGATCAATAGTATTATCTCTCAATTTCTCTGGGGTGGGGCTAATATGGAGAGGAAATATCATCTTTGCAAATTTGATTTATTATGCAGGCCCAAGGATATGGATGGGTGGGGTATATTGAACACTCGAGTCTTCAATAATGCCCTACTAATCAAATCCTTCTGGCGTGCTATCAATGGAAATAGCATATGGAATGCTATTATCAGTTCCAAATACATCGATGGCAAACTTCTCTTTCAACTGAGCTACCATGAGCTATCCTTCCCATGAAGTATATCTTTCATTTGGAGCAGTTTTAAAAAAGTCTTGGAGCATGTGGTTGCCCGATTGACATGGCTATTTCGTGATGGTGGACGTATTCCGATTGGGTTCCAGAGAATTCTTTCTCTACCGCTTCAATCCGGCCCTTCACAACGCCTTGTTCACTGTCTATCACATAGGGGTATCTTTTTTCTATCCCAAACTATTCATTTCTGGTCTTTTGGTGCTCCGGTCTTCAAAACAACACTTCAATTGGACTTGGATGGGGTTAAAGCAGAAGATTGGGAACAATTCTGCAATGCTATTAGGGGCGCTGGTTTTTTTCATGCACAAGGTGGTGATAAGATCATCTGGAATGGGCCTCTTAAAGATAACATGGTCATTGTGTAGGAAATATATCGCAATATCATCTATTCCTCACAACAGGTACAAGCTACCATAATTTTCTATCCTTTTTGGCGTCGGAAAATCCCCATGAAGATCACTCTGTTTGGGTGGCTAGTCTGGCGTGGAAAGATTCTTACCTGGGAAAATCTTAAGAAGAGGGGCCATCATAGGTCGAGTCGATGTGCAATTTGCTGCAAGGAAGAAGAAAATATTGCAGATCTTTTCTTTATCTGTCCTACCATTTCTCGGTTGTGGAAACTATTTGTTCCTTTCTTTATGGATCCATTATGGACTGCAGTGGATTTCATATCTACTGCCATTGAATGGGACAAATTGAAGAGTATTTTTAAATCGCTTCCATTCTTCATTATATGGGAGGTCTAGCTGGCTAGAAATCAATTGATATTTGAGAACAGGCCATTTGAGTTAAATCGTGTTTATTATGCCGTTATAAGATGGATTGAACATCGGCCTCATTCTGAACAAATTGTTGTGGATGGATCTCATTGCATCAGACCCCATGAGATTGCCATCCCTGCCATTTTTTTCTACAGGGCAAGTGAGGAGGGTATTACAGGCTGCGGTGTTTGGATCACACTGTCCAGTCAGGAAAGGATTCACATTTTCTGGAATGGTGGACCTGGGACCAATAACAAAGCAGAGATCATGGCTCTTTGGGGGGGCCTTTTGGCGGCCTCAAACCTTCAATTACAGAATGCCAACATATATGGTGACTCCAAGTTAGTCATTGGTTGGATTACCAACAGAAATTATATGATGACCCCGAATTTGCAAGGTTGGCTTGATAGAACTCAAAGACTATGGAAGATGTTAAATTGTCCTCCTATCAGTCATATATTCAGAGAGAATAATACGCGTGCTGACTAGTTATCGAAGAAGGGTATTAAGGCCGACTATGGTTTTATGAAGGTGTTCCATTACAGAGATGGAAATCAGATATGGGATTCTTCTATTCCCATTCCATGAAGAAGATTTTTTGGTTGTCATGCAAGTCAGTTTTTTGGTCTCTTCATATACTTTTGGTGGTGTATTGCACTCTTTTTCGGCATAGGTTTTCTCGGCGATAGCATATCGGATTGGTTATTACAATATTTTTTGGCATAGATCTATGGGATGTGTCCAGCGATTTTTAGGTGTGCTTTCCCAGGGTCTTCAGGTATCACAGTATTGTCCTGCTTCCATCAAGCGAGCCTGAACATCATATATACAAGTGAGCCTGATCAACATATATACAAGCGAGCCTGGTCAACACATTATCAAGCGTGTCTGAAACAACATATATACAAGCGAGCCTGATCAACACATTATCAAGCGAGCCTGAAACAACATAACTTGGACATTCAGGGAAACATAGGCAGAGGCCGAATAATCTCCTTTTATCTCTAACCCTGCATATTCAATTTGGCTTTGTATGTTATGAATATCTCTGTTTGCATGTTTGTTAAATGTATTCATCTCTTCCAATCCTGTTTATCTTATCTAAAAGGGATGATCAGATTCAAATAATGATGGGGTTGGGTAATACCCCCCGTAATTTTGATTTCCACTTACATGTAATATGTTTCTTCATACTTTGAATGAGCACCTTATATTGTGGCTTGGTAATTTTGGTTTTCTCGCTGGTTTCATATCAGCTGAGAATGTAATTTCGTCAAATGTACTGTTATATCTAATATACACAACATTTTTTTTTCTTCTGAAAAGAAAAAAAGATGTCTCGAGAACGAAATCCCCATGGTTATAGTTTGGCATGTTCAAAATCTCAACATGTCCTGGTGACACCTTTGCCAAATGCCTCACATCTTCTTCGTCTGGCAACATATCCCTTCCTTCGTGCGCTAGAAAAAATGGTAAGTGCCTTGGGATAGCAGACAGATCGTAAGAGGGAGGGGTGATGGTCAAATAATTCACCAAATTTCCAACTAACCCATAGTCGTATTTTCCAAATCTGCGTGACCGCAGCACTGCAAGACCATTCAATGATTCAGATCATAACAGTGCTTGATTTGATTAACATGAGTTAAGTTATACATTTTAGAAAGTAAATTGTTTGACTTGGCTTATTATCTATGAAATTTCTGAAATATTCTAGAATCTGTAATCGCTTAGTTTTCAAAAACAAAAGTTATACTGAGCCATCTGTGCAAGGTTCTTCATGGATGTGGACTACTAGTATTTGTTGTAGTATGTCGTCATCAAATTGTTCGTGCAGCAACTCTGCCCTGGTGACATAACATAACAGTCCATTTTCTATGACTTCACTGAATATTGTATCAAAAATTATATTTAAATTTCATTTCAAGTATAACTTACAGAGTTATTATAAAACACTTCAAAGTCAGAAACGAGGGTAGAAACTATTACAAACACAAGTTGGATTTCTTTTATTGTTATTTAATTCACATTCACATAACACATTCCACTGAAGAATTCAACAAACCTGTAATTAATGATGGCAGGTCCATGCAAGGATCTTGTCCTCCTGCATAGTGATTGAATGGTAGCACTGCCTAGTACACTACGATCAAGAAGAATTTTTTTTAATATAGCTATATTGAGAGAAGTGAGTGAGGCACTCTATAATGGGAGATATTTATTTGTTAAAGATGGGAGAGATGCATTTAACATATTAATTAGTAAAAACCACTCATTATCATGAAATTTCTGAGTCCCCGAGTTATACAGAACAAAAAATTAGTCTTGGGACTCCTGTCATGGGCTTTCAAATGAAATTTATTCATTACTTTTTAATTTCTAACAGAATTCTCAAATGGTGATAGGAAAAAAGAGATTCTTAACTTTGAAGAGATTTCTTGGAAACAAAAGAGTAGGAACAAATGGTTAAAAGAGGGGGACCTAAATACGAAATTTTTCCATAAGTGCGCTAATGATAGAAGGTGTAGAAATGCAATTTGGCGCATCAAGAGGGAGGATGGCAGTTATACAATCTCTACTTCTGACATACAGAAAGAGGCCCTTCGGAATTTCTCGGCCTTCTACCAAAAGGACCCTAATATTGATGTAAATTTCCAGAAATGGATATTGGATCATATCCACAGAATATACAACGAGGATGATATCAAGATTCTGGATGAACATATTTCGGTGGCTGAGGTCGAAGGGGTGCTCAAATCCTTCCCTCACGACAAGTGTCCGGGTCCTGATGGATGGACATCTAAATTATTTTTATTTTTCTTTGATATTATGGGAGCTGAGATTGCAGAAATGGCAGAATTATTCAGGACTACAGGTCATATTCCATCTAATATTAACTCAACATTCATTGCTCTTATACCGAAAAATGATGATCCTTCTTCATTCGGGGAATATCGACCGATTGCACTTTGTAATCTTCTGTACAAGATATCATCCAAGATCATTGCTAACAGATTAAAGCAGGCTTTATCTGATCACATAGCCCCAGAACAATATGGTTTTCTTAAGGGCAGATCAATACACGACGCCATTGCTATTGCACAAGAGATATTACACTCTATGCATTCTGAGAAAAGAGAAGCTCTAATTATGAAAATAGATCTGTATAAGGCCTATGACACGTTGGATTGGTCTTATATTCATCTGGTGTTATTAAAAATTGGTCTGCCGCTCAGGATTATCCGTTGGATAATGTCTTGCATAACCTCGGTCAGATATGCAGTTATTATTAATGGACTTCCCACTACCTTTTTTGAACCTGGTAGAGGACTAAGGCAAGGATGCATTTTGTCCCCTCTAATTTTTATTTTGATAATGGATGGATTCAGTAAATTGATGCAGATGGCGGCAAAAAAAGGGTTCATATCTAGTTTTTTGTTCTCATAATCTATTTCCGCCTCCCACTCTCTATTTGTGGATGACATTTTTCTATTCGGAAGTCTTATAAGGAATCACTGGTTTTATGTCATTTCATTCTTATCAGATTTGGTGCTACCACAAGATTAAGCATTAATAAAGCCAAGTCCTTCCTATTATATGAATATGGAGACATGAATGAAATTACATTCATTGCCGAATTCCTTGGGATTGGTTATAAGGTGGCCACGGAGGGATTGTTTTATCTTGGCTACAGAATCATGCCATGTGGATACAAGTGTAAGGATTGGCTATGGCTGGTTGAAAGATTCAGGGGGGAAATCAACAAATGGACTCACAGGTGGCTAACTATGGGAGGAAGACTCATTATGATTCAAGCGGTATTATCTCAACTATTGGTATACTGGGGGCATTTGTTCTTCTTGCCCGAAAGTATTGTTGATGATATCAACAGGATTATTGCACGCTTCCTTTGGAATGGATCCGGAAGTGCACTCAAATTCCATCTAATCAAACTGGAGACCATATGTCGACCCAAATCACATGATGGTTGGGGCATCCTAAATATGAGGATTTTCAACAAAGCTCTTCTAATTAAATGTTTCTGGCGGGCCATCAATGGTTCTAGTATATGGACTGATATCATTAAAAGCAAATATCTTGAGGGTGACCGACTCCATCAACTTCTTTGCCACGAATTTCCATTTCCATCGTCCTACTCGGCTATTTGGGGCAGTTTCAAGAAGATACTGGGTCATGTCGCAGAAAGATTAACATGGCTCTTTCGTGACGGGAGCCACATTCCGTTGAGTGATATTAACATTCAAGGATTTAACAGGCTATTCAAGCCATCTCACCGCCTAATTCATAGAATGGCTCACAGGGGAATCTACTATTTATCACAAATAATTATGTCGTGGTCCTTTGGGGCCCCTGTTTTCAAGAGCGTTGTGCAGATGGGTCTAAATGGTGAGTAGGCTGCAGAATGGGAACAAGTATATGACTCTTTGAGGGCGGCTAGAGTTTTTTATTCTATTGGGGGTGATTTGGTGATTTGGGATGGCCCAACTCAGGAGGATTTTCCTATAGTCAAAGATATTTACTGCAGGATCAATATTCATTTATATTCTGATCAACTCACCTGCAATTTTGGCTCGTACTGGACTCGAAAACTGCCCACTAAAATCATTCTCTTTGGGTGGCTCACTTGGAAGAACAAAATTCTTACATGGACTAACATTATCAAAAGAGGCTTTATGGGGCCTAGCAGATGTTCAATATGCTATCGCTCAGAGGAAACCACCGAACATTTGTTCTTTCAAATTATGTCCAGTGGTTGTTCAGTTATGGAAATTATTCAGTGCACATATAATTGATCCAGCCTGGGTTCCGAATGACTTTATGTCTGCTGCTGGAGATTGGGATAATTTGAAAAAAAAAAATAGATCTCTGCCCTTCTTTCTCATTTGGGAAGTCTGGTTGGCCAGGAATTGGCTCATTTTTTTAGGGAACTCCTTTCAACCTGACCAAAATACATAACACCATAATGGGATGGATAGAGGAATGCCCCCACTCTCAATACAGGACGTTTGATGGATCTCGCAGGATTCGACCACACGAGATATCCATCCCTGCAGTTTTTTTTGATGGAGCGAGCAAAGAGGGCATTACGAGATGTGGAGCTTGGATTAAAATATCAAGCAGAGAAAGGATCCATTTGCACTGGAATGGTGGTCCGGGGTCTAATAACAAGGCTGAAATTATGGCCCTTTCGGGGGCACTTCTAGTTGCAGTCAACATGGAGTTGACAGAGGTCCATATTTACAGAGATTCAAAGCTTATTATTGGCTGCGTCACGGGTCGTCTTCATATGAACATCCCGGATCTACAGGGTTGGCTTAGTAGGACACAAAGACTATGGCACAGATTGGGCAATCCTCCTATCTCTCACATATATAGAGAAAACAATATGAGAGCTGACGGTCTGTCCAAAAAAGGGACCAATTCAGTTTTTGGGATTATGCAGGTGGTACATTTTAGGGACGGGACAAAAATATGGGAATCTTCAATTCCAATGCCTTAATACACTGTCTATATCTATGGAGCTATCTCTGGTAATTTTTACATTTCATATAATCCGGTAATTTTGTTGCTAACTTTGTCTGCTGCTTTTGGTTATTTCCCTACCACGTCAAAACACACTCTTATCTTCATACAAACGAGCCTGTACATGTTCACTCTTCAAGTGAGCCATTTTCAATTTATTTACAGGAGAGCTGCGTTATAAGATTTATCATTTCAAGTGTGTTGGCATTACATTACTCTCCTATTCAAGTGAGCCTGATTCATTTTGATTATCAAGCGAGCTTGTAGAAATACACAGTTCAAGCGAGCCTGTTAACTTGTTTATCAAGCGAGCCGGGTTTAAATTTTAACTCAAGCGAGCCTGCATCAATCGGCATATATACTCCCTGTATGAGAGCCTACTTACATTATGTTTACTCACAATCTGTTTCTATATCACCTACTGCTACGTTGCTGACACATCAAGCGAGCCTGAACAGTACAACAATCAAGCGAGCCTGCTTATAATTTTTTCATAAGCAACAGTGACCATCTCTCCTTCTACAGCATAGTTGAGTCATCAATGAGACTGAATTTGTACAACCTACTCATCTGCTGGGTTGGGATAGGAAGATCAGCATATATGGACTGGAAATTTGAATGGTGTGGCTAATTGCTCCCAGTAATTTGTGATCCCGTCATGGTTTTTGTTGTGACTTCTTTCTTCCTTAGAAGTTGTCTTTTAAATACCATGGCGAATTGGATTGAGGTTTTCTTATCTATTCAGATGAGGATGTAATGCTTGACATATGAACTGTTAATGAAAACAACGTTTTTTTCTTTCTAAAAAAAAAAAAAGAGACACTGAACTTGTAGTCGCCATCAGACAATTCGACCTGCACATAATCAGTACCATGTCACCATGCTGCAGTCAGATTATTGAACTGCCATTCACTAACCACAGTTTTTGAATAAATTCTGATCAGCAGTCCAAAGATCATTGATTGTCTTTGCAATATTTTTATAAGGTATTTACAATTTTTCACTTCGGAATGGTTTTTAACACTTATTTTTGAAAGTCGAAATAAATTGAGGATTTGCAGTGTATCTTCCGTGAAGATTACAGCGACAAATTCTGAGTAATTTGCAGGTAAGAAGAAATTAAAAATGAAATGCATATGATGTTACATCTTTCAGAACAATGTTAACTTGTTTGAAATAAAACACTCAATCACACATCCATGATTTAAGCGAACACACAAACAACCTAATAAACCATTAGCAATAACCCACAGTGATGTAGAACTGCCTTTCACTAACTACAATCCCATTGCCTGGATACTGAACTTTCTTTCACTAACTACAAGAACTCTGATAAAAAAAGAGGAGTCACTCATATCTGATCTATATATAGCCAGGCAGCAACTCTGGCTTGAGGGGACGGGATTTTACTAACTACAATTCGATAGCTAACTATAATTGATTAGCTTTGGTTTATTTACAGTTGCCATTGTTGATTGAGTTTCTAATTAGAATTTACAGTGAATGTCAAGATTGCCCTGAAGATCAAGAAAGATAATTATGAAAATTGTAGATAATGTAACGTATTTTAGATAATGTAACGTATTTTATTGAACTTGTTTTTATTTTTTAAATTTGAATCAGGAGAATAGGTAATTTAAATGCTATTATTACACAAAATACAATTATTTCATAAATGCCACAAACATGTCAGTTATAGTATGTCTTTAGAATATAACTATTTCATAAATGTCACAAACAAACCAGTTACAACATATCTCTAAAGACTTGAAGCCACTCAGCTGATAAAAGAATGGTTCACCACTAAAACTAATATCTTTTAAAGACACTATTAAATTTATTGATCAAATTTTCAGCAAAATTTAATTCATGATGAATGCCAAGATTATAGATCTTCATTCAGACTCTAAACTAATGAACAATAACAATGGCCTATAATGAATCTAACCTCAAAACTCTCAAAACCATACAACTATATTAGATCTAAGAATTTTGTGATTCATACTGTAGATAAATGTCTTTATGATTAATCACATCTTTAGAATTTGGGAATGAACCATATTAGATGGTTCGAAAAGTAAACCAAATCTTAAAGATATGATTAATCCGAAAGACATTTACCTACTATACAACTAATTTTCACTGAGTACAATAATTTTGAAAAGAGAAGAAAAACGGGAACCACTCATACCCGATCTATATATAGCCAGGCAGCAGCTTGGACCAAGGGAGAAGTGACATGGTTTAAATAGGCAACAGGACTAAGCATGCCAGCCTTTTTCACAAGGTTTGTCATTTCACTATTTGTAAATCGAGCGAATCCTGTCATTGCGCCCTGCAATTAGACGCAAATATGCTTCATGAAACTCGAAGCCACCATTAAAGACTCGTTAATCTTAACATAAGAATCTGAATACAATGTGCTGTACCTGAGAATAACCAACATAGAGAATTTGTTTCCCGGTGACATCACTGACAAATTGCAGCATTGCCGGGAGATCATAGGCTACGAGATCATCAGCATTCCAATCCCAGAATTCCTACATCTCGTACAGTTTTCAGATCTCATTTCTGTAGCTATTGAGAGTTGTAAGGATAGCAAAATAAAGAGGAATGGTATTATAAAAACCTCAATTTCCCAACTGGGGGAATGGTTCTTTAAAGTACCTTCTGTGTTCTATTGTAAATGGTGTGTCCATAGCTGAACATAGTTGTCCGCGAGTTTCCAATCCAAACATCATATCCAGAGTCTGCCATGATGAATGCTAGAGACTCACGAGGCTCGTTGAAAACCCATGTTTCACCCCCCTGCCATTGTAATCATTTATCATTTTGTTAGGGTGGTTGGCTTAAACTTTCTTCCATTAAGTTATTAACGGTTTTTGAAATCTAGTTTAGGTTTATGAAAATTCATAGTATTTATATGAAATATTGACTTTATTTAAAAGTCAATCAGTTTTTGTGACCAATTTTATTTCTTTAAACATCATCACTTTTTTTGTTTATCTCAACACCATTACACCTAACAAAAACTTTTTTTTTTTTTATCTCAACACCATTACACCTAACAAAAACAGACACGAACCATCCATCTTTGTTTCCAATTTTATTTCAACAATAATCTCTTTAAACATCACCACTTCTCTGCTTTATCGAAACACTAATACACCTAACAAATCTTTGTTTCCAATTTCATCTCAACAATAATGTTCTTAAACGTCACCACTTTTCTGCTTTATCCAAACACTAATACACCTAACAATGACAAACGTAACCAAGCATTCACTAATGCCCACCATTGAAAACCAGAAAAAGATTCAAACATCGCTGCAACTTTTGGTTATTGAATAACTGCATTATTCCATCATAAAGAAAACTGAGCTTTTGGTTATTGAATACCTGCATTATTCCGTGATAAAGAAAAGTGGGCTCCTTATTGACAGTGCGAAATCTTGGACTGGACATCCTTTGAATAGACAGTAAAAATCCATCTTTCGTTGGGACCTGCAAAATCCATCATCATCATGAGATTGACGACTTTTTCAAATAATTTCCTTCCCCATTCAAATAATTTCACAAAAAAAAATATGAGGGCTTGAAACTCACTATAGGTTGAAATTTCTGAATATTCCAAACACACGGGGAGAATAAAAATTTTCCTCTACCTCAATACAGAGATTATAAAAATTTTCTAATGCTGGACAGAGATGGCATAAAAATGCTTTCTATTTCAAAACATAAAACCGTATTACAAAATGCAGTTTTTCCTCTTCTAGAAGGATTTACAAACTACGTCTAAGACTACTTCAGCATACAATGCTTAAACGCTTGTCTTTCTTGTTTTGCCTTCGGGCTTACACACACAGCAATACTCTGTTGTCTAACACTCTACATAGCAAATAAGACTACGGGTTGTGCTTTTATATGGCACAACATATATTGAAAATAAATTAAAACAAACTATTGAAATATATATTTGTATGACCAAAAACAAAAGACTTCTGCCCTCGGCATTTTAAAATAAAACATAACAATAAAACTTTTATTATAAGGTTTGGAAACCTTATACTCTCCACTGCGTAAAACACTTTATAACCAAAGTTTAATAAACCTGTGGGCCCGGATTTCAAACTTCAAATACAACTATGTTGCATTCTTTTCGTGTAACAAATTACCCCTACGTCAGCAAGCCCAAAACCAACGCAAATGCTTTGTGCTTGGCTAGCTGCTGGGGCCCACGGAACTCAAATGATTTACGAACCGGATTCCATAAGAAATTCGCGTACCAAAAGGTGAAAGTGACGTCAGGCCAAAAATGAACACGAAACAACGCGATTGGTCTACTTGCTGGCTAAGTTGGAATGTGGGACCACATTGCATCGGCGATCCGCGGACGAGTGGTGCTGCGGACGGCGGACGGTAGTTGCTATGAGCGATAAATGTGGGGACCACATTGCATCGGCGCATCGGCGAAACGGACGAGCAGAGGAACTTGCAATATTGCGATGTGCGATGGTGGTAGGGACCACATCACATCGCAATATCGCATTGATAGAAAACACATTTACGGATGGGCGGATGGTGAAGTGTGATGTTGTGATGTGCGATGGTGGTAGGGACCACATCGCATCACAATATCGCATCGGTGATGAACATTTGCGGAGGGGCATAACATTGTCCGTTGCGATGTGCGATGTGCGATGTGCGATATCGCAACATCGCATCGCATCGGAACTTCACATCAACAAAATACTTTGTGCCCTGTTCAAAACAAAATACTGGCACATGAATAAAAACTCTTTCTATTAGGTTGGTGAGGGCCTTTACGCCCAATAAGACTGTTCTTTAATAAAACCTGTTGTTGCGTGGTTTGAACCACAATTTCTTCAATTCCTTCTGCAAATTCAGTTGTGGCCCATAAACATAAATTCATCCTTACAAATTTAATTAAAGCTCTGTTGAATACACAGTAGTGTGCACTCAGCCTAAGCTGCCCATGTTGTACTCTATTTCTACCTACACGGGGTTTTATAGGTGATTTTAATATTTTCAACACTCCCTCTTAAAGTCAGCTACTGGGTTATCTATCATACCCAATAATTTTCTTAAATATTCAAAACTATTTTGCCCTAAAGGCTTTGTCAGAATGTCTGCAAACAGCTCCTCTGTTCTACAGTGCTGTAAAACAATTTCTCCATTGTTCACCAATTCCCTGATGTAGTGAAACTTGGCATCTATGTGTTTAATTCTTTTGTAAAACATGGAATTATTTGACAATGCTATGGCTGAGCCATTGTCACGATAAATCACTGTCTCTTTTACCTGTTCTTGACATAAACTCCTCAACATTCTTCTCATCAACACTGCTTGACATGCTGCTGTTGTAGCTGCCACATACTCTACTTCTGCTGTAGATAGTGCCACGATTAGTTGTTTCTTGTAAGCCTATGAAATGGCTCCTGAACCCATATGAAAAACATAACCAAATGTGCTTTTCCGGTCATCTATTCTTCCAGCCCAATCACTGTCAGTATATCCAATCAATTCAGAATTTTCTGAAGTAGTATACAAAATACCATACTTCTTAATTCCTTTCACATACCTCAGAATTCTTTTTGCTTCTTGCCAATGTGTCTTCTTTGGCCTTTCCATAAATCTAGAAATCAAACTAACAGCATGCATAATATCAGGCCTAGTTGCAGTCAAATACATGAGGCTACCAACTATGCTCTTGTACAAACTAGGATCAAAATCCTTGTTGCTGTCATCTTTGCTGAGTTTCAATCCCATTACTGTAGGAGTAATTGCTGCCTTGCAATCCTGCATATTAAATCTTTCCAAAACTTCATTTACATATTTATCTTGAGAAATAAAAATATTATTTTCATTTTACTCTACTTCTATTCCTAAGAAGTATCTCAGCAATCCCATATCAGTGATTTCAAATCCATCCTTCATGGATGTTTTAAAATTCTCAATGAGGTAATCATCATTACCTGTGAATATCACATCATCAACATATAAAATAACAATGAGCATCTTACCATCTTTCTCCTTAATGTATAATTTGGGTTCTCCTTCACACTTTTCAAACCCATTCTCCAATAGATAGGAATCTATCCTACTGTACCATGCTCTTGGTGCTTGTTTCAGCCCATAAAGAGATTTCTTCAATTTGCAAACTTTGTGCTCTTGGCCCTTTTTCTCATAGCCGAGAGGTTGTTCAACATAAACCTCTTCCATCAATACTCCATTTAAGAATGCTGATTTCACATCCATTTGATAAAACTTCCATTTGTTTTGTGTTGCTATGGATAGCACTGCTCTCACTGTTTCCATTCTTGCAACTAGTGCAAAATTTTCTTCATAATCTATTCCATGTTGCTGCTTATAGACTTTGACAACAAGTCTGGCCTTGTGCCTTTCAATCTTCCCTTCAGCATTTCTTTTGGTCTTGTAGACCCACTTTACTCCAATGAATTCCTTGCCATTTGGGAGATCAACCAATTTCCATGTATTGTTTTTCTCTATTGCATTCATTTCTTCATCCATAGATTCTATCAATTTCTTATCTTTTATAGCTTCCTCAAAATGAATAGGATCATCAACATGACAATACAATGCAAATAAAGAGTTCATACCTTCATTTGCTGCTTCTTGCTCATAGATTTCTGAATCTGGTTCCTCTTTCATTTGGTGTACTTGTGCTTGAAGAAGCACTCAAATCTGCTCCTTGTGGTGTGCTTGGAGAAGCACTCTCATTTCTTCTCAAGGTGTTCTTACTCCAACTTGTGATATCCCTTGTTGTTCTTGTGTTGGTGAAGGTGGTGCTACCGATGAGGTGTGCCTTTCAGCCACATCTTCCTCATCTTCATCATGAAACAAACAGCTTTTGACATTGACTGTTTTCTCAATGCTTCCATCCCACACTTCTTCTTCTATGAATTTCACATCTCTTCTTATAACAAATTTATTTGTGGATGGGTTATACAATCTATATCCCTTGGATTCTTCACAGTATCCAAGGAAGATGCACTTCTCCCCCTTACTGTCCAACTTCTTTCTCAGCTGATCTGGAATGTGTGCATAAGCCACACAACCAAAAACTCTCATGTGGGTGACTCCTTGTTTTCTGCCACTCCATGCTTCTTTTAGAACTCTGTTCATCACTGTTTTTGTTGGGCATCTATTTAAAATATATACTGCACAATTTGTAGCTTCTTCCCAATACTCATTTGGAAATTTTTTTGCCTTTAGCACACTTCTCACCATATCCATAATGGTTCGATTTTTTCTTTCAACAACACCATTTTGCTACAGTGTGTACCTTGTTGTAAACTGTTTATATATGCCATTTTCTCTGCAAAAACACAGGAATTTTTTTGAGATGTACTCACCTCCTTTGTCAATCCTAAGGATTTTGATATGCTGCCCACTTTGTTTCTCTACAAGAGTTTTAAAGTGGCAAAAATTTTCAAACACTTCACTTTTATATTTCAAGAAATAAACCCATACTTTTCTTGTGAAATCATCAATGAAGGTCAACATATAATTGTTGCCTAATATTGATGATGTTTGCATTGGCCCACACAAATCTGAATGGATAATTTCTAAGGGTGTCTTTGCCCTTATGCTCTTTCCTAATAGAAAGTTTTCTCTGTGTTGTTTGCCCAAGATGCAACCTTCACATAGGCTGTCTAGTTTTTCAATCAATGGTAGTCCTCTTACCATTCCTTTTCTATGCAACAAATTTAGACCTTCGAAATTGAGATGTCCAAATCTCAAATTCCATAATCAATTCTCATCTTTCACTTCCTTTTGAAATACCTCTTGTGTTACAGTTGCTACATCTTTTCTTTTTCCCTTCAAGTCTGCATTTTGCTTGAGTGGAAACATTCTATTGCTGGTCATTTGCACTTCTACAATAACCTTCTTGCTTGGAGGTATGTCCATTATTGCGCACACATCATTTTTGAAGAATACATTGTAACCTTTGTTAATGAGCTTCCCAACGCTCAAAATATTACATTTCAAGCCAGGAACATAGTATACATCTGGCACAAATTTACTCTTTCCATTTCTTGCATGGATACTTACTCTGCCTTTTCCCTTGACAGAGATCTTAGTATCAGTTCCAGTTGTTACTTCAGATTTAACATCTTTATAAAAATTGGAAAACATTACTATGTTTCCAGTCATATGATTACTGCGGCCTAAATCTAAGAACCATACATCATCCTGCCTATCTTGTGCTACATTACATGTTAATAACACATTCTTTGGGTTCTTTTCTTCTCTTGCTACATTTGCATTTTTCTTATTATTCATGTCATATTTTTTTTTCCTACACTCATTGGCATAATTCCCATATTTTTTGCAATAATGACACTGGACATTGGATTTTTCATACCTTTTTCCATGAGCATGTTGTTGTCCACCTTGCTGGCTGCTGCTTTGGCCTTGGCTTTGATTCTAATTGCTGCTCCTTCCATGAGTATGTGAAGGGTTGTTTCTTCCTCCTCTATTTTGGCTTATGCCTCTTCCTCTTCCTCTGCCTTAACCTCTTCCTCTTCCAAAAGGCATCTGGGTCTTGAAGACATGCTCCAAAGATGGGTATACTGATCTTCCCAATCTTTGTTCATGAGTCATCAGTGATGCATGAAGTTCATCAATTGTGAACTTTGAGAAATCCTTTGTCTCTTCAATGGTGGTTACAATAACATCAAACCTTGAGGGTAAGCTCCTTAACGCTTTCTCCACTATCCTTCTTTCTTCAATTATCTCTCCATGATACCTTATCTGGGTGACCATCCCAATCACATGTGTGAAGAATGAGTCTATGTTATCAGACTCTTTCATACAAAGAGTTTCAAAATCTCTCCTCAGCAATTGTAGTTTTGTTGTCTTCGCCTTCTCCATACCTTGATAGGCAATCTGGAGGGTATCCCATGCATCCTTAGATCTTTTAGCTGCTACTATCCTTGGAAACACACTCTCATGTACTGCTTGATAGAGATATAATAGGGCTTTAGAGTAAATCTTCCTATTGCTCTTCAACAAATCCTTCTTTGCCTGTGTTAAGGAATTAAAAGCTTGCTCATATACTAGTTCATCAAAACCATCTTCAATAAACTCCCATAGATCCTGAGAGGCAAACAGGGCTCTCATGGTAATGGCCCAATAATCATAGTTCATTCCATTAAATTGTGGGAGCTGAGTATTTCCAATACTCATGCTGGTGCTTGGTCTAGCAATGACTTACAAACTGAACTTTGAAATAAAACTTGACTGTGTTTTTAAACAAAATGTCTTTCATACTTTAAAAGACAAACTCTATCTCTGAGGACTGCACTCTTTTAAACAAAACAAAACTCTGTTTTTATTTTAGAAATACCTAGACTTTTGTTGAGCCTTCACTCTACTGGAGAACCACTACAACAAATCCTTCCTTCAGCTTCTTTGACACCTTCAAAGAGCCTGGACTAGCTCTGATACCATGTTGGAATTTCTAGATATTTCGAACACACAGGGAGAATAAGAAATCTCCTCTACCTCAACACAGAGATTATAAAAATTTTCTGAATGCTGGACAGAGATGGCATAAAAATTCTTTCTATTTCAAAACATAAAACTTTATTACAAAATGCAGTTCTTCCTCTTCCAGAGGGATTTACAAAATATATCTAAGATTGCTTCAACACACAATGCTTAAACGCTTCTCTGTCTTTCCTATTTTGCCTTTCGGCTTACACACACAGCAATACTCTGTTGTCTAACACTCTGCATAGCAAATAAGCCTAGGGGCTGTGCTTTTATATGGCGCAACATATATTAAAAATAAATTAAAAAAAACTATTGAAATATATATTTGTATGACCAAAAACAAAAGACTTCCGCCCTCGGCATAAAAAAATAAAACATAACAATAAAACTTTTATTATAAAGTTTGGAAACCTTATACTCTCCACTGCGTAAAACACTTTATAACCAAAGTTTAATAAACCTGTGGGCCCGGATTTCAAACTTCAAATAAAACTATGTTGCATTATTTTCACGTAGCAAATTACCCCTACGTCAGTAAGCCCAAAACCAACGCGAACGCTTTGTGATTGGCTAGCTACTGGGGTCGGCGGAACTCAAATGATTTACGAACCAAATTCCATAAGAAATTTGCGTACCAAAAGGTGAAAGTGACGTCAGGCCAAAAAAGAACGCGAAACAACGCGATTGGTCTACTTGCTGGCTGAGTTGGCATGTGGGACCACATCGCATCGGCGATCAGCGGACGAGCGGTTCTACGGATGGCAGATGGTAGTTGCGATGAGCGATGAATGTGGGGGCCATATCGCATTGGTGCATCGGTGGATCAGCAGAACGGACGAGCGGAGGAACTTGTGATGTTGCGATGTGCGATGGTGGTAGGGTCCACATCGCATCGCAATATCGCATTGACGGAAAACACATTTGCAGATGGGCGGATGGTGAAGTGCGATGTTGCGATGTGGGATGGTGGTAGGGACCACATCGCATCGCAATATCGCATCGGCGATGAACATTTGCGGAGGGGCATAACATTTTCTGTTGCAATGTGCGATGTGCGATATCGCAACATCGCATCGGATCGGAACTTCACATCAACAAGACACTTTGCACCCAGTTCAAAACAAAACACTGGCGCGTGAATAAAAACTCTTTCTGTTTGGTTGGTGAGGGCTTTTATGCCCGATAAGACTGTTCTTTAATAAAACATGTTGTTGCGTGGTTTGAACCACGATTTCTTCAATTCCTTCTGCAAAGTTGGCTGCGGCCCATAAACATAAATTCATCCTTACATTTTCAATTAAAACTCTGTTGAATACACAGTGGTGTGCACTCAACCTAAGCTACCCCTGTTGTACTCTGTTTCTACCTGCATGGGGTTTTGCAGGTGACTTTAATATTTTCAACACCATAAATTCTGCACAGTCATGTCATTTAGACTAGACGAACGTTCTACATATTCCATAAGCATTCGAAACCGAATGAGCTGCTTCCTTGGGACCTAATTCCACAGATTGCATAGACCAGTTCAACCCCAGAGGTAGTGATAGAAACAAAAGGGAAACCCACAAATTTCTGAGCCCCGCCGTTGGGATCTCTAGAGGCGTGGCAGGAAATTCTTAGCTGTAAACTGTGGTTGGGCTCTGTGAATTTAAAGCTCTGGTTTTATTAAATTCTTTGGATGGGTATATTTCACGAACAATTCTACGCATTTATGGTTATTTATGGTTATTTTTTACGTTCATTAAGTTCCTAATTACTAAAGGAGAGTTCATGAAAGCATATTTTGATGGAATTTACAACACGAAGTATCATCTCCAATCACAGTACTCTCACTTTCACACCTAGCTTCTCCGGTTTGCAGCCTGATATTATTATTATTAAGAAGATTAAATTGTGTTTAGGTGAGCTTCAACTCACATGTATTATTATTATAATAATGTTAAATTGACTTTACATATTATTATTATATTCATATTAATAATATTGTATTGGATTAACTCATATTTATTTATTAAAAAACAATATTATAAATCATTATAAATATTATGAAAAGAAATTAATATATTCATAAAAATTAATCGATATGTATATACATAAATTAAAAAGAAAGGGCAAGGAGTTTGGCTAATTAATTATTGGGAGGGAGGAAAAAACAATTTCTCAATTTAATTTAGACCCAAACTCATTGAAGAATGGAATGTGATTAGGCTTTTTAGTTTGGGTAAGATATTTAAAAAAGTAAAAAGTAAAAGTTACATATATTATTCAAAAACGATAGATGATAAGAGGATATTTATGAATTATTATTTTTAATGGAAAGGAGGAGGTTGTATTATTGGATAAATTTTTTTAGTAGGTAAAAGGGTATATAGCTGTTTGACTTAATACCTATTGAACAAGGGTAAAAAATATTTGATGAGCACTAGAAATATATCAAAACAAATTCTAGACCAATGAATGTTAATAGGTTTAAAGACAATAGTTTTTTATTATGAAGATTAGAGGTGAAGGAAAAGGTTGTTGGGAGTGTTGAAAGTGAATGGTCTTTTAATAAGGCTTCATGTCTATGACTAGCTTCTAGGGTTATGAATGAGACTTGATTCTGGCTAACTAAGTTCATGCTAGGAAAACAAAGAAATAAATGTGTTAGGGTATTTAAGAAGGAGAGGACCCTGCTTGTGTTGGGAGAAGACATCGTTATAAAGGGAATCCTTCCCCTAAACACAAAATCCCTAATAAGGTGTTTCATTGAAAATTGTGTATCTAGAGTTATTTAGCATTTATGGATCGAGAAGGTTTGGTAGGTATTATTGTGTGTTTTCTAGAGTTCCATTTCCTCACTCAAGATTGACTAGTAGGGAAATGGATCAAGGTTCCCTTATTTTTTGGCTCTATACAAGTGATCCAGGTAAATTTTTTTGATACCCTTTAATCAAGACCTTTCACTTCAGTTGATGTGTTAGAATTGCATCAAAGCATTAATGAACATAAATGAACATATCTGCATGTTGCAAAGAAGATGGACATAACACGAATTAGCAACACAAGATATTGATAACGGAGTTCATCTAAGAAGGACTACGTCTCCGGGCCTCAGTGTCAAGATGGTGTAGGCCATTGTATTAAGTGTAGTAAATAGTGATGATGTACATGGATGGTATTTTCCATATCATACAAGGAAAATTCCCTCACGCAGGAGTGACTAGGCCTCTTCACGAGATGTTCCGCTAAAGGAACTCTCATTCAAAAAAAGGACTCCTATCAGTATGATAATAACTCACACATAATGACTATGAGTATCCTGCCATCATGGCAACAAAGGGATCTAAAACAAACATACATGTGACAATGAGTATCCCACCAACAATGCAACAAATGGATCTCAAACATAAAACAAATCCATGATAGAAATTACATCTCACATCAAGAACAAAACAAGATCCCACATTAAACATCAAACAGGGATTTATACATCACAATGCATCTCATAGCAAAGATACAAAGAAGTACATGATCACACTGCATATACCTTACATCCTGGAGCTATATGAAGAAAAGGATGATAAATTGCAGGATCTGGTTATACCATCAATCTCGTGGCATCGAATATCCTGAAAACGATTACTCACACATTGAATGATGACACCTGAAACTCCACTTTGAAAAGTGGCCGAAAAACAAAAGGCTTAGATGGAAAATATGATTGCATCGCTAAACTTGTGTCGCCGAGAGGTGTAGGATCGACTGTCAATTTGTTAAATTCTGACACTATCGAAATATAAGCCTTAAGGAATCTTTTAGATTCTCCCTAAATTCCTCAAAGATGCTGCTCCATAGGGAATATGGAAATTTGTAACTCAAAACGAGAATCTGATCTCACCATTGAGATCCTTGCAGAATTCTAAGAAGAATGAGTATAAAGTTGACCTCATTCTGAGACCGGCAAATTTTGGCCTCCAAGGAATCTGAAAGATTCCTAAAGATTCTCCTACATAGGGAATCTACAAATCCACTGCTCAAATGGAAAATCTAGGCACACCATCATGCTCCCTGCGAAATTCTGGTTAAAATGCATATAAAGTTCAATACATTCTGACACAGAGAAATTTTACCTCCTTGAAATAAAAAAGGATCATGGTTCTGCCCCCTATTTTCTGGGTTGGTTCATGTTTCCGCCTATCTCTAAATTCGTGCTCCTCCTCCGTTGCCCCTGGCCTAGGCGCATCTGAGAAATGAGGGTTTATATTAAGTTTGATGGGCAGAGTATTCAAAATAGGTCACTGGCCTAACGGTTGTGGGCGGAGTTAATTGGGCAGAGGTTGGGAGTTCCAACCCAGCCGACCCCACCTTACTTGGCATATAGTTTAAAAAAAAAAAATGTTTTTTAAATGTGTGGCGAGGGTGGCGGGTTTGCCGGACCAATGGCCCACTTCCCAAATCTCTGGCATCGTTGCATATATGTGGCGGGTGGTTAGGGTGGTGGGGTTGACCGCCGACCACCCCACCATTATATGTTTGTTTACGGTGGTGTGCGTGGGGGGCGGTGAGGGTCATGGCCCGCTGGCCTTTAATTATATTTTATGTTTTAACCGTGCAGTGGGGTGCAGTGTGGGGTGCGGCAGGGGTCATGGCCCGTCGGCCCAATAATATATATTTTGATTTTTTTCAAAACAACCATACAATTTTAAAATTTTGGTTTTAGGCCTAAGGAGTCTTTTTAAAGACCCCACAATTTCACCCGGAATCCGATGGCATGAAAAGTGTGAAATTGTGCCTTCCTTAAGTCTTCCACCTCATCAAATTAACCCAAAACATTGACTGCTTCTAAACTTTCGCATACGAGCTCGGTTTGATGAACCGTTCACACCGTTGCGATATGGACAACGAGATCTTCAACTTGAAACTAGTTCGAGAGCAATTCGAACACTTTGATTTTTGAGCTTCCATAAACCCTCTTTGTCCTATGTGTGTCTCTGGAGCCACCTAGATTATTCCTCCCCACTGAGGAGCTTTTTTTCCTCCAAAAGCATCAACAATAATTTGCAACTGCTATGTATAATGTCTGCACCACAAGTTTCCTGAAAAAGGTCACCCTTCCATCTCCTTCACCTTTGTTCTTCGGAGCCTTAAGCAATGAGCTGACACCTGCATCCTCTACAAACTTATAGTACAACTTCCTGCAAATTACATGCTCAATATGACCAACTATGACCCAAACATTTCCATACTTGCCACGAGTTTATAACACATACTCAGTGGTCAAGCTTACATCAAATGGAATTCACACCTTATCTATCATTACAAGGCCTAAAACATCATTGTCGCATTTCGAAGTGATAGCAAACACATCATCACTTTTACAGTTCAAAATACAACACGTTATTTACAAACACAACCATGACACACTACCTTATCTAGAAAAAACATCTCTCACTTATCAAAGTGAATGGATCATCTCCCTGTGGCGCATTTGCTTGTCGAACAATGGTTTCAACTGGTACAGATATCGACGCTTCATCCTTAAGTTGCTGCTATGGATGAAGCTTCCAACACGTGGCTCTTTGATGGCCATTTCAGTCGCAATAACTGCAATGAGTCTTCTTCCTCCATACCTGCTTAATCAATTTCTTTCCCTGTTATGGAGAAGGATTTTCACACCTTATCCTCCTTTGTGTTTCCATTCTTTTCCAACACTCATAAATGACATGGTTACGTAAACCACAAAAATGAAAAGTTTTCTTATGCCATGATTTACGTTTATGTTTAGCAACATGCTTATAATCAAAATGAACTCGAGAATATTAAGACTTGTTATACCTTCCCTGGTGGTCTCTGGTGCGATCATGGTGATGAGAGCTTGCCTCAGTTCTTTCACTGCAACATGCACTTCCATGGAATGATGGTGAAGTGTTCCCATCAATCCTCTTCCCTGGTGATTTCAACAATGTATGTCTTCCTTTGATGTCCTGCGAACATCCTCCTTCATTGTATCCAAAACCTGCATGGCGAGGTCTCTGCACAACCTCCAATGGCTGAGTTATTCCTTGGCCATGAATGCCAAGTCCTCCTCCTTTGTAACCCATCTTGGTGAGGAGTCTCATGTCAGTTCCTGTAATGGGTATCTCCACACTTCCAACAAAAATGTTATCATGTGAAGATGAAACTAAAGATAAATCAACATTGTTTACCTCAGCTGTCGATTTTGAAACAGGTGAAGAAGGCTTCTCTAATCCTTCGTTGCACTTCACTTCCTCCAAGGCCTCTGTCGCGACTTGTAGCTGAAGCTGCAATCATTGTTTCTCCTCCTTTTCTTCTCATAGAAGTGTCTTCAATGCATCAAGATCTGCTTGAATACTTTCATCATGGCACTTCAATTCTTCCAATGCCTCTGTCGTGGCTTGCAATTGAAGCTGTAATCGATGTGTGTCCTCCTTCTCCTCTTGTAGGAGTGTTTTCAACTCAGCATTATCTGCTGCTTGTTTCTCATAAGCTTCATACAACATGGCCGCTTTCTTGGACACTCTGAGCATGATCTCATACATGTCTTTGACATCCTCCATTTCTCAACTCAGCGAACGTTCAATGGTTCACGCATGCAATCCAAATCAGTAAGAAGATTGCTCTGATACCACTTGATCCGGGTAAAAAAAAATTTATACCCTTTAACCAAGACATTTTACTTCAGCTGATGTGTTAGAATTGTATCAAAGCATTAATGAACATAAATGAACATATATGTTTGTTGTAAAGAAGATGGACATAGCAAGCATTAGCAACACAAGATATTGATAACAGATTTCATCCAAAAGGGACTACGTCTTTGGGCCTTGGTGTCAAGATGGTGTAGGTCGTTGCATTAAGTGTTGTAAATAGTGATGATGTATATGGATGGTATTTTCTCTGTCATACAAGGAAAATTCCCTCACGCGGGAGTGGTTGGACCACTTCACGAAATTTTCTGCTACAGGAACTTTCATTCACAAAAGGGACTCCTATCAGTATGACAATAACTCACACATAACGACTATGAGTATCCCGTTAGCATGGAAACAAAGGGATCTCAATCAAACATACATGTGTCAATGATTATCCCGCCAACATAGCAAAAAAGGTGATCCAGATTTATGCAGGAACGCAACAGAATAAACATATAACCATAAATACAGATATGCAACGGAAATAACACTTCATTTAATTAATATCAAAGAACTAAAATTTGCTTACAGACAGAATGAAAATAAAACTAGCTAGGGCGCTAGTAGTTATCTCTAAGAAGAGATGTGGCGGCTATAGGCCTCTGAACTGAGTTACAATGATGCTCGAGGGCCTATTTATTATTTAGAAACTATGGGAAATCCTAAACAGCCAAAACCCTAACCCTAGGAGATGAAGCGCCAAAACCATGGGCCCCATTTGGGTAAACTGGTGTTTCAACTTCCCATGGACGTAACTTTGGCATACGATCTCCGTTTGACGCGTACCATACCTCGCTAGAAAGATCTATCCGAGGACTGCAAATTTTGAACAAGAAACATGGGTCCATGGACCATTTTTCTCTCCATTTTCCCAAAAAACGTCGTTTAGGGCCTCAAAACGGCTCTGGAAGTTCAGGACCCGAAAAACTGCTAAAAATAGTAAGTTGTGCCGAAACTGAAAAATTGAAAGAGACAATGGTGGGGCCCCAAGTGGAATAGGTGGGTGACCACCAATATTCACCTGGATCATTCCTCCCCCCTTAGGAAGCAATGGTCCCCATTGCGTTAAGTTCCTCCATGAGATGAGGAAATTTCTGTTGAACTTGGTCCCTGGTGAACCACTTTCCTTGGTGCAGGAGTTGGCCAGCTTTGACAACCCGATACAGTTGGATCTGCTGTTGACGAGTGTTCTTGATTTGCATGTCCATGATATAATCTGTGGTGGCCTGTTCCATGCAGTCTGGGTTTAACTCTGTTGGTGTGAGTTGTTCTGCAATGTCCGAGGTGTCCAGTAGAGGTGGAAAGTAAGGACGAAGGTGATCCACATTGAAGACTAGGTGCAGACCAAGGAATGGTGGAATACTAAGCTCGAAGGCATTGTTACCTACAGCCTTGGTGATGGTGTACGGCCCGTATCGGAGTGGGCGAAGCTTGCGGTGAGGTCCAGTGAGGCGCTCCTTCTGCAAATGTAGCCATACTTTGTCACCCACCTGGAAGTGGTGTGGCACCCGGTGTTGATCATGGCGTTGTTTGTACTTCGCATTGGCTCTGTCCAATATATCATGAACCTGTTGGCGGATGTGTTGAATGCGCTCGATGAAGCTACTTGCTTTGTCAACTTCAGACTGGACATGAGATGAATCGGCCTGAGCAGCTGCAAATGGCATGGCCACGTCAATGGGACATAGTGGCTGGAATCACAAGCCCACCTAAAAGGGGCTATGGCCAATTGAACTGTGGAGAGCCCGGTTATAACTATGTTGTACATAGGGGAGGCTCTCGTCCCATGTGCGGGGATGCTTTGAATTGTACATGTGCAGAATGTGTACAATCATTCTGTTGACGACCTCTGTATGGCCATCTGTTTGGGGACGGAAAGTTGTGGACTTGGTGAGCTTTGTGTCCAACATTGACCAGAGGCTGGACCAAAATGTGCTGAGGAACCTGTTATCTCGATCTGATATGATAGACTGTGTGATCCCAAAGTGCACCCACACTCATTCAAAGAAGAGTTTAGCAGTGGCTTCTGCTGTGATATTCTTCTTACAGGCCGCCATAATGGCCATCTTCGAGAATCTGTCAACGACCACGAAAACACAGTCATTTCCATTCTTAGTAGAAGACAGGCCCGACATGTAATCCATGGAGATGGATTCCAAAGGTCGACTAGGGGTAGGTAGCGGAGTATATAGGCCTTGCTTCTTGATGGTCGGTTTGGCAATGGCACAAGCAGTGCAGGATCTGATGTGCTTCTCGACATCCTTTCGAAGGTTCGGCCAATAGAAATACTTCTACAGTATTGCTACTATTTTCTCGACCCCGAAATGCCTAATGACTCGACTGTAGTGTGCTTCCCATATCATCTTGGCATGCTCGCTTGAAGGAACACAAAGGTGTCCTAGGTGACATAAAAGTGCATCTTGGAGGTGAAAATTTGGAACTTGCGTACCCCCCAAGAGTGCCTTGTAAGTGTGGCCGAATTATGGGTCACTCTCATAGAGAAGCAGCCAATCAGAAGTCTTGTGTCCACAAGAGTTGAGCACGGTGGTGAGCGCCACGATCGGTGGTCGGCTGAGGCAGTCTGCAACATTATTGGTGCTACCCTTCTTGTATTTGATGTTCAAATGAAATTGTTGCAAATATGTGGACCACTTCTGATGGCAATCATTCTGCAACTTCCCTTGTGTCTGTATGAACTACAGGGGCCGGTGGTCTGTGTGGATGATTGTTTCCTTCCCCAAAATGTAATGCTTCCATTGTCGACAAGCTTGCATAATGGAATACATTTCTTTGTCATAAGTGGGATACTTGCGAATTGTGTTAGACAATGTCTCACTGTGATATGCCACTGGATGTCCCTGTTGAGTAAGAACTGCCCCAATAGCATAGTCAGAGGCATCTGTCTCGATCTCAAATGGCTGCTGCAAGTCTGGTAAGGTGAGCACTGGGGCAGAACATAGGCAATTTTTCAATTCTTTGAACGCCTTCTGTTGAGGTTCCGACCAAAAGAATTTTGCTCTCGCTCCTCCTTTGGTGACTTGACTCAAGGGCCAAGTGATATGAGAGAATCCCAACACGAATCTACGGTAGAAATTAGCAAGACCCAGAAAGGTGCGAAGCTCTGTTATAGTAGTCGGGGCTGGCCAATCCCGAATGACTTGGATCTTGGCTGGATCCACATGCACCCCCCTTTCATCAATAATGTATCCCAGATATTGAACCTGGGTCATGCTAAACGTGCACTTCTCCAAATTGGCACACAACTTGTGTTGCCGCAGTGTTTGGAGGACTTGTCGGATGTGATGAAGGTGCTCTTCCCAAGTCTTGCTGAAGATCAGAATGTCATCCAAGTACACCACTACGAATGAGTTGGTGAATGGCTGCAATATGTCGTCCATCATCCTCATGAAGGTTGCGGGAGCATTCGTCAACCCGAAAGGCATGACCAGCCATTCGAAAAGGCCTTCCTTGGCTTTGAAGGCAGTCTTCCAGACATCTTTGATGTGAACTTTCTGCAACAGCTCCTGAATCTACCTCTTGATTTCATCATTCTCCACCGTAGCCGATAGACTTGGCCCATTGGGTAGCGCACACCGGGGTCGCATCAATCGTGCTCGACCCGGGACAAAGGCAAGAGGGAACCCCTGTGGGTGAGGTGAATATGTCCCCGTACTCCTCCACAACCTTATCCATTTGTTGTTGCTGTGCAGAGGAGCCCTGTCTGGAGGTCGTGGCCACAGTCTTCTTCTTGCCCTGGGGGCGGATCATCAGGAAAACGAATTTCCTGGTTTGGGAAATGAGCTTACTGCATTGTTTTGCAGTAACCAAAGAGACAGCGGCAGGAGATGGTACCTCTGGTATCCTGTACAACTTATTTCCCAAAGTAACAATAACAGCACGAGGCCGAGACTCATACACAACATGACACTTCCACAAGTATGGTTGTCCTAATAATACATCAGAAACATCAATAGGAGCAACATCACATAATACCTCATCCGTGAAGGGCTTGATGCTATAGGGGAGGCGACACTGCTGGCTGACGCGGAGATCTCGTCCTTGGTGAAGCCACCCGATGGTGTATGGATGTGGGTGAGCTGTGGTCGGCAAGCCCAACCGCTTCACGGCGTCTGCTGAAATGAGGTTCTTTTGGCTCCCATTGTCGACAATGAACTGTACAGGGGAGCCCTTTACCCACATCCGGGAGTGGAAGAGACGTTCCTCCTCCTCTGGATCTTCCGGTTCCTCCTTCTGGACCTTTGTAGTGGCAACAGTGGCGTTGGGCTCCGCATCAATAATCTGTTTCCCTTTTCATTCCCCTTTTCAGGTTCTGATTCGGAGTCGGAGCATGCATCTGACTCAGAAGCCCTCATCTCGGCCACTAGCGACTGCTTGGCCCGACACTCACTTGTGTTGTGAGTGGAGCTCTTATGGAACTCACACCACTTTCCCGTGTCCTTCTTTGGCTTTGCGGTGTTTTTCTTTTCTTGTGGCTTCGATGGGTTGTCTTTAGCTGTCATGCCTTGGCTCTATCCTTTGTTCTGCGGTTTGGAAGCACCTTTCCCTTGCTTTTGATTCGCAGATCCAAAGTCTCGCTTCTTCTGTTTGAATTTTTGCTCAGTCTTGGTAGCATACCGATATGTCGTACCAAGCGAGGAGATGTCGAGGAACTTCATTTCCTCCTAAATGTCTCTGTGCAGACAACTGCGATACTTTAGCACCAGATGTTTCTCTGAATCTTTGATACCCAACTTTGTGCGCAGGGTATGGAACAGATTCGTCAGCCCATGCACATCTTGATCCCTTTGTTGTCGTAGCGTGGTCCATTGTATGTACTTGTCCTCATAGCTCCCCATGGGATAGTACTGTTCCTTGACGGCGTCTCGGAAAGAATTCCAAGTTGGTACGGCCGTGAACAAATAGGGTTCTGTCTGGTCCTTGTTCTCACAGTAGGTTTCCCACCAGTCCTTAACATGGGGGGTAGCTTTGAGGAGTGCAAAAATAATCTTCTCCCGGTCTGAAAAGTCATGAACAGAGAAATATCCTTCTAATATATTCAACCATCTATCTACGGCATATGCGTCTATTTGACCTTCAAATTTGGGAATGTCAAAATTTACTTGTACCTTAAAAGGAGTCGCGCCTCCAGAGTGGCTGCTGGATGCAGATGCACCACCGGTGGGCAGTCGTTTCTTTGTTTTTCGAGGGCCTCCTCGAGCAATATTTTGATAGGATCTCCTGCTCCCTCATCTTTCTTTTCTTCCCCCATGGGCGTCCTTCGAGGTTTGCGAGGTTGATCTTGCAAAGGTTCCACCAGATCAAGCCCTAGCTCCTTATACCTCGACCTCGTTGGGGACATGCAAAGACGGATCGAGAAAAAGCAGACCGCTCTGATACCACTGATCCAGATTTATGCAGGAACGCAACAGAATAAACATATAACCATAAATACAGAGATGCAGTGGAAATAACACTTCATTTCATTAATATCAAAGAACTGAAATTTGCTTAGAGACAGAATGAAAATAAAACTAGCTAGGGCGCTGGTAGCTATATCTGAGAAGAGATGTGGCGGCTACAGGCCTCTGAAATGAGTTACAATGAGGCTAGAGGGCCTATTTATTACTTAGAAACAATGGGAAATCCTAAACAGCCAAAACCCTAACCCTAGGAGATGAAGCGCCAAAACTATGGGCCCCATTTGGGTAAATTGGTGTTTCAACTTCCCAGGGGCGTAACTTTTGCATACGATCTCCGTTTGACGCGTACCATACCTCGTTAGAAAGATCTATCCGAGGACTACAAATTTTGAATGAGAAACATGGTCCATAGACCCATGTTGCTCTCCTTTTTCCCAAAAAACGTCGTTTAGGGCCTCAAAACAACTCCGGAATTTCAGGACCCGAAAAACTGATAAAAATAGTAAGTTGTGTCGAAACTGAAAAACTGAAAGAGGCAATGGTGGGGCTCCAAGTGGAATAGGCGGGTGACCACCAATATCCACCTGGATCAAAAGGGATCTCAAATATAAAACAAATTCATGATAGAAATTACATCTCACATAAAGAACAAAATAAGATCCCACATCAAACATCAAACAAGGATCTATACAACACAATGCATCTCATAGCAAAGAGACAAAGAAGTACATTATCACATTGCATATACCTCACATCCTGGAGCTATCTGAGGAAAATGATGATAAACTGATGGATCTGGTTGTACCATCAATCTCGTGGCATCAAATACCCTGAAAAGAACTGCTCACTCATTGAATGCTAACATCTGCAACTTCACTTTGAAAAGTGGTCGAAAAACATAAGGCTCAGATGGAAAATTTGACTGCACCACTGAACTCCTGTCACCGAGAGGTGTAGGATTGACTGTCAATTTGTTGAATTCTGACAATGTGGAAATCTGGGCCTTAAGGAATCTTTTAGATTCTTCCTAGATTCCTCAAAGATTCGCAAAACTTTGATTTCTCGAAAAAAGTCTGATCTCACATTCCTTAAAATCTTGGTAGATTTCATTAATCTTTTTCATGGTCGGCTTCCCTTTTCCTATCCATTCATCTCCTATTTATTAACCTAATGTGAGAGCAGACTTACTCCACGATCTTTTCTTGAAGATGAACCACGGTGTTCTGGTTCGAAACATCAAATTTTGTCAACCATGGATGCGATTTATCCGAAAAAATTTGCTACAAAAAATACCAATCGCAAAAGTCTCAAATCTATAATTCCTCAAAGATGCTACTCCACAGGGAATATGGAAATTTGCAACTCAAAACAGGAATTTGATCTCATCTTTGAGATTCTTGCAAAATTCTGAGAAGAACGAGTATAAGGTTAACCTCATTCTGACACCGGCGAATTTCGGCCTCCAAGGAATCTGAAAGATTCCCTCAAGATTTCTAAAGATTCTCCTCCACAAGGAATCTAAAAAAACACTACTCAAATGGAAAATATGGGCGCACCATCGTGCTCCTTGCGAAATTCTGGTTAAAATGCATATAAAGTTCAATTCATTCCGACACAGAGAAATTTTACCTCCTTGAAATAAAAAAGGATCATGGTTCCGCCCCCTGTTTTCTGAGCTGGTTCATGGTTCCATCTGTCTCAAAATTCGTGCTCCTCATCCACTGCACCCATCCTGGGCCCATCTGAGAAATGAGGGTTTATATTAAGTTCTATGGGTGAAGTATTCAAAATGGGTCGTTGGCCTAACGGTTGTGGGTAGAGTTAATTGGGTGGAAGTCAGGGGTTTCAACCCCACCAAACCCACCTTACTTGGCATATAGTTTTAAAAACGAAATTTTTTTTTAAATGTGGTGTGGCGGGGGCGATGGGTCCACCGGACCGGTGGCCCACTCCCCAAATATTTGGCATCGTTGCATATATGTAGCGGGTGGTTGGGGTGGCGGGGTTGACTGCCGACCACCCCACCATTATATGTTTGTTTACGGTGGTGTGCATGGGGGTCGACAGGGGTCATGGCCCGCCAAAATTTAATTATGTATATTTTTTTAACCGTGCGGTGGGGTGCGGCGTGGTGTCCGACGGGGGTCATGGCCCGTCGGCCCAATAATATATATTTTGATTTTTTTCAAAATTACCATACAATTTTAAAATTTTGGTTTTAGGTCGAAGGAGTCTTTTTAAAGACCCCACAATTTTTCTTAGAATCCAACTGAATATGGCTAGAATCTGGTGGCCGGAAAGTGTGACTGTGCCTTCCTTAAGTCTGACACCTCATCAAGTCAACCAATAACTTTGACTGCTTCTAACTTTCACATACGAACTCGGTTTGACAAACCGTTTGCACCATTGCAATCAAGACAACGAGATTTTTAACTTGAATCTAGTTTGAGAACAATCTAAACACTTTGTTTTTTGAGCTTCCATAAGCCCTCTTTGTCCTGTGTGTGTCTCTAGAGCCACTTGGATCAACAAGTGGTCACCATGTTTTGATCCTATGAAGGAAACAAATTTTTCACAATTGATCTCAATTAAGTTACTTGGACTCCCCATATAACACTATAATAAATAGGAAATGGATGCAATTGGAAATGATTTGGATTCATTCATCTGCTTTGAAGAGAGCATACAATTTGTAAATGGAGGACTTATAACCCATTAGCTTCACCATCATCGATCATCTACAAAAATTAATTCTAATTTTAGTTCCTTTTTCTTCAAAAAAGATCTCTATTATTGCAATGGCTACAAGTCCTCCATTCTTAGTGTAAGCTAGTTCCAAAAGCTTATACTGATGTGTAAGGTTCAAATGAGTTCCCAGTAAAAGCCAATCCATCGTGCATATTGTTTTCACCAACAAGGATCCTTGTGGATATAAGATAATTGGTTCTTTGTTGTTGATGTAATCTAAGTGTAAATTTTTGTAGCTACTAATGAATAGTAAGCATAGGAGAATGAATCTTTTTCATATTTGGTTTGTCGGTTGACTCCTTTCTTGTAATGCCAATTAAGTATATAGATCTCTATTTAACATAAGCACTCCATATTTGTTTTGAAGTTGAATTTCCTTTACCTTATAACATGTTCAACACAACAAACACATTCAATTTAAATTATCAAAGGTGAGATTTTGCTTGATTTTCCCCTACACAACACTCATAGATAGCCTCACGAGAAGCATATACACTCTATTGTTTGGAAGTGATTACGTTACACTTTAGTGAATGAGTTTTCTATCATGATAGCACTTGGTGATCATATATGTGTACACATAGCTCTAGCGGAAAATGTTTCCAACATTTACATATGAATAAAGACGCATGCACTAGTATAAAACAAGAAATTAGTGACTACATGACTAAAAACTTTAGTCACCACAACTTTTCCAAGTGAAATACTACAAACAATGAGCAATCTTAAGTGACCCAATTAAAAACGACTAATTTAGTCTCGGGTTAAAATATATGACTAGCTAATAAGTAATACAACTAAAATTGACTAACATGAATGACTAATTTATTCTATGAACAAAAATATGACTACCTAACAATTACTACAATAACATGAATTAGTCATTTATGTTAGCCATTTTAATTGTGTCACTTCAGCAATCTAAACTTAGATTCAAACACTACTGCAAAAGGGCCTTTAGGGGCAGCTTATCTTGCGGAAGTCTTTCCAAAACCACCTCTAAAATTTTTCTTCAAGTATTTACAGGTAGTTTTCTCAACACCCCCATCCCCCACCCCTACCAAAAATTTCATGAAAATTTGAACTCTTATAGTGGTCAAACATGTGGCGTGCATAACACCTCCCATGTGCACACACATGTCTAGTTGAATCCCACCTCCATTTTGTCCTTTAGGCTTGCAAATGACATGTTTACTCACCACCTTAAGATAGTCTCATGGTCACCTAGAATCAATTATTGAATATGTGATAGATACAACATCCCTTACACAAAGATATAGTCCAAAGTCAATTTCCATATGTCTCTCGTAGCTTGTAATTTTTTATTCGAAAATCTAAAATATTTTAAAACAAATAATGTTTTTCTCACTATTAAGAAAGTTGCATTGTCATAAAAACTTATTTCAATAACTTAAAATTAAAATTAAAAACTATTTAAAAATAAACTTCCATTTTTTCATACAATAAATTAACTTTAATCTTAAAATTATTATTATTATCTAAATTTTATGGTCAGAGTCAGGCCGACACCAAATTAGTGTATAAAACTCCTTTGTTTATGGGACATGGGACCCACCTCAGCCTAGCTATTTGATTGCTAAGTCTATGAAGACATATGTGCTCTACCCCTCTCATTTTGAACACGTGACCTCTTAAGAGGAAACACATGCACTTAACCATTAGGCCCACTTAAGAATAGTCCTTTAAAGTACCTTCGGAACCCATGCTTCACCTCCCTGGCATTGTAATTATTCTGGTTGTTTGTTAAAGTGACTTAGGTAAATTTGATTTCATTATATGATATTTATGTGAAATATAGTCTATTTATAAACATAAAAGCTCTATATTCATATGAAATATAGTCTATTTAGGCACCACCACTTCTCTAAACTTTTCATGATCCTGACACTTAGTTAACACTGCCTCTAGAAAACCAAATAAGCCACCCGTCAAGGCAAACACTAACTGAACACTCAATAATGGCCACCATTTCAAACCAGAAAAAGATTCATAGATTGCTACAACTTTTGTTATTGAGTACCTACAAACCTCTATGATAAAGAAAGTGGGTTCCTTAACGACAGTGCGAAATCTTGGACTGGACATCCTTTGCACAGATAGTAGAAATCCATCTTTCGTTGGGACCTGCAAAATCCATCATGATCATAAGATTGACGAGTTTTTCCAGTTCGGTTCAAATAATTTGACAAAGAAAAGTATGAGGGCTCTGAACTCTCCATAAATTCCGCACAGTCATATCCTTTAGACCAGACGAATGTTCCACATATTCCATGGGCATTCGAAACTAAATGAGCTTTTTTTTTCAGAAGGAAAAAAACACTGTATTTTATATCAGATATAAAGAAACAGTGCATCATTGCAAATGGATAGGCCATATCCCATCAGCACATAGACCTTGTAGCAGAGATAAATTAGATGTCATAGCAAGAGATAATCATGGGAAATATGGATATAACCCATCAAAGCATAGGAGCAAAGGGAAGACCCCATTGCTTCACAGAAAATACCTCAAAAATAAAGTTAAAAATTTAAGATAAAAAACTATCCGGTCTCTGAGAGCATAATGATAATTACATATAAGGCTAATCACAAAAAGCAGGAAAAGGAAAGAACCAAGCTCGACCATCTCCCAGAAGAAGCATGTAGAAGAAAGCACGAAGGAGGACAGAGTCGGGCTCGCACAGGCACTTGCAGGAAGTTGTCTACCTCCGAGAGGGTCGAAAGATAGTAAGTTATTCAGGCTCGCTTGATTTGAAAAACAAAAAGATGAAGGTCCTTGGAAGAGAAAACGAGGGGGAGACAGTACTAAGTATAGGATGAATGCCTCCATAAGGCTTATATATCCGGCTCGCTTGCACAGGTCGAGGCTCACTTGTAAATACAAAAAGAGGAAACAAAAAAGACCGATGTGAACATCGTCCATATTCAGGGAATGTGAATTTTGTTATTCCATATAATTGATCCATTAGAGTACTGAGCAATGTTCAAGATACCCCTTTCCATACCAATACCCAGTTTTGATAATCTATCTGCACGAGAATTGTTTTCCCTATAGATGTGTTGGATAGGGGGAGAATGAAGCTTCATCCATAAGTCACGAGTACACATGAACCAGCCAGTACATCTGGGCGAAGAAAGGATAGAACGACCCATGATGGCAGCAACTATGATTTTGGAATCCCCATAGAAATGCGCCCCCACCAGCCCCATATTTTTTGCAGCCCACAGTCCACTCCATAGGGCCATTAGCTCCGCCAAATTGTTTGTGCCCATGCCACCATTCCACCAAATATGAATTCTTTCGGAGTTGGAGAGTTTTATCCAAGTACCACACCCCATTACCCCATCCAAACAGGCACCATCAAAGTAAATAGCAGGAAGAACAATGGGGTGAGGATGAAAATGCTTGGATTCATCAGAAAGAATCAATTTGTTGGGAGCTCTGTAATTTGTCCATTTCATAATAGCATCATAGATACGATTGGTAGATATATATCTTCCTTCAAAAATTTCCAAATTCCTAGCTTGCCATATTTCCCATATTAAGAAGAAGGGGAGGGACTAGAAAGCACCCTTCAGAGGCTCCCATTTCATAGTCGCATCAAAAAATTTACCAGAGACCATCCATCATTAAAATGGAATGGGGTGAAAAGATCCCAAATGCGCCTAGCAAAAAGGCAAGAAAAAAATAAATGCTCTGTTGTTTCACTGTCAAGATGACATTGAACGCATCTGCTTGGACCATATACCCCACGGCTGTTTAGGCCCTCCCACGAAAGGATCTTGTTCTTCCATACAAGCCAGCTAAACAGCAGAATTTTTGTAGGAATTTTTCTATGCCAAAAGCATTCAAAACCGGTTTCAGTGTGTTGGATAGGGGGAGAATGAAGCTTCATCCATAAGTCATGAGTACGCATGAACCAGCCAGTACATCTGGGCGAAGAAAGGATAGAACGACCCATGATGGCATCAACTATGATTTTGGAATCCCCATAGAAATGCGCCCCCACCAGCCCCAGATTTTTTGCAGCCCACAGTCCACTCCATAGGGCCATTAGCTCCGCCAAATTTTTTGTGCCCATGCCACCATTCCACCAAATATGAATTCTTTCGGAGTTGGAGAGTTTTATCCAAGTACCACACCCCATTACCCCATCCAAACAGGCACCATCAAAGTAAATAGAAAGAAGAACAATGGGGTGAGTACGAAAACGCTTGGATTCATCAGAAAGAATCAATTTGTTGGGAGCTCTATAATTTGTCCATTTCATAATAGCATCATAGATACGATTGGTGGATATAGATCTTCCTTCAAAAATTGCCAAATTCCTACCTTGCCAGATTTCCCATATTAAGAAGAAGGGGAGGGACTGGAAAGCACCCTCCAAAGGCTCCCATTTCATAGCCGCATCCAAAAATTTTACCGGAGACCATCCATCATTAAAATGGAATGGGTTGAAAAGATCCCAATTGTCAGCTGAGGGCGACGAAATTCTCGCTGAGGGCGACGATAGTGATGATGAAAGGCATTAATATGAACTCGTTTGAGTTGGGAAAGAACAAAAATTGGGTGAGAGCAGAAAGGGGGAAGCAATGCTGGAACTGTATCAATGCTGGTACTACTGTTAGCTGGTACCCATGAGGATAAATATTGTTGCTATTGGTGGATATTTTTGAAGCTTTTGCGCTGCAATTATCTGGAACCCTCTTGGATAATTTTTATTGCTTTTGGTGGCTATCAGTTTCTATTGCATATGGTTGGTTTTTCTTATGCTTCGGGGGTTGGGCGGTAGTTACACTGCATGATAGTCAGCGTAGAAGTTCAGGAGGTTGTTTCTTGCATTCACGGGTAGAATATAGGAAGGGGAGGCAAATGGAAGGTGGAACCTGATGTGGATATAAATTGTCGCTTATGGTGGCTATGTCTGTTGCATGTGTGCTACGGTTTTTTATTAGCTAGTACCCGTGAAGGACATCTCAGTTGCTTCTGGTGGCTAAGGCAGTTACATTTGTGATATATTTGGCTGGTACCCATTTTTGGACGATTTCTATTGCCATTGGTGGCTTTTGTTTGTCTTCTGTGTTTTGTGGTATCCAATTTTTACGATTAGTACAGATGCTGGTTTCTTGGATACAGTAGTTCATAAGCTAAGTGGGATTTTTGCCATATTTGGCTAGTCTCAATATGTTTTTGGATACATCTTACATATCCTCATTGGGCTCTCACATCTTGAGATTTTAAAATGTCAACGATTGGGCACTATTGGTCATCAGATGCTTTTGAGGTCATACTGACCTTTCTTCTGATCATCATTGCAATGATTATTCTTCTCTCTATTTACCATACCCACAAATCAAATGGTGGCACGCGACGGTGATGAATCAACATTTCCATCGTCTTCTCAGACTTCGTTCTCTGAACCAGACCAGATCGAGTCAGAGTACTGCGATAAATGGTGTAGATTTTGGTGTGGTTGGTCGAGCTTTTTCATAATCTCTCACCCATGCAAGAGCATGAGTATCAGAATCCGCAAAAGATGGTGGAAAATACCTGGATGTTTGTGTTGTTGATGCTGTCATATGTAGAGCTTCTGATTTCGACTATGGCTTACTGGTAACTGGTTTCCTATTACCACTGTTTTTCGGTCATTTTCGGATTATTTTGAATTCATATTCCGGTTTTCATTTGGAATGTTTACAACGTTCCATTGGATATTCTTACAAGACTCTCACGAGCTGCATTGAATCTTACGTACCTTCCCATATCTACATATCTTTCTTAGGGATTTGGTAAGAATATTTGCTTGTCATCACTAATTCCCAGATTGTGACTTCTATAGGAACTGATTAGAATAATTGCATTATCCTTTGCATGGTAATGAAATATTCGCATAGGGATTTGATCATGATGGAAGTAGGTGAAGGTTGATTTATTCATCTGACCTCTGCTCAGACAATTACTTCCCGATCCACCACCTTTTCTCGCGCCCTCAATCTTTTCATAATATCATCTCTCCATCTGACGGTCATCTTCATCATCTAATATCATTTATCTAGCCTTCGATTTATCCAACTCTACGGCCTTCTCCACATGTACGCTTGTACATTACCTATGCTTCGTGACGGCTTACCTTCATAATTTCATTACTCCTTACACTGAGGTCGATATTAATATTTGCTATTAATCCAGCGATTTTCCTATCCTACCATCTCTATCTACCACGTCCTTTCTTTGATGAGATTGTGCAGTGACGGCTCCTCCTGCCATCTGCAATTAACTCTCATATGGCGCGCATAGGTGTTACCTTTCCAAGGAATTCCGCCACACGTAAGAATTATCCAGACTCAAATGATACCAGACATTCTACTTTCATTCCGGAGGATGACATCGATGAGATTATTGTAAAACAGGGTATCCATACTTCCCTTCCTGAAGCATCTCGGCTGCCTGACTGCCATAAACACCAGAAGCGGGCTGGTCGCCGTAGAAAGAAGTCTTCTTGTTTTAAACAGAAAATGGAGATTAAGGAAGTGTCACTCGACTATGATGATCTTTGTAGGCGAGTTGTTAGCCTACAGAAACAAGAGGTTATTGGCAGGTGGTTATTCCCCGAAAACTGTGATTTTGATACAAGCAAATGGATCAGTAAACACTGGAGCTCAATTATCTATTATTCTCTGAAGGTTAGTACTCTTATAAATGGTTGGTTTAGCATCCATTTCATGGATGAAGGAGACGTCCATAAGATCATTTGCAGAACATGGGTGCGGGGTAGAAGCTTTATGCAACTTATTCCCTGGTATTTGGGTTTCAACCCAGTTCTGGAGGCTCCTCGAAATCGAATTATCTGGGTTAAACTCCCGGGTCTTCCCCTGGAATACTGGACTCTTAAGGCCCTTCGGGATATTGGCAATGCCATTGGATCCACTAAGTATATTGATCCAAGCATCGTGGGTGCTAGCGACAAGCGGGTAGCGTGGATTTTGGTCGAAATGGAGTATTCAGGGGGTCTGCCAGGCGATATTGATCTTCTTTGGGGCAACAGGAGGCATCGGCAACGCATTGACTTCTAGGGAATTCCGTTTCGTTGTCTCATCTGTCATCGCACCGGACATCTTAGAGTTAATTGTCCATACCACTTGCGTATGGTTCATTCTGGCATCGTTACTAATGATTCCAGGGGGGGTCGGCGCACAAATGCTGCTCCGGGTGCTCTGGTTGTAAATAATTCAGGTAATACTAGTCCCATTAATTCTGAAGATGATGCATTTGTGACTGCTCAGGAGCAGTCGGATGGTATTCTTAACAACAATCGTGTTTTAGAGTCGGAACATGACTATGATTTAGTTGATGAACTTGCACCCTTTCGTTCATCTGTCTCTCTGGGTCCGGAGAATGACCATCCTGATATTCCATGTCAAAGGTCCAGTCCTGACGAATTTCATTTGGCTATTCCAAAGGATAACGACATTCTGTTATCATCACATGTTGATCCCCCTCTTCACTCCTCCACTAATTTTCACATTGGTGAATCGTCAGCCCCGCCGAGTAACTCAGCCTATGGTCCCCACATGACACTGGAAATCTTACCTGAATCTGCTGATCCCATCAACCTTCCAGACTCCCCTAGGAATTCTGTAGGCAGTGACCTGGAATCTATCCTGGCAAACCCTAATAATGACTTGGTCGCTCTTACTGTCTTCGATAGGCCTCCTTTGTCGACAGACTCTAATCCTTCCTCTCTACGTACACAACCTAGTAGAGGCAAGTCAAAGTCGGCCAGCAAATACTCCAGGGGTAAGTTTAAAGCCATTGCCCTTTTTTCTGAGAATGATGACGATCTGACTGACATTCCGATTTCGACTAGTGAAGGTACATGGTCCAGTCCTCGGGCGCTTAGAGCAAGCAAACCGGACCGGGTTACACCATGAATCATATATTATCTATGAATATCAGGGGGTTAGGCGATGCCTCCAAAGCACATTGCCTACGGGACATATTTCTTTCTGCTAATCCATTTATTTTCTTTGTTCAAGATACCATGTGTGATAGAGAATGGGCTATCAAAACTTTTTGGATATTAAGAAGGGCTGGAATGCTGCTGCTGTCAACGCAGTGGGTCAATCCGAGGGATTAATTTCCATCTGGAATCCTAATTTGGCATCTTTTAGGGCCTATAAATTCTTCGATGGGATACTACTTTCAGGACATCTCCGAGGCATGACGGAGGTGGTTAACATTATTAACATTTATGCAACCTATGGCGATAGACAGTCCTTTTGGCGGCACATGTTGGATTCCGGCATCCTCTCTCTGCACAATTTGATTATGATGGGTAACTTTAATGCTACTATGTGCCCTGATGAAATTTGGGGTACTTCTGCAAGGTATGATCCACTTTCTTCTTTTTTATCTGACATGTTTTTTGGGTTTCATCTGGTGGATATTCGCCCATCTCCTATTTCGCCGACCTGGACCAACAAGCGAGCTGGCGGTCACTTCATTGGCAAAAGGCTTGATCGGGCAATCGTTCATGCAAATCTTGTTGATAAATGGTGTATGCTTAGATCTGATGTATTGATCTCAGATATCTCCGATCACATGCCTATCAGGCTTTCATGGAACGAAAGTAACAAATATGGTGGCAAGCCTTTCAAATTTAATAGAATCTGGCTTGAAGACGAGGAGTATATAAAGATGATTTATAGACTATGGCAACAGGATATTGAGGATGTCAGTCTCAAGGATTGGGAACGCTTCCATTATAAGCTTCAGAAGATTAAAGGGGCCTCGAAGGAATGGGAGATAAGGAAAAAGGAATCGCTCAGGCAGGAGTATAAGGAGATTACTTCCAAAATGGCGGTTTTATTTGCTTCTTTCTCCTCTTGCCCCCCTGATCAATCGGCGCTTGACCTCATGAAGGAACTTGGGGCTCGCAAGAAGGAAATATTTCGGATTGAGGAGATCACTTGGCGATTGAAAAGCAGGATTTCATGGCTGTGAGAAGGTGATCTCAACACCCATTTTTTCCACAAAACTGCAAATGCGCGACGAAATAAGAATGCGATATGGCGCATTTTAAAAGAGGACAACAGCTATGCACATTCCACTGCTGAGATTCAGGATGAAGCTGTTTCTTACTTTTCTAAGTTTTATTTAGAGGATCCTTCTATTGATGCTGGGAATCAAGCATGGATTCTTGATCACATGCCTAGGTTTTTTGATGAAGCTGCCATTAATAAAGTGGATCAACGTATTTCTGGGATTGAAGTCCTTTCGGTCCTTAAATATTTTCCTCACGACAAATGCCCTGGGCCCGATGGTTGGCCTGCGGAATTCTTTGTCTTCTTTTTTGATCTCATGGGCTCTGAAATTACTGATATGATGGAACACTTCCGCAAAAGGGGTATGATGCCAGCAAATCTAAATTCTTCTTTCATTGCCCTCATTCCAAAAGTCTCGGATCCTGTTTCATTTTCTGATTTCAGACCTATTGCACTTTGTAATTTAATTTACAAAGTTACATCCAAGATTATTGCCAATCGCCTCAAAGATGTTTTATCTGCTAACATTTCTGTGGAGCAATATGGTTTTCTTAATGGCAGGTCTATACACGACGCGATTGCTATCACCCAGGAGGTTTGTCACTCAATGCACTCAAACAAGCAAGAAGCGCTTATCATGAAAGTTGATCTACACAAAGCATACGACTCACTTGATTGGTCTTTCATCCGGGTTCTATTGCTAAAAATTGGTTTGCCCATTAGAATCATCCGATGGATCATGTCCTGTATTTCAAATGTCAGATATGCAGTGATTATTAATGGGTTCCCATCTCGTTTCTTCAGGGCAGGTAGAGGTTTGCGCCAGGGCTGCACGCTTTCCCCTCTCATATTTATCTTAGCTATGGACGGATTTAGCAAGATTTTACATGCCTCTGAGCAGAAGGGATTCATTAAAGGTTTCACTTTCTCAAGTACGGTCTCTATAACGCATTCACTATTTGTGGATGATCTCTTGTTATTTGGATACTTAAACAGAAATCATTGGTTCTACATCAAATTCACACTTTCACGATTCAAAGTGGCTACAGGGCTGTGTTTAAATGGGGATAAGTCTTTCCTCCTATTTGAATTTGGCGATGTGTTAGAAGTCAATTTTATTGCTGATTTCATGGGTATTGGCACTCGTCACATTTCAAGAGGTTTCAAATACCTGGGATTCTATATCAAGCCCTGTGGTTATAAAAACCGTGATTGGGAATGGATAATCATCCGTTTCCGAGACCGGATTCAGCGCTGGACCCATCGTTGGTTATCTTTGGGCGGACGTCTCATCTTGATACAATCAGTATTGTCTCAAATGATATTTTTTTGGGCACATCTTCTATATCTTCCTGCAGGTATCATTTCAAAGATTAATAGTATTATTACACATTTTATATGGGGTGGGGCTAATATGCGCAGAAAGTTTCCTCTATGTCGATTTTCTGTTATTTGCAAGCCAAAGGACATGGATGGATGGGGTATCCTATGTACCCATAATTTTAACAGCGCCTTACTCATCAAGTCATTCTGGAGGGCAATTAACAGTACAGGTATTTGGAATAAAATCAACAGGGTTAAATATTTCAATGGGGACACACTACAGTTGATCAACTGCAATGGTTTTACTTTACCCCGCGTTATCTCTTGTATTTGGCGCAGTTTCAAACTGATTATTTCCCTCATCAAGCCACGGATATGCTGGCATTTTCGTGACGGTAGCAGTATTCCTATTGGCACGTTAAATTTTCTCCCTCTGCTTCGACATTCTACTCCATCTATTCGCCTTCTTCATGCTTTCACCATTCGAGGTATTTTCTATTTTTCACAGGTAATATACTATTGGTCTTATGGCGCTCCCATTTTTAAATCCTCCGAGCAACTTGGTATTCATGGTCCGGATGCTGAAGAGTGGGATACGATCCGGAATATACTGTGCTGTGCTGGCCTATGTTATGCGCCGGGAGGAGATCAATTGATATGGAACGGCCCTCTTAGAAATAATATTGTTATTGTTAAGGAGGTCTACCGTGATATCATACATTCTGCTCAACATGCACAGGTATCTAAAATATTTTTTCCATTTTGGAAAAGGAAAATCCCTACGAAAATTGTCCTATTTGGCTGGATAGTTTGGCGTGGGAAAGCACTCACTTGGGATAACTTAATCAAGAGAGGATTTCATGGTCCCAGCCGATGTGTGCTATGTCTTTCTGTGGCAGAGTCTATTGCCCATCTATTTTTCCAATGCCCCATTGTTACTAGACTATGGAAACTATTCAGTTCTTTCTTGATGAATCCATCCTGGTGTCTAGTGGATTTCATTACTGCTGCAAATGACTGGGACAAACTGAATTGAAAATATAGATCCTTACCCTTTTACTTTATATGGGAAGTTTGGATTGAAAGGAATCATGTGATTTTTGAACAGAAATCTTTCCACTTCCAGAGGGTATATTTGGCTATTAAATCCTGGATGGATGATTGCCCGCCTATGGTGAATACTATATCAGATGCCTCTCACCGTATTAGACCACATGAAATTGTCTTTCCTGCCTTATACTTTGATGGTGCTGCTGATGATGGTTTTACAGGTTGTGGTGCATGGATTAAAATTTCTGATCGGGAGCGCATTCACATTCATTAGAATGGAGGGCCAGGTACTAATAACAAAGCTGAAATTATGGCACTCTGGGGGGGTCTTTTTATTGCTGTTGATTTTCAAATCCAGGTAAAGGGCATTTATGGGGATTCTCAGCTAGTCATCGGCTGGATTAACAAATGTTTTCACATGCATAATCAGCTACTGTTAGGGTGGATATATCGGATTCTGAATTTCTGGCATAGGCTGGACTGCCCTCCCATCAATCATATCTTCCGTGAAAAAAATACACGGGCAGACCGACTATCCAAAATGGGACTTGTGGCTGAATTTGGTTTCATGTATGTCTCTCATTTTGTTGATGGAAGACTGATTGCGAAGCAATCGATTCCTCTTCCATGATCCCACGCCTTCAGCAATTGGAAACTTTTTTGACTCATAAATTTTTGCAACTGGTTCTCTTCACTCTCATGTGGCTTGCAGGGATATGGACTCTACTTTACCCTCTAACAGTTGCCCTCATTCCTATTCTGCTTAACATATAAGAGCTCGGCTATCAACTATTTAGCAATCCACAAAATGTGAGCAAGCGAGCGTGTTTTGACTTATCAGGCGAGCGTGTTTAGCAATCCACACAATATACATCAAGCGAGCGTTGATCGACTTATCAAGCGAGCGTGAACACTGTTATGTCAGGTGAGCCAGTTCTCTAATATTCAAGCGAGCGTGAACACTGTTATGTCAGGCGAGCCAATTCTCTAATATTCAAGCGAGCGTGTTATTACTTCAAGCGAGCGAGATATATATTATCAAGCGAGCGCGTTTCAACTTACTGGCAGGTCTGAATATTTCCACGCAGCTGTAGCAGTCACATCACAGCCCAGCCACAATCTTACAGGCTTGCTACTGCTGTTATTGTTTTTTTACTTTTCGCCATATCATGCGGGCCGAATCTATTTCAGGTCTACCTTCATACGGCATATATCTAATTTCACGAATCACCTCCTGGAGATAATTTGGATAAATCATATCATTTAACACTCCTATTTTGTTTTCATTGTACGGTTTTATAAGTATTGGGAATGATCTGTCCCAGTTATGTGGCTGCCCTTAATTTCTTCTCTGCTCCTGTTTATGAGCAGTTTCCAAACGGGCTTTGTATGGTGGTCTTCTCGTTGAGAGTCATTCTCAGCTGAGATTATTTGGAATATGTATTGTTTTATATATCATAATATAAATCAGCGTTTTTTTTCTTCTGAAAAAAAAGTGGTTGGGCTCTGTGAATTCAGACGCTCTGGATGAGTATATTGCACGAACACATCTACGGCTTGCATGCATTTATGGTTCATTTTGACGTGCATTAAATTCCTATTCAACGTGAGTCCGTGAAAGCATATTTTTATGGTTATTAAACCACAAATTTGGTGGCCTGTTTTATTGTTCCGGTATTCAAAGGGTTTGCAGGCTGCTATTATTTTTATTATTTTAAAGATTTAGGTTGTATTTAGGTGAGCTTCAACTCACATGTATTAATTGAATTGACATATTATTATTATATTCATATAAATAATATTGTATTGGATTAACTCATATTTATTTATTAAAAAACAATATTATACATCATTATAAATATTGTGAAAATAAATTAAAGAAATTAATATATACATAAATATTAATTGATAGATATATACATCAATTTAAAAAGGTAAGTACAACGAGTTTGGCTAATTAATTATTGAAAGGGAGGAAAAAAAAATTTCTCAATTTAGTTTAGACCCGAACTCATTGGCTAATGGAATGTGATTAGACTTTTTAGTTTGGGTAAGATATTTGAAAAGGAAAAAGTAAAGTTACATTTATTATTCAAAAATGATAGATGATACGGGGACATTTATGAATATTTATTTTTAATGCAAAGGAGATTGTATTATTGAATAACTTTTTTCAGTATTTAAAAGGGTATATCGATGTTTGACTTAATATCGATGTTTGAACAAGGTTGAAAAAAATTAGATGAGCACTACAAAGATATCAAAACAAATTCTAGATTAATGTATGTTAATAGGCTTAAAGACGATAGGTTTTTATTACAAAGACTAGAGGTGAAGGAAAAGGTTGCTTAGGGTGTTGAAAGTGAATGGTCTTTTAATAAGGCTTCATGTCTACGACTAGATTTTAGGGTTATGAATGAGACTTGATTTTGGCTAACTAGACTTATATTAGGAAAACAAAGAAATAAATGTGTTGGAGTATTTAAGAAGGAGAGGAACCTGTTTGTGTTGGGAGAAGACATCGTTATGAAGGGAATCCTTCCCCTAAACAAAAAATTCCTAATAACGTGTTTCATTGAAAATTTTGTATCCAGAGTTCCTTAGCATTTATTAATGGAGAAGGTTTGGTAGGTATTATTGTGTGTTTTCTAGAGTTCCATTTCCTCACTCAAGATTGGCTAGTAGGGAAATGGATTAAGGGTCCCTAATTTTTTCGGCTTTATACAAGTGGTCACCATGTTTTGATCCTATGATGGAAACAAATTCTTCACAATTGATCTCAATTAAGTTACTTGGACTCCCCATAGAACACTATAATAAATAGGAAATGGGGGCAATTGGAAATTATTTTGATTCATTCATCTACTTGGAAGAGAACATATAATTTGGAAATGAGGGACTTATAACCCATTAGCTTCACCATCATGGATCCTCTACAAAACATACTTCTAATTTTAGTTCTTTTGTCTTATACAAAGATCTCTATTCTTGCAATGGCTACAAGTCCTCAATTATTAGTGTAAGCTAGTTCCAAAAGCTTATACTGATGCGTAAGGTTCGAATGAGTTCCAAGTAAAAGCCTATCCATCATGCATGTTGTTTTTACCAACAAGGATCCTTTTGGATATAAGATAATTGGTTCTTTATTGTTGATGTAGTCGAAGTGTAAATTTTTGTAGCTATTGGTGAATAGCAAGCATAGGAGGATGGCTCCTTTTCATATTTGGTTCTTAGGTTAACTCCTTGCTTGTAATGCCAATTAGGTATATATATCTCTATTTAACATAAACACTCCATATTTGTTTTGAAGTTGAATCTTTCCTTTACCTTATAACACATTTAACACACAAAAAAACCTCCAATTTGAATTATCAATTAAAGGTGAGCTTTTTCTTGATTTTTCCCTACACAACACTCATAGATAACCTCACGAGAAGCATATACACTATATTGTTTGAAAGTGCTTATGTTGCACTTTAGTGAATGAATTATCTATCATGATATCACTTGGTGATCATATATGTGGACACATAGCTCTAGTGGTAAAATTTTCCAACATTGACATATGAATAAATAAATATGCATGCACTAGTAGAAACCAAGAAATTAGTGACTATGTGAATAAAAAATTTAGTCACCACAACTTTTCCAAGTGAAATACTACCAAAAATGAGAAATCTTAAGTGACCCAACTAAAAAATACTAATTTAGTCCCGGGTTAAAATATATGACTAGATAATAAGTAATACAACTAAAATTGACTAACATGAATGACTAATTTAGTCTATGAACAAAAATACAAGTACTACAATAATATGAATCAATCATTTATGTTAGCCATTTTAATTGTGTCACTTCAACCATCTAAACTTAGTTTCAAACACTACTACAAAAGGGCCTTTAGGGGTAGTTTAGCTTGTGGAAATATTTCCAAAACCACCTCTAAAAGTTTTCTTCGGGGATTTATGGGTAGTTTTTGAAACACCACGCCCCCCCCCCCCCCAAAAAAAAAAAAAAAAGAATTCATGAAAATTTGAACTCTTAGGGTGGTGGGTTTTCTAAGAACTTCATGTGAGACAATTAGAGATAGTGGTCAAATATATGGCGTGCATAACACCTCTCTTGTGCACACACACATGTCTAGTTGAATACCACCTCCATTTTGTCCTTTAGGCTTGCCAATGAAATGTTTACTCACCACCTTAAGGTAGCCTCATGGTCACCTAGGATCAATTAATGAATGTGTAATAGATACAACATCCCTTACACAAAGATATAGTCCAAAGCCAATTTCCAAATTGGTGTAAAAGACCCCTTTGTTTGTGGGACATGAGACCCACCTCTACGTAGTGATTTGATTGCTAAGTCTATGAAGGCATACATGCTTTACCCCCTCTGATTTTGAACCTGTGGCGTCTTAGGAGGAAACACATGCTCTTAACCATTAGGCCCACTCAAGTTGTATTTTTGTAAAACAAATCCTATCAAGATAGTTAAGAAAAAATTTCAATACACTACACAAATATATATATATAATAAACTTACCAAAGTTACTATTGTGTTACATTGCTTATAAAATTTGATTGTTGCTTGAATATCACGAGGTGAAACCTTTAAAATATATTGAATTTGTTAATAAATAAGAAAAAATACATGACTTGTTTTTATATTTTACTTCAATGAAGCAACATAGATTACGAGTAGGGAAATTGATTTAGTTTTAAATTTTGAATGTAGCACACAAAAGTATCGTTTAGGTCTATCCAACCATTCAATGTAAATTCTAATCAAACTTTAACATGCACACTTTTTATTCCTCCACGGTGGGTGACGGTCTTGTACAATGCCACGTTGATTCTCTAACCTTCCTAAAGCAATCAACAAATGGAAATGGAAATTTCTATGGCATGTGAAGCTTAAATACTCTCATAGAGTGAGCTCGGATCACTATTATGGTTTGGTACATTCAACGATGGTTAATGATAACACCTCTTGACATCAGTCATGCATGCAGAGAGTTTAACTCCGCCGAAAATTCGAGCAATATTTGCAGAAAGTGGGACAGCTTGGTCCATAGGAAAGGGATTCTGAAGATCTTGGCGGATAACATTGTTGTAAATAAGGAAAGTAAGGTGATGGTGCAGGAGGGTCATCATGTTGGTGGTCATGGCAATGCATCTACACTCTATTATTGACCAAGTTTTTGGCCTTCTTTGGCTCCCAAGAATGTGGTATGTGGGCATATCAATTCATGTCTCATAGAGATCCTTCCCTCCATGAGAATTTCTTTGGGCAACTCGAGATCTAAGTTCCTCCATCCACCTCTCATTTTAGTTCCTGCTTGTTTAAAGGTTTAGCGGCATCATCACAATTCACCATTATCATAGTGTAAACCTCACCAACGCAGAATTTTCAAGGGTGGCTCTCTCAATCAGTTTTCAATAGTGACATATAAGTGACCCAGCTTCAACCTCGTTCCAAATCCCTTTGTCTGGTAGTTTTATCCCTCAAAGGCACTCCATCAAAGGAGAAAAATGTCACCTGAGTTAAATTATGCCCTCCTTTGACACAAGGGTGTGTCTCTTTGGATTCTTCGCTCGTGGAATGCGTGAACTAGTCATCTGCAGTGAAAATATTCGACAAAATTTCTCTCAGGCATCAATTTATTCCCCCCCAAAGCAGTGGGCTCTAAGACCTCCTAGAAAAAAAAAGAAATTTCTTCGAAACCTGGTAAGGTTGTGTCTTTAAAATCAACATTCATGCCCTATCTCACCATAATCATCGTCTAGAGGGACATGTTGACTCTTCTATCAGCAGTAGGGCACCTGATATTTCCCTGTGATCTAGTGCATTATACCTATGTGATACACCTCTTTGTAGGGATAGTGGAAATTGACTTTTGGGTTCTAGTTTCCTTGTCAACGCACAACATGTTCGTTGGCTTCAATTCAAAGAATAAGGGTGGTCTTTGGACTCTGGTCTCTTCGTCAACCAAGAGTGGCAGAGCAGAGGACAAGGTGACCTTATTTCACCTCATTCGTGGTCTTTGTTCCAATTTTTATACCCAACATCATTGTGAATGTAATATGTGCGCCTATCCATGGTCATTTTTTAGTCTCTAATTCAACATGGTAGTAGTAGGCTTATCAGTGAGATAAATGTATCAGCACTGCAACATGGTAGTAGTAGGCTTATCAGTGAAGGGATGTTGTTTTAATGGCATCAATTCAAACAAAAGCAGTCTACAATTTTGTAAATTTCTCTCAGACAGGCAAGTCAAAAAAGTATATATGCAGAACTTGGAGACACTAAACTTGTGTTATTGGGTCAGCTTCCCAACAAGGAAGTAAATAGCAATGAGGGAAAATGTGTGTAATTTTTTGCAGTGGTAATACAAGTCGAACCTTTAAAAAAAAATGCATACTTTTTAATTTTTTATTCATTTTTCATGCGAAAATGCCTAAAAGGAAAAAATACTATGCAATTATATTAATCATTTTATTTTTTAATTAATGATCTATATATGCAATAATCTAGATACATAGGCTAGAAAGAAAGAATGTTTTATTTACAAACTACACAACTAGAAATTGCACCGAATGTTGCAAAGGAAACCTTGTAAGGCAGTAGCGTAGAAAGAATTCAATTGTAAGTGCTTAGATGATCAAGCAATGTGTAATTATAATTTGGTGTGACCTTCTATTTATACTCTAAAGTCACTACATAACTTAAAAACGTAATTATATTTTTTGAATAGTTACAAGATTTAATGCAAATGTAAAAGATGAAGGTAGATGTGTTATATTATGTGACATATACAAAATGTGTAATGTTTGTAACAAACATTGCATATTCATATTTGAAAAAAAAATTAGGCTACAATTTGCTGAAGATATCGTGGGCCTACAAAAAACAATATTTTGTTCACAATATTATTATTTTTTTAAATTTGGAAATGAACTATTGAATTTGACTGTAATGAGTACGTATTATAATATTATATTCATATGATATTCAAATGAATATTTAGTTCAGTTTTGTTTTTTGAACTTTAATACATATTATATTGTTGAAATAGTTAAAAGATGTAATACAAAGGTAGAAGATGAAGGCAATAGTTTTATATTGTGGCATTTTAAGAATGTACAATGTTTGAAATTGACATAACATTTTCATCTTTGGAAAAAAAAAAATTTATTTGTAAAATATTACAAGTAGATCGTGAACTAAATGATTGCTTCTCAAATTTTCGAAGGCTTTGGAGATTCGTTGAAGTAATAAACAACCTGCAAAACAATAGTTTGTTTAGAAAATTTAGAAGAAATATTATTTTTTGAAATATGTAAATTAATTGTTGAAATTGACTATAATGAGGTTGTATGTGAATTGTATTATAATGAATTTTTAGTGAATGAAATTGAAGATACCTGTATTGTGGGAAATTGAAAACATTTGGTCGAAGATGCAGGGGGATTGATGGCAAACTGAACATCATTGGAGATTTATTAGAAATTTCAAATGCATATTTATTGATTTCCATGTCGCTCTTATTTTTTTCATTTTCTCCTGTTCGTGTATGTGGATTATAAGTTTTAGAGTAGATTTTATTTTTAGTAATAATTTTATAGTTGGTCAAAGAAAGTAAAGCGGTACGTTTGGATTTGGCACTGGTAGGAATATTTTTTCTATTTCGTGCAATGTATGTATCATTGTATCTATTTCGCTGCAATAGTTGTACAATTTTGATATCACCGAGTCCATTTTTTCTGTTTCAAAAGAAAGAAAATGTTAGAAGCAAGTAGTTAAAAATTATACCCGGAACGTAATATTTTCAACCATTTATTAATAATGAGTAAATTAGATTATTGTTAATAGATAGAAACGATATGCGATCAAAATAGTTTGAGCTTAATAATATGCGCAGCCCTTTTGCAGAAGTTAAGATATGGAATGGAGTTGGTCGTCTGCAGGAGACATTGAACAGATAAGTTCTTTTGTGTGTTTCCTGTGAGTAATATTTTTTTTGTCTTTCATTTTCATGAAATGATCGAAAGTGAATGTGGGGAAAATTCAAAGATCTTGTAGAGAACGGACTCTTGAAATTGCTATGAATTTGAGACCTTGTCATTCAGTTTTTCCAATGTCTGTCGTTGATTTTGGCAATGTCATACCTTGAGATTTATGTATAGTTATACCCTGATTTTTATGTATAGTTAATGCCCAAGCCATCTTTAGAGGAATTTGCATACATCCATTTCTTTTTATTACTAGAATAGGCAAGTGATTCGGGTTTGTTTCATCCCAAGGAGGCCTGATGTATTTAGGAAATTCAATAATGACAAATGTTGGAAGTTGTGGAGGTGCAGTTGATTCTGTGTAAAATATGGATATAATTTCCCCAAGGGAACCATTAACAAGTCTTTTTGAAACCCAAAGGTTAGAAGACAACATTATTTTTTTCCCTTTGCATAGGTAGACAATTCGCTCGAGTTGCTCATCCTCTGAAGAGAACCTAGAATATGTGTTGCCATCTTCTATGATGGATCTTGCAATGGGAGTGTTTAAATATTTTATCATTTTCTTGCTATGAACCAATGTTTGAGAATTGGTTGGAAATATATGCATAGAATCGTGGAAATAATGTATTTCATCTTCTGACAAGAAAGAGTCTGTTCGCGACATAAGGATGTTATAGTCGTTAATTTTTGGATTTTCATTTCTAATGTTCTGGAGGATGTTTTTGAAAGTAACTTTTTTGTCACCTTATTGAATAAATATTGTGTCTAATGTGATGAATGTGTTCCCAAATGTGCTTTCGTGGCTTGTGCCTTCATATAGTGGTATGTATTTGACGGGCGGTAACTAGTCGAGGCCACCAACTAATATAATGGAACAAGCACTGAATGGAGTGTTTCTCTGTAATGGAAATTCCTCTCGAAGACGTTGGTCAATATGGCTAAGAAGCTTAGGCCCAATGAAGCTCATTTCATCGATTAGTATATACCTGATATGCTTAAGTTATTCTTGGAATTTTGCAAGATCATTTCCTTCTAAGGGTGTAAGATCCTTATTGGAAGGTGGAGGGCGGCATGGATTGTCGATGCTTATATGTTGAAGGCTACAACACCTGTAGGGGTGAGGAGCATGATCGGTGAAGGTTCTGAGCTAACAAGTGTTATGATAATTTCTATGATGCAATTTACAAGAAGGGATTTCCTAGTTCTAGCAGTGCCTTGTATTATCATTCTTAGAGCGGGTAAGATATCCTTCTTAGTGAAATGAGTAGAAATAATATTCATGGTTTTTTTTGCATTCGAAATAAGGAGTTAAGGTACGCCACGATATGTTTATTTGTTTGAATAATGCGATGGACAGTGCGGTTATTCTCAATGAATTGTGGGTCTATTTCTTGTAGATGTAATGAGATATTGGTATGATTCCAGCTATGGTTGTCATCAAAACCACGAAGCACAAGCATGTCAAGGTCATTTATGAGGAGTTCGTTTGTAGTGTGCAAATGGGGGATTAATTCCCATTCATGTAGGTCCATGGCGTCTGGAGGATGGAATTCATGAATAGTTGATTTATCATTTGCAGGAGGCTCGACATCATATAGTGTGCAGTGTTGATGCCAAGGTTCGTAGAATGAACGAAAGGTTTGTTAGTTTGTGATGAATTATTCAGTGGAATTTCCTATATCTCGAGCAATATGATGAAATGGTTTGTAAAGCATAAGCTAAAATCTACAGAAGTCAGCATAGCAAGATTCTATTGTGGATGGTATTGAGGAATAGTGTGGTATGATACGAACAATTGCTTGTTTGGGTCTTTGTTTCCATTTTTTTTTCTTATGATGGGGATCATATGCCCATGATATTGCTATTTCTATAAGTGATGTGGATTATAAGGTAGATGGGCATTGGATGTATGGATCTATGAAGTGTGGTGAGGGAGGAGCGGTGGTGTTCTTTTGTGGAAGGCGCATATAAATGTGTTGCCTTACATTTAAAGGAAAGAATGAGTGACTACACAATGTTAATGATAATTTTTGTATCATATGACAGATTTCCTGTGCTCCTATGTCACGATTGACAAGATTTTCTGCAAGGAATTTTCGAAATGCAAATGTTTCTAGGTCAACATTAGGTGAAGCACATACAATTCTATGTAGCATGTCATGGAAGCTTTCAGACTTCTTTTCTTCTTTGGATGAATATTTTGCAATATATTTCTGAACGGCATGGATTGAGAGAACTGGTTGGCAATCAATATTTTCACGCCAAATAGATAGGATGGTAGGGTTATAGCTATTGATTTGATCATCATTGTGAGTGGGAGTGTATGTATTTTGGCCATTAGAGTCAGTGAACAAGGAAGAATATGGATGTAATTCCTAAGGTGATTTACATCAACATTCGAATGAGGAGCCTTTTTTTTTAAGGCATCTGTTTTCAGTTCCTTTTGTGTGTCTTTCAATGCAATTGATGAGTTGGACATGATCATTAAAAGGATTGGTTTTGAAAATATCTGGCGTGGACAATAAGCAAAGGTCTTTTAAATTTGTTTGAAAAATGGATTAGTTTGAAAGTGTAGAAATGCAATGGTTCCAATCCGATATGTATATGTCGAATAATTTTTTAACACTATCAACTGATTTTGTGTTATCCTAGTTAATAGTTTCCAAATCGGGTTCGTTTTATATTCAGAGGAATCCATGGATGTGTGCAGATCCTCTATGTTTCCATTCATACCTGCAAAGGATGCATTTTTGTTAGGAAATTTTGAATTAGATGGAGTTTGATGTTTAGAAAATTATGAAAGTAGTGTGGTAGAGTGCATACCTGTACCAGTAGTTTTTTTTGTACAAGTGTTTCTTCAAGATAATTTCATGAAATATTGTGAATATGAGGTGCATATATAGTGATGTTAAGTGGGGGTTAGAGATAACGTTATCATTTCTCCGCTTATGTTGTTTTACAACATCAGGAGGTGGACAACCTGGCATGCTTGCATGAAGATCAGGCCATTTTGTATCAGCTTCACTTCATGTGAAGAATAATGTTGGGCAGCTGAGTTGAGATACCATGCGTGTCAGTTCATTTTTAGCTTTGTGCCAAAAATATGCCAAAAATATCTTGTGCCACGTAGAGAGATATCAAAATGCATGACTTATTTTGCCAATTTGTCATCTGGAAATTGTTCTAATCGGATGTTCAAATCATGGATTAATGTTGGAAAGTTATCTCAGATGTTTTTTTTTTTTTAAACGGAGGTTGTTGCTTGACTGTGATGGTGCCTCATGAGATTGTATATGTAGTAGCGAAATTGTGGGTGCTTGTTGAATCCGTTATCGTGGTAATGTAAGAGATGAAGTGCGTATTCATGTAACGACATTTCCCATTATTCTTGGTTTATTTGGCAGTGCAGCTCCTGTGGGGAATAGAGTAGGGAAAGCCATAGAGAGGAGACCTTATGTGTTATATTCATTGATTGGCGATAGGGCTAATTGTGGCCATTCAATTCTAGTATCAAAAGATGGTTGTAGGCATGTAAATATTGTCGTATTTCTTGGATTTATCTATTTATGTTAGGAATAGTGGGAATAAATGATGAAGTATGGTGTGGGTATTGGTTTACAGAATATTCAATGGGGTAAAGTGGTGTTTCGAGTGATAGTTGGGTAGTTTGATCTGTGGTATTTGAATGGAGAAGGGAGGAGGAGATATTTGCGGGGAATGTTGGTAAGGATGTTAGTGTGTTGTTATCAATGCGAGAATTCTTATAGTAAGGGTCATTTTCCAATTTGTATTCTAATGTGACGAGAACACGATGTCTATTTAAATGAAATCATAAGCATGATGGTCATTACTATGATGAGTAACGATTAGAATGTCCAAGTCTTCAACACGTCGTGGCAACATGCATGTTATTTTTGTAATGTCTTGCAGAAAGCAAATTGTGTGGCGAGTGTATTTATATTGGCCACCACATGCATGTGTTACTTGGTGGATAGGGTTAACCCTAGCAATAATTCTTGTATTTGTGAAAGAGAAACCAGGACGAGTGGTTGAGGACCAGGGTCCATGTTGTTTGATAATGAGAAGCGATGACCTTTTCTTTCAGACATGCATCTGTAGCAACAATGCATTTGGTTCGACATGCATATATGGATTCCAGGATATGATTTAAGAAAAATGGAGCAGGGCGATTTAGGTGCAAGTTTATAAATTTTTGCATGGAATTCACGATGTGCATCATTAGTGTCAATGTTTTTGAAAGCATGTGTAATGGGGGGGGGGGTGGGCGAACGAGCTATGGATGAATTTTTTTTAGCATCATTACTGTGAACATTGTTGAAAGCATGTGGAATGGAGGGGGGGGGGGTGGCGAATGAGCTATGAATGAATTTGTTTGACTGGTTTGCAGAATATATAGAGGGTTTGAAAATCGAAAAAGAGAATTTATTTTAGAGTGGGAAGTGTTTCATGGAAAATGTGCATTTCGATCATATTATCCGGATGATGAATGTTGGTTTTTTTTTTTGCTTTTTGTTTGTTTTGGAATCTGTGAAGCCTTTTTTAACATGATAAACCTCATGCCAACGTGCATTTATTCGTTCTTTATTTGTTGCATAGTATCTTCGTGAGCATTCATAATTAGAAGTAGTATACATTTCCACAATTTAAGGCACCTAGAGGAAAGAGAGGGGGAATGGGAATGTTATTTGTAGATAAAACAACCATGTTATTGTATAAAATGGGAGATAAAAAATTGAATTTTTGAATATATTTATGTTAATATATGATTAGAAAAATGTGTTTGAAATAATATTTTAGTAATTTGCAGCTATATATGAAGATGATAAGATGTGTAACGCGTCGATAACAATGTGTTTGAAATAATATTTAAGTAATTTTCAAATGTACATGAAGATAATTGTATGTGTAATGTGTCAAGTTGCTTGATTTGTTAAAATAAAGTGTGAATTAGAGTAAATTTAATTGCATACAATCACATGTTTTGTTGTAAAACATATGTCAATAACGAATAAGAGAAATTGTTGAAAACTCTTTTCTAGGAGCATACGGAGTCCATTTCATGTGAAATGAGTTGCACTGGATTCAAAACAACAAGCACTACGTGTTCGTTTAGGTTTCACGTCATTATGAGAACTTTGATTTTTAGCATAATTCGAAGCACCTGATCATTCCTCCCCACTGGAAGCCTTTTATAAACCCCAAAAAATATTTCATTACTGATCATGTGGATGAGGTTACAGTTCCCTCAACCTTCCAGTCTCAATCCACTAGAATTTTCCTAAATTCAACAACTTGAGATTTTCATAAAAACTAATCTTCTTCCTTGATTTTAGAGACCCTATCTTGCTATTTTAAATACGGTTGCATACATTTCAGAATTTGTGTAGGTGTTGTACTTGAAGAAACAAATTTGTTTACACCAGTCATTAATCAAAGGAAAATGAATACCATTCATCATCTTTAAAGTATATATATATATTTAATAGTTTAGTAATATATATTTTTTACTTTGAACATACAAAAAAAAAATCATATGTGGACTAACGTGTTGACACCATACTCTTTCAGTGTAAATACGTTAGAGCCTTGAAACATATTATTACAAACATTAGAAACTTCAATGAAATAATATTGTTCATTTGATGCGTCTTTTTGAAAGGTCTCATTGAAAACATCATTATGCTTGAACATTAACAAAGCCAAATTTTGACTTGCATTCACTATTCTCTTCATTTCCCTTGCATGTATAAGAGATAAACTCCTCTTCTTCTTATGTGCTCTAACTATGAACTCAATTCCATTCTTGAACAAGTGGTACTTATTCTCATGGTGATGAAATACCGCCCTTCTATGATAAATATAAGGACTTCCCAAAACAATACTTGAAATCTCAAGCGAAACTACATCAAGTTCAACTTCATCAAGAAAGTTTGAATTGATTGCAAACCTTAGGATGCACTTCCTTGTTACCTGCATTTTTTCATTCTTGCATATCTAGCCTTAAGGATAGGGTCTTGGATGTGTAAGAGTTTCAAGATTTAACCTCTTAACTAAGTCTTCAGAAATAAAATTTTCTTAAGAACCACTATCAAATAGTGTGTCTATTTTGGTATGCTTTGAAACAACTCTAAAATGAAAGAGTTCAGTTCTTGTATCTTCATCTTGAGTTACATTAGAACAACTTGATGAACTAGTGTTTTCTATGTTCTTACCTTTCGAACCCATTGTTGTAATCTTGGTTTAATCTCCTGAATCTGAACCTAAGTCATGTTCAATGATTCCAGTTGTTTTCTCCTTCTCTTTGGTTTTAACTTTGTTTGGATTCGACTCTCGATGGAGTTTCTAATAATGGTCTTCATCATGGCCATTTTTTGAACAACGTTTACATGTGATTTTCTCTTTATCTTTTTTAATAGAACCATTTTTATTTCATCTTTCATTAAACTTACCCTTTCCTTTACCTTCATACTCAAGGAAACTATCACTTTTCTCATCTGCACTATGTTTCCCTCTTGCTTCTAGATGTGTAGCTTGAAGACAAACCTCATCTAATTTTGTGGGATTAAACATGAGAATAGTATGTCTAAGATATTTGTGCAAGCCCCCAATATAATTTAACAAAGTTTCTTGAGAAGATAAATTAACACCCAAAATAAAATCTCTTCTCCTAAATTCATGAGTGTAATCTTGCACACTTTGACCTTTCAATTGTCTAAAATTGCACCAGTCCATAATAGCTTTTTGAATGTAAGCTAGAGGATATAATTTCCTTTTAATGGTAGATTTAAATTTAGACCAAGACATTGAGATCTTACCGTGGTTTTTAATATCATCTTGTGTCCTTTCTTCCCACCATACAAGTGTTGCACCCTCCATTCTCAAGGAAGCCAATTGAATCTTTGTGTCATCCTCTTGAAGGTTCTGAATTCTGCAATAAACCTCCAGCTGAAAAATCCAATTATCCAGCTTCTCTACATTTACTTCTCCATTATACATCGGTAGCTAAAATTTGACATAAATTTTAAGGGTGATATACCAGTTCCTTTTGAGATATGTGGATGAACAAATTGAAAAGTTGTGGTAGTGGAAGATGATGAAGAGGAAGGTGTAGAAGGTGGTGACAATGGTGGTGGAGTGGATGGTGGTTTACTACCATATCCATGGACTCCTCCTCCTCGAGAACACTCTCCTCTTTACGACCTATAACTTTCTCCTTGCATCATTAAATTCCTCTCCCCAGAGAGGACCTTTACCATCTCAGTCATATCAAAAAAAAAATTTCTGAATGCTCTCTCATCTTCTGTCATGGTAGGTTCTCCTTCATGAGACATGCTCACTGAAGACTCAAATTTAACTTGAAGATGTGCTGGTGTTGAATACTTTCGTAAACTTTCCCTTCTTCTTCTTAACCCAACTACAGGGATTTCAACCAGCTTCCCTTCTCCTCTTTTGAGTTTTAACCTTGTAAGCATGACACAAACTTGCAAACAATTAGATAGATCTTATTGCACAACAAAAGATAAAGCTATTATACCAAAAATGATTTGAATGGGGTACGTTAGTATTTTTGCGCTAATTCCTCTTTCAGATTCTATAAAACAATTTCTTATATGTGCTTAAGGGTTCAAGTTCTCTTGCAAGTGATTGAGTCTCATGAGTGATTTTTATGTTATTTTTTCTAACAATTTAACATAAAAAAAATAAAAAAAAGATTGAGAAACAGTAAATAAAAGTACAATACATCACCATACAACGCATCAACAAAGGAATTTGATGAAGGAGTTCACCCCTCCTCGGCTACATCTCCTTGGTCCAGCTTCCATGGCTTGGGCCTCTATATTATGCTAAAATTTGCAAAATGATGTGTTTACAATGCTTTTCTGCTCCTGAAACTTGCACCAATGAGTTTAGAATTCCCAAAAATGGTACCTTAATCTCTTTCTTCTCCTAATTTGGTCAAAAAATCCAAAAGTTATGAACTCTAACTGTTTGTCCACATTTTTTTGCATAAATTTAGCTAACTGGAGCTAAATCAGGCTAGTTGGCGATAAAGAATGTCACATATGGTGACGGCCTTTAAAAAACCGTCACTGTAAGTGTATATAGTGATGGTCCTTTATGGTCCGTCACCAAAGACATTTTCAGTGACACTTTTGGTGAGGGTTGTTAAAGGCCCGTCACTAATTCTCTCTTTGGTGACACTTCTAGTGACGAACTTTTAATGACCCTCACCAATGCTCTTTTTGTTACTTTTGGTGACTGTCAAAAAATGTCCGTCATCATTGATCATTAAAAAATCGTCACTGTAAGTGTATATAGTGATGGTCCTTTATGGTCCGTCACCAAAGACATTTTGAATGACACTTTTGGTGAGGGTCGTTAAAGGCCCATCCCTAATTCTCTCTTTGGTGACACTTCTAGTGACGAAGTTTTAATGACCCTCACCAATGCTCGTTTTGTTACTTTTGGTGACAGTCAAAAAATGGCCGTCATCATTGATCATTCGAATGAGTTTTTGATGATGCTATGTGCCTGTTAATATATTTTTTTGTCAAAAGTTAATGATTTAATACCATTATTGTGGAGTATTTTTTATAATATGTCCAAAGCCATAGTGGTTAGGGTCAGTGAATTTTTTAGAAGTAATTAGTGTGTATCATTTCCCTCAAGTAATAACTAGTCAAATAGAGATTTTCTATGAGTCAACAAATGATTCATATATATTAAGTTTATTATCTAGAAAATTTCCTTTAGATAAAGTTCCACTATTGTGTGTAGGAAATATATTATTTAATACATAATCAAGCTTTGACAATTCTATTAATGAGAAAGACCTAACGATCCTCACCAATCTGGGCATGCCTTAAATTAATGCTTTGGCACACACTAACATTTCTCAGCACCCCACATGTATTGGAACATATTTGTACCTAGAACATCTTGTGATGACACTTACGCCCAAGCACATGGTGACATGCGCTAGCACAACATCGAACTCTGCTAACATGTGTTGGCATGCTGCATATAGTCCCTAGCATGCCCCGGAACACCTTGGTTGAATGCATTGACATACATTAGCACTTGGCACACAATGCCACTTGGCATGTATTGGGACCTATTATTAGTGTGCCTAGCATGCCCCTTTTCAAAAAGATAAAGTCCTGACTTATTAACCCTCTTATTGGCTCTTCCTTTTGTTGCCTTGACACATATTGACATACCCTAGTCCCCTGCACCACATCCGTAGCACCCAGCATGTATTGGCATATCTTGGCACTATTAATTGGCACATGATATAATTAGCACACCCTGGAACTCCCAAGCACACTTTGGGAATTCTTGACATGCCTTGATATTTCCTAGCATGCCTTACCAATGCTTAGCATACCTTGTCAGTCCCTCCTTGGCATGACAACTAACACTCATTAACACTAGTCTCTGGCGCACGTTCCTCATATTCATTAAATTTCATGAATTTTTATTTAGTGCTCCCTTAATGTTTTTTCCTAGTAATCCTTAACACTCATGAACATGCATTATCACTCTCTAGCACACTTTAGCACTCTTCAACATTCCCTTCCACTTCATAACATGCATAACACTAGTTCTTGACACATATTGACGCTTGGCACGTGTTGGTGCTTGGAAAGTCTTAGCATGTGTGGAATACGTTGAGATGCCTTGGTATGATTTGGCATGGTTTAATATTAAATTTATTTGTGATTATCAGTTGTTGGAAAGTAGATGAGAAGCAACAAAGGAACACTTGGCACTTAGAATGCACTAAGACTTTGCACTTGGCACCTATTGTTGCCTAGTGTTGGTGTGCCTAGCATGCCCCTCTTGGAAAAGGTAAATTGATGACTTATTAACCCTCTTATGTGTTCATTTCCTTGTAGTTTAACTTTTTTCTCCCTTTTTTTGTCTTGACATTCCCTGACATGCATTGACACACCCTTGCACATCTTGGCATGCCTTATCACTTAGCACATATTAGCATGTTTGACATATATTGCCACTATCTGGCACATCAAGGGGGTGAAGAGAGATGTAGTCATAAAGTAGGTCGAGTACGAGGGCGAGTAAGGGTTGCTAAAGGGAGGTCATGATCATCCTCCAAGAGCAAGATCATCATGTGAGTGTTCAGAAGAATGTTACATACCTTAAGGGTTGGTTTGCACTAGGAAGTAGGATGGCATATTGTTGGTTCTCTTCTGGCAGATCGAGCTTAAGAGAGGTTTCTCATGAGAATCTGGGCATGTGATTTCAATGGTGTCTTTGTGTGAAGGTCGCATCAAATTCTGAAATGTTGAAATTTGCAACAAGAAACAGTGAGATTGGAAACCAGAAAGGAAAAAAAAAAATGCACCCACACTGGTGAGGAATTTTGATGCACCAGGAGTGAGGAATGTGGGGCGTTTAATTTATTTTTCCCTTAAATAAATTGGACAATAAATTGTAATTTCATCTCATAACAACTTGTGTTAGTTAATTAAGTCATGATGACCGAGTTAGCTCAATAAATTCAAGTACTTGAGGGTCTAAGATGAGGCATCTAGAGGGATTCTAATATTTTTTGGGTCCAGTTGAAATTGATGCATTAGTGGGGTGCAAGTGTAATTAACTCAATTAAATGCGTTAAAATCAGTTTAACTGGTTCTAACTAAGTTATGAGCTAGCGAGAAGTCCAGTGAATTAAATTAGATTTAATTCACAATGAGTGATCAATCATATAACTGATAATTTTCTATTAATAGTTGTATGCATGTCAGTTTCGAGGAATACCCAGTTGAGACAGAGGTTAAAGGGAACATAAATATCAGTTGTATTCAAAGAAAATTTCCCATGTGAAATTATAGAGTCATTGGGATTCCATAATGGATTGTGCAATCAAGGAAGATTGATTTTCCTAATTAATAAGCAGTTAATTCCCTAGCTAGGATTGTATGAGCAAGGCAGGCTGAAGTAAGGATCAGAATTGGCTAAGTACTAGACCGAGTTTGCTTAGATCAATGGGAGACAATTGACAGAGTGTCGGAGAATCTCATGAGAGATTAAGCATTAATGTTTTGTTTCATGATTCCTTGACTTAATACAGTACAATAGAGATAGAGGGCCTTTGAGCAGTTTCTTTCCCCAAATACATCATGTTGTTGTGCGATTGATAATTTATTTCTCTTACTTATATGTGATTGTGCGATCGTGTTTTGTTTCCGCAAATTGTAGGAAGGATTCAATATCTTGTTTTAGTATATTACAAGATTAGATTGAATCTCGTTGGTTAGATTTTCTACATGGTATCAGAGCAGGAATTTTTTGGGTGGTGAGTTTGCAGAGAATATTTGAATATTTTGGTGTAAAATTTTCAAAAACAAATAGAATATTTGGATTCCTTGCGAAAATATACCCCCCCCCCCAAAAAAAAAAAAAACACATCGGTCAAATCGGAGCTCGGATAAGGGAGATATCATCGATTTAAAATCAACTTTTTTTTAGAAACTTTTTGTAACGTCGGGACAATTACACTGTGCGCGAGTCAAGAACCTATATGTAATTGAGGTACCAGATGCATGCAAAGCTTTGAGGAGAAAGGCAGAAGTTAGAGACTTGGTGGTTTAAAGGGAGCATAAATACCTCTTAACATGAATCTCATGAGAAGCGGTCTCAGAAGGTTGTGGAGTATTTGCCACAATTGGAGAAGCAGAGAGGAGACTGAGTGGAAGCATCCACTCAAGCAGATACCTCCATGAGGGGGAAATTTTGAGCCAGATGGGAAGAGGGAGCAGCCATACCTAGAGGTGTAAGCTGGTGGGGTGATGTGTAGACATAATCCCGAGATAAGAAATTTGGGCAAGGTCCATTGAGATGGCGTGTGATCTCATGGATCGAACCTGGCTATGAGGAGCCACAGTACAATAGTAGTAGGAAGGATCAGTTAAATTGATGTAGTCAGATGTCAGCAAGACATAAATCAAAGTCAGATGTTAAATACTGGATCACAAATTAGAGTTAGCAATAGTTCAAAGGGCACAGATGCAGATGTCAGTAGCAGTGCAGAGAATCCAGTACTAGACAGATGCAGTAGCTAGTAGCAGTCAGAAGATTCTGATGACAGATGCATTATACTCAGTAATTTGTTCGGAGGCTATTCAGTTTTAGGACTTGCAGGTGCAAACAACAGTAGAGAAGTGTAGCATGTAGAACATTCCAAAAGTACCGAATGGAGATAGATTGAATTCATTTCTTGTTGAGAGGGAGTATTGAAATTTGCAACAAGAAATAGTGAAATTGGAAACTAGAAAGGACAAAAAAAAATGCACCCACACTAGTGAGGAATTTTGATGTACTAGGAGTGAGGAATGTGAGGCGTCTAATTTATTTTTCCCTTAAATAAATTGGACAATAAATTGTAATTTCATCTCATAACAACTTGTGTCAGTTAACTAAGTCATGATGATTGATTTAGCTCAAGAAATTCGATTTAAGGTGATCGAGGTGGATATTGGTAGCCACCCGCCTATTCCACTTGGGCCCTCGCCATTGTCTCTTTCAATTTTTCAATTTCCTTAATTATAGCACAGTTTACTATTTTTGTCAGTTTTTCAGGTCCTGAACTTCCGGAGCCATTTTGAGGCCCCAAACGACATTTTTTGGGCAAGAAAGGTTTAGTGATTTCATAGAAATCGCATTAGCAGTTGTAGTCCTCAAAGAGATCTTTCTAACAAGGTATCATGTGCATCAAACGAAGATCATATGACCAAGTTACGACCCCGGAAAGTTGGCTGCCCAACTAACCCCAACGGGGCCCATAAACTCTTGGTGTTACATCTCCTCAGGTTAGGGTTTTGATTGTTTAGGATTTTATCTTATTTTTAAATAATAAAAAATACCCTTCATCCTTATTGTAACACAGTTCAGAGGAACATAACTATCAGTTGTATTTATAGAAAATTTCCCATGTGCAATTATAAAGTCATTGGGATGCCATGATGGATTGTGCAATCAAGGAAGGTTGATTTTCCTAATTAATATGGAGATAATTCCATAGGAATTGCGTGAGCAAGGCAGGCTGAGAATTGGCTAAGTATTAGACCGATTTTTCCTAGATCAGCAAGAGACAATTAGCAGAGTGTTTGAGAATCTCAAGAGAGATTAAGCATTGTATTGTTTCATGATTCCTTGACTTAATACAAAATAGAGATAGAGGGTTTTGAGCAGTTGCTTCCCCAGATACATCTTGTGTTGGGCGATTGATAACTTGTTTCTCTTACTTATATGTGATTGTGTGATCGTGTGTTGTTTCCACAAATTGTAGGAAGGATTCAATATCTTGTTTTAGTACATTACAAGATTAGATTGAATCTCGTTGGTTAGATTTCCTCCATGAAATAGAAGAGAGGGTTGATACCATCTTGCCTTGTGGTGGTTAGTAGGCCGCAAGGTCTGTGATAAAGACCAACATAAATGGAGGAGGGCTTGCACTGTAATTTAGAGCCATAACAGAAGTCGACGCAGACGTAATATTGACTGAGTTAACCCTAGTTTGAGGGTCGACATTGAGATCTAAAGTTCATGTCAAGATTCAGCCAAAGAAATGCCCAAAATCTATGGATCCATATGAGCTAGGTTGAGTCTCTTATGGAGGCAAGAGTCGTGTTTTTTCTATGTGTGGATAGGGTTTGTTCTACAACAATTAGAAGTACATAAGTATAATGCCCTAGTTAGGACAGTTTCCTAGCATGTTTAGTTCATAAGGTATGCCCTTAAGACCGTGACAAATTTCCGTAGAAGACGACAGGTTGTGACCCTTAGAGTGAGGTTTATTTCTGCAATAAAGACCACAGATCTGGAAGATGGTTTGCAGATTCAGTATGTGTGGAGACAATAGATCCAAAGGAGGGTGGAACCTGAGCAGAAGATTGAGCATGCAGAAGAAATGTGCCATATGGAGAATGGATTGACATGCAGAGGAGTTGATTTTGGTGGACTTTCCATAGATTTTTAGACAAATATCTGAAGAAACCTATAAAAAATTACTAAATGGACTGTTAGTGGCTGATTTGTGACCCTCGTTCAGTCATCTACAGATTGTTAGAAGTATGATAAGAGGAGTAATTCATATATGTTCGTAGATTGGACAACAAAGATCAAATTGTCGATACACAAGAACAGTGATCTTGACTCAAACCCTTGTTAGGTGGAAGATTTGAAGAGCCCTAGATGAAGACAATATTTTGGGGCCCTAGATCAGTAAAAAGAATTGATTGTGGTTGGGCAGATTGATGGTAGTCCAAGTACAGTTGGAGGGTTGTTAGATTACTGTCAAAGAAGAGCCCTGACTCTTGTTCTGGTGAAGGACAACAAAATTGGTAGAAGCGTAGGTGTATAGGGCCTAATGATGTGCAGACTTTCAAGGACTAAAGTAATAGTCAAGTGGGCGAACCAACTAGCCCTAGTTCACTATATTGTAGAGGATTGATTCAGAGAGAAGAAGGGCAGCCTCCATAGCCCTGGACTTCTCATCTTGGAGCTGTAATATGGCAAAAGTGGGTATACGAAAGAGTTGTTCACAAATGGAATTGTGAACAACTTATTACCACTCAAACTAGTAGTGGACCTAAAAGGTGTTCCTAAGAGGGCAATTGCTAGGACAAGGGAAACGATGGAGGCTTAGCCCATTGTCACCACAACTAAGGCTCCGTGCTCTTCACGGAATTTCACTGATGGGTGGAGTCTCGGTAGTTTAGAAAGTCACTTGTAGAGTATTGGTCAATGAATAGGTGGGAAGTGACCCTCGAAACCCTTTCTCTAAGATAAAATAAAGAGTGGGACTTGCTTTCCTTCTAAGCAAGTGAATTTATCTTCTAGGGAGAGAAGAGGGGGATTGAAGGGTTGAGGGAGAAGGAAAAGACTTATGAAGGAAGTTCTCAATCCCTAAAATCCTTTGGGAACTTGGATTCCTAAATGGTCCTTGATGAAAGGCCTTTGACACCAAATGGGACCACACGGGGCCAAGTGGACCCAGCCCAGGTTCGGGGATGGAATTTAGCAACCAATGATGTTCCTATACTGGAAAGGTTAGGGGAAAGGATCAGACAAGAGTTTTTACTTTGATAGGTCAAATTGATCCTACTAGGTTCTATCCTTGGGACCACCTAGGCAAAACTTGATCCTAGAGCTAGGGCTTGAGGTATCTGAATATTCCACCGTCGGAATTGGCCCAAGTTTTGAGGAGAGTGAGGGTACCCAACAACGCAGCTGCCTCTAGGAGATAGAAGTTTTTCTCTAGCTAGATTCCTAGGAAATTGTTGCCCCAGGTGACCTAATGGGGCTAGACCTAGGGAATGTGAAAATTTTCTTTAACTCTAAATCTCCAAATTCATCAAATTATATCCTGTATTCAAACCTGATCCTCTATGTTAGCCATTCTAAATATAAGGCTGAGAACTTACTATAGAACCATCACCTACATGTAGTGATCTTATTCTGTGAGCAGACAACCTACTTTCGAGAAGACACGGAAAGGTAAACACTCTCTACCAAGATTTTCCATACAGCCCAGGTTGAGCAACCACATATACATCACCAGTTTTTTCTCTTTAGATTTGTGACTTAGAAGAGCTTTGTCTGACCACCTCCGGGTTGCTCCCAGAGTCACCCAAGCAAGCCCTCTCAGCATCATCCTCTTTCTGTAGTACCTAATTAGTAATTTAATTAACCATAACAATTTCTTGATCATGCAGGTATTTCAAATATATTTCCAATAAGCATAAAGCTTTCATGTTAAACAATCAGGTCAAAAGACTTTAGACTATGATGCAAAAAATACAAAGAAACCTCACCAACACTCAAAGGACAAACAAATTCAAACCTCTACAAAGTATAAATAGATATCTCATAAACTTCATTCCACCACAAAAATGTGCTTAACTAAAGAAAATTCTAATTACTGTGCTTTCAAGACAAAGCTTTCAAGGGCAGTGATGTTATAAACATACCCCTAACACCTTGTGAACAATCAATGTGTATAAGTAGACCATCATAAGGCTCATTTTAAACATCATTATTATCATTTTATAAATCATTTTTATCAAATCAACAAGAAGCAAGAAACAATTGCATTTAGTTCCACTAAAGCAAAGTATATGGCAGTTTCATATTCTTATTATGAAGCTATCTAGATTTGCAACTTGATTGTAGAGTCAACCAATCACTTGTTGAAGCCCAATATTGTCTCTTGTGAGAATCAAAGTTACATCAAGCTCTATGAAAATCCAATGTGTCATAACCATTTCAAACACATTGATATTCAATACAATTTCCTAAGATTCCAAGTTGATTAGGGAGTTGGTAGTGTTGGACCACATTCTGACAAAGTTGAATATGGTTAATAGTTTGACAAAGCTCCTAACAAAGGGGAAGTTGCACATGGTTAACGCTAGTCATATCTGTAGAAGGAATATTATAAGCATAATTTACTAGAAAAACAAAAGAACATTATCAAAGGAATAGTCATGAGAATGCAGGTTGCACAAAGGATATTTACATGTACATGATTTTCTAAAAGTTTAAACACCAGCCCAAGGAAAGAAAATCAAGGGAAGGGCTTGCTGCTTCATCAAAGCACTGATCCTAAGATTTGCCTAACAGAAACAGAAAAAAAATGCAGCAAACCAGAATTTTCCTGCTATGAAATGACGGAAATATTGTAGACTGGACACTTGTTTTTCTAAAGCAACCACTCCTTGATGCAGGCCTCGTGATAACTATGACTGCACTTTAAACTTCCCAGCTCATATCTTTCTAAATACTCTTCTTGTACAAACAATTCATACCATCATTTTCATACTCTGATTTACCATCATTAGCAAGGGTTTCCATATGTTTTTGAATCTGAAGAGGGAGAAAATTTTACACTTTAAAACTACCAACTAAACCTATAAATCTACAAACAGATTTTGAAGTCCAAGCCTGCTTCATTCTTTGATAATCTTACTGATTACTCTCTTTTTCAGTGATGTTTGCATTATGCCTTGAAAAATATAAGGTAACTTGGTGTGAAATTGTAAATTGATAATTCCAGCTAGCAGCATTTCAATACTTATGGACAAGAAGTGGACATATATTAGTTACTCCATTCAAAGAAAAGTCCTCCCCACAGATATTATAAATACCTGGAAAATGCTGCATTTGACTTCAATATCCATACTCTGAGAAGCATACTCTGTTTTTGAGGAGTACAAGCTTTTCTCTAAACACTTGGAAATAGTCTCCTCACTAAGTCATGTGCTAACATCCTTACGATGTACGATGTATTTTTGTAGTTTTTTTATTAAGAAAAATAGAGATTTATGCAAGTAAGTGTGCATTCACATTATTCACAATAGAGATTTATGCTGATTGGATATTATTTGTGCTAATCACATTTTATATTAATGTTAGCAACATAGTAAGCAGCGTAAAAGAGAGGCAGAAATTTGATTGTGTGCCATGTTAGGTTCTGGAAATGCTATAACATGTGAGAAGCAATGAACCAAAACCTCTCATTGCAATTATGAACCAAAACATAGTGCCATAAAACTTAACTTATGTGACCCTGAAATATTGATTTGTGCATCAAATTTGTGGACATTAGTACATATAGACAATGAACCTATCTACCCTACACTGATATGACCTTGAAATTTGAGTATACTTGACTGAGATATCATATTTGACAAAGTTTGATACATTGACATATTGCCACGATGTATTGGTCTTAACATTGACACATTCAACTTCCATTGACATTGAAATTACACATAGACCACAATGTAAGATAGACCTTTGGCATTTAGACTTCACAAGTGTTTTGGGCATTGATATGTTGACCTCAGGTTAGTAGCAGTATCCAATGTCCTTGAGCTAGTTCATCCTACATCTTAAATCTTAGACCCTAAAACTTTAAATGCATTATACCAAAATGTGAAGGCTTTAAACCTTGAACCCTGCTTATTAAGAAATCTGAACACTAAAATACCCTTTAAAGCCCCAAAATCCGTGATGGACATTGGTTAAAATGTCCTCAAGAGATATCCAACCTATCTACAAGGGCATTTATGCACACAGATATTCATAAATAGCCCATTGTAAGTTCACATTCCATACTATATTGACCCAATTACCTTTTGAAAATGACTAAAAGCATTGCAGTATGCTTAAATAGCCCATTGGACGTGCACATTCCATACTATGACCCAATTAGCTTTTAAAAATGATTCTAAGCATTGTAGTATGCTTTAAGAAATGACCTTTTGAAAATGATTGTAAAAAATGGTGAAACAATTTAGGAGCTTTTGGCATTATAGATAAACTGTACTTAAGGACTCTTTGATATCTCTTGGAAATACAAGAGAAATGATTCTGAGAATCATTGCAGTATGCTTTAACTGGTCTTTTGAAAATGATTCTAACAAAAAAGGTAGCAAACTTGAGGAATTTTTGGCATTAGAGATAAACTCCACTGAAGGACTCGAGATATATCTTAGAAAAATAAATTTGTTCTAAATTACTAGGAGGTTGTTGGAAAGGCTTTTGCAGCTTCACGTACATTCAAGTTCCATATATCAATTAGGGGCCTTGGTCTGATCTACACTTGAAGTATTTCTGTAGTATTTTTATTAAGAACAGTACAGATTTATGCAAATAAGTGTGCATTCACATTAAATAACTACAAGTACTCTGCTGATTATACACAGGGTATGTGGGTGGACTGCATTCTTGTTGGTTTTGCTGGCCATTCTGGGTGCATGCTCAGATGTAGAAGTTGAACTAAAGTCTCTCGGACCCCTAAGAAAAACCATAATGGCCATCATGCATTCTGGGTGCATGCTCATATGTTATCTTGGGTGTAACTCTTTTGTTACTGAACATGCTTGGTACCATCTATTTTGAATTTCAATTTAAACAGTGTTTCCATCTAGCTTTCCTGCCATATGGAAGTGTGGTTAAGGGCCACATACCTTTTTGCATTAGTTAGTTATACTTCATTCAACTGCATGATGGTTTTTAAGGGCTTGTATCCATGACTAAGGGTTGTGATATGTAGAATGCATGCCCATAATATTTCAAGGCTTTCTGGCTAGAGGTTTACACATTCAAGTAGAACTTCAAATTGATTATGATCGGTCACTATTGGTTGATATACTATTTTGTTGATCCTGTTGATTTTTACATTGTAATACATGGCTTCTTGTTGCTTGGTATTTGATCTTTCAGGGCTCATTTACTAAACCTGGACCATCATTCATTTTGATTTGCCTTGATTTCATGTTTTCAACTCCTATGGACTTATTTACCTGATTAAATTTTCATCCTCGATGTCATTTTAGAGCCTCCATTTCTTGGAATCAACTTGGCGTTGTTCATGCTTGATGGTATTTTAGAGCCTCCATTTCTTGGAATCGTCTCATAACATAATAATTCTTTACTTTTGGATAGCTTTACGTGCTTTACTTGACCTTCAAAGTGGATAATGGTCAACCACTTTTGGGTTATCTACAACTTGTTCATCCCATAGTGTTATTGTTATTGTCTCCGAGCGCTTTAAGCCACATTTAGTAGACTTGGATTTTCATTTCATGTGTCTCATGTCTTCCAACTTCCATTGACTCATTTAACTGTCAAAGTGACATCCCCATTGACAATCAATTCAAGTTTGATCTGCTTATAAGGCATTATTTCCATTCAAATTCTAAGTTGTAAGTTTGTAACCAATCATGATACGTTTGACAACTTTGTTATCAAGTGTGTGCCTCATTTACTGGTATATAGCCACATCTATGCGAACATTTGAAGATCCTCAAGAGATCATTTGTTGCCATTCCATACGATGTCTTCAACTTCTATTGATTTATTCACCTGTGAATATCCATCGAAAGTCACACCCCCCTTGACAATCAATTCAAGTTTGATCTGATTATAAGATATTATATCCCTTCAAATTCTAAGTTGTAACCAGTCATGATACGTTGGACAACTTTGTCAACAAGTGCATGCCCTCTTTTACTGGTATGTAGCCACACCTGTGTGAACATTCTAAGATGCTTAAGAGATCATTTGTTGTCATTCCATACTAAATGTAGTGTCTTTTGATGTAGGGAATTGGTGGGCAATCTAGTTTTGTTATTCCATACTTAACTGACTACTTACGATTCCTATTGTTACTCAAGATAAAAACTCTTTGGAACTTTGGTGAATGAAATGAATTGCTTTGTTCACAGGGACGTTTGTTAAGTAGCAGCCCTGGAGCCTAGGAACCTCTAGAAGAATCTGAAATAGTGGAAACAAATGAAATTGCCAGATTTTCTTTATCCTCTTTTTCAACTGAAATCCTTTTCCAATGGTCCTGTGGTGGTGCCCTTGCTTTCTGCATTAAATGCATCTATACCTTGTTATTTTAGCAACAAAAAGTCTAATTGCAAGTGAATCTCATTTTTGTATCAGATCAGCAAACTTTTTCTTGAACTTTTTGTTCCCACCTGCTGAAAGAAAACTCTGTTTTTTTGTTATCAACTTTGAATATTTCTTTCATGTCTTCTCTTGCAATAGTATGGAGATTATGCAAGGTTAATCTGGGCCCTCTGTCAAGTGAAGTGACCAGACTGTCATAAGATTAGACTAGTAAAGCAATCAAGGTGATGACTGCATGTACATTGGTGCCTCAACTGGTGCTTGCCTCATTGATCACATCTTATGTTGTCATCTTTATTTGGGAAAATTTCTTCAGATATATCTTAGGATGGCAGCTGGATATTCATAAATGTTAAATATCTTGAATTCCAAGTGATTATTGTGCTTGTTACATATTAGGAACCTCCTCTTTATTTGGTGAAATTCCCTCAGACAAATCTCACAGTTACAGCTTTATTTTCACACACATGTGCCCCACTCTTCTGTTGGCGTTTTGGAATTGCTGGTATGAGTCGTTTGATCATTAATGCTCAAAATGCTACAAGTGAGATCCCTGTGATTATTAGTTTCCCATTTGTTGATTCTTGTAGTTCCTATGGTATGTTTTACTTCATCTTCTTCCAGAATGTTAAATGATCTTGTTCAATAACGGAATTCCCATTTGCAGCTTCCAGATGAAAACCCATGCTGTGAAAATTTTCAACCAGATCCATTTTAGACAAAGAAGAAAGTCACACTAGCTACAGCCATGGCTCTGGTGTACTTGGAGCCTTCTAATTTGCATCGGTGTTTGTTGTGTATTCCTTTGTCTTTTCCAATTAGGTAACCAACCTGCAAATTAAAATAATATTGGAAAAAATTTCAGTGCTCTAAGAGAGATATTGAGCTTGTGTTTGCAACATTAGAGTGCTCAGCAATTGGAATCAGATTTATAGATTAAGGCATGAATGTACCGCAAATAAAAGACATACCATCCACTGAAATATTTTAATTTTAGCAGAAAGAATGATGTATTCACAGCGGGCAAATATTGGCGAGTAAAATATATGATAAAGAATTGTAGTAATTTGGAAATAAAATGCATGAGTCAACCTTACATAATCTGGAATTACCCAACACTTTCGGACTGTGACTACAATTTACCTATGCTTGTTTCCTGATTATCATGCTGTCTTCTCTGTTGAATTTTACTCTGTCTGTCTTTTTGTGACAATTTTTGTTGTCTTGTTATATATTTTTTTATTATTCAATAAAATGTATTAAATACTTCTCTATAGATAAAGGCTAAAGGGCTATTCATAAAGCAAAGGTCAGTTAACCTTCCTAAAGTAATATTACATAGACAGTAAGCTCTCATTAGCATATGCAAGCTCCTTAAGGACTTGTTCCAGCTTATCAATTTAGATTCCAAAGTGTAAGAGAGAATGCATATGTGCCTGATAAGCCAAATGTGTGCTTTCTTAAGAATCAAAAACAAAGGAATAAGAAAAATATCAAAATGAAGAAATAAGTTGGCAAATATCTATCATTAGCAAGTGCGGGATAGATAATTTAAATGGTTTCATAGTTGTTTAAGCCTTAATTGAAAGGGATTCTGGCTATCATCAAAAATCACAGAAAGCTTGCAACCCTTACACAACATTTACAAAGCATGATAAGACAGTATATATCCAGCGTGATAAGGTTTATATATCTAGCTTACAAACAATAACCAAACAGTAGCAAGAACATTGCAGTACATTTGATGTAAAAAACATATAGCTTAGAGAAGTATAATAGTAATCATGTATCCAACATCTTAACCATGATATTAATCACAAGTAAGCTATCACAATCTGCGTCCAGAATCCTCAAATGTTTGGGATAGTAATTTACCAATTCATTGTTCTCTCTCAATCATTGATCAATTCAATGTCACTACTCTTCCAACATATAAAAGTGTTAGGTGCATCTGCTAATTACTTGCATTGACTACTTCTACGTTTAAGCTTAATTTCACAATCCGAATCAACCAAGATTGATTGTGGGCACATAAAATAATATCCTTCTCCTAATACTTCTCCATTGGGCATGACAAAATTTGGTTCAGTGTTTTTTATGTAACCCTTTGCAACCTTCACTTGACCATTAAAATATGTAAGTGAACATTTTTTCCCGTTCAATCCTGTATTTGAAGGTAGTAATTGCGGTTGACCCTACAAATAAACAAATTCTTGTAAGATTTCATAGAATAAAAAGATAATATTAAAAAAGAAAATAAACAAGTATAAAACTTACCCGTGTTATTAAGTCACCAATTGGGTCATGAACAGGTTGTCCTGAAGTCAATGGAGTTTGTTCTAGTGAAGCCTGACTAAGACTTAAGGAAATCTGCTAAAAAATAAATAGTTTGAATGTGATACCATGAAATCAGAAGATGAACGGTTAAGCTACATAAATAATATTTCATTAATTACATATCTACAACAATACAATCATGTTCATATTGGCATGTGCTTTTAAAATTTCAATCTTCAAAGATGGCATACATCAACAATTAAATATCCTACACGTAATTCTTACATTGTTGGTTGGTTCTGGATTAACTCGACCATTTTATTTTCCCGCCTCCGTGGCAGCTTTCCATTGCATTAATTCTTCAACAGCTGCCTTCAATATTCCAAGTTCCTTGTCTTTTTCTTTCAATTTTTCTTCTGTATTATGTAATTTCCTCTTGTAAGCACAGTCTTTTCCAAACAAATCAGTTGGAGTGACTCCATAGCCAACCCCACGTACACGACCCCTCCTCTCAGGTCCCAAAACTATTGCAATGGCATCTTCCTTTGTTGCATGTGCAGGAGACACTGAATCATTTTGTATCGATTCAATTTGTTTCTAACAAAGACAACATTTCAATAAATACATGTAAGAAACATCATTAATATTTAAAAAAGAAAAAAATTAAATAGATACAAAAATAGTTCGAGAACTTACTATTCTCTCTGCACTAAATGATGACATTGGAGTGCCATCCTTCTTTGTATGACATTTCATCCACACATCAGCCCTAGTTGGCGCATCATTTTGATTGCAAGTTTGATTCTAGTCACAAAAATTACAATGGTGTAGATAAGTATATTTGCAATTGGTGATTGTGAACAAAAAATAAATTTGATTACAACTTACAAGGTCATGTTCAACTCTAAAGTAACCTCTACGGCCAGAAGTGTGGGTCTCTGGTTCTAATGTCCTATTTTCCTGGTTGAATTTTGCTTTCTCCTGCAACTCAATAAAAAATCGATGCTTATATTGAAATTGATTATATGCAAGGATTCAAATTCAAATCTCATTTAACGATAACAAGTAGATTTTTCATTCATTTTTACCTTGAATTTAGGGTCCGATCGTATTCTAACAAATTCAATCCAATCGGTTTCATTTACTCCAATAGGAACATTTGTCATCCTCTCCTCATCTGTGTTGTATTTCAAATAATACTTTTTATACAAATTATATCTGTAAGTTCTCAAGCACTGAGATATTGCTTTATAACACCATTGCTCCGCTGACAAGTCTATTTGGTAGGTACGCTACAGTAGATAAACAATGAATTATTAGATACAAATACTTATTTGAAATTAAACTTATCATGCACATGCTCACATACACCAATGAAATTTAGAAAAAAATCCAATAATAATTTGGTTGATACTCACATTGATTGCACTCCATATGTCTTTTTTAAGTGCTTCAGGCACTTGTTTCCATTCCATATGTTTGATCCAGCACCAGAAACACATAGCAAGATCCTGTGCCCGCATCAGAGCAAGCAGAGGTGGAGGCAGGCGGTAATGCGGGAATAGCCACCGATCATAGACAATTCCTATAGCCTTTACATTACTAGCCGGTCCTACTCCAGTCAGAGCCATTGGAAAAATTGTCATTTTCTTTATTCATCAGTCTGGATGAATTTTCATTGAGATTATGCAAACGAACGTATTCATCTGTATGAGTCCTTGTATTTAACATACTCAGTGGCCTCGACACATATGCACAAAAGCACAACACACAGCAGCAAACAGCCATGAGGAACTGCTAACTGTGGTTTTGATGGAAGGGATTAGCATGCAAACATCTAAAACTGTGGAGGCAATCCAGAATTAAATGTAGATCACGTGGTTTTGCCTCATAAAAACGGTGAAGGCCATCAAGAATTAAAGCACATGCAGCCTAGCCAAACATGCATTGAGGATAGATGTCACCAGCACAATAAAAAGGTTGACGAACCCAAAAAAAACTTATTCAAAAAAATAGATTTATCTGCGTAAATATACATGCACACCTGCTTCAGGCGAAGAAAAAAAAAACAGCTAAAACGTCCAAAATCACAAAAAAATAACTTAAAATAATTCATTATTATAAAACATAAATTTACCTTTTTTCATTTCTTCTTCTTGTAGTCATGGCGCGCTGACTTAAATAGTGACTCCAATTGTATCTAAAGCACACTCAAATGAATAGGAGTGAGTTCTATTCTCAATTTAAATAGTAAAAAACCCTAAAAATATTGGTGGGAAATCTAAATCTTAATAAAAATGGTGGGAAATCTAAAAATAGCAAGAAATCTAAATAGTGATTTCATTGGATAAGAATGAGTTATATTCTCAATTTAAACAAAATGGAAATTAGAAACTCTTAAAAATATTGGTGGGAAATCTAATTCATAATTTCATTGAATACTAATGAGTTTTATTCTCAATTAAACCAAATTATTAAAAAAAAGGTAGGAAACTCCAGAAAACATTAGTGTGAAATCTAAATCCTAATAAATATGGTAGGAATTCTAAATCTTTTTTACTCTTATGACATTCTTGAGATGTTTCCACTTGTGCAATTGTGCTTCCAAATATGTGAACTCAATAATAAAACACACCTTAAAATACATGAATCTTGTCTCTCAATGTGTGAAAGAAAAGGTAAACCAACTAGCTATGACGTTCTTCTTTTATACATGAGACCCTTGACTATGCCATGAAATCCTCCAAAATCTTTTTAAAGCATGGGAGCTTCTCTTCATGCACGAAGCTAGTGGAATATGACAAGTTATCCAAAATTAATCCAAATATGTGATTTGTGCCTTAGGAAATGTGAATTAAGGTACCCTCGGTGGAAAAACATGCATAAATATTTGTTGCTTGGTGCCTTTAAATGTGAGATGTTGCCACTTGTCAATTGTGCCTCTTCTTGATGATGAAACTGACACCCTAGTTTTGTAAGGATCACTAAGTGTCATTTTGTGTCAACCCAAGGTCGTTTCCATTGTCACCTTAGCAACGAATTCTCTTACTTTAGATTAATTATTGAATCCTAGGGGTGTCCTAAAGCACAAATTTATGGGGGACTCTTTTATGTGACTAGATCACTAGCTAGCATTGAAAACCATCTTTACATTGTATGGTTCAACATCTTGATGATTCCTGTCCTATTGACCACAAATTTTGTATTCATTATTGCTTTCATCACAACACCTACAATAGATATTGATGGTGTTCATAAGCATATTTATAGTTGTGATAAGTGGATTAGGGGCTTCCTTATCACAACCCATAACCCCTAATACGTTTACTCCCTTAGCCAAGGGGGCCCAAGGGTGTACTTCTAGGGGCATTGAAACCAAATTTGGGGGATCATAACATTAGGAAAAGTGGAATGACATAACCAAAAAGTTCCTTTTTGGGGGGGGCAGGGGGGAAATCTTATGGTGTCTTGAACGGGCCAAGGGGACACAAGGGTAGCATGTATGTGTAGAAGTCAGAGGTGCAAGCATGGTTTACTAGGATCTATAATCCTAGCATTAGAGAATGAGAAGGGGGCTTAGGACCTAATTTCATAGGGCCTAGGGGACCTAGAGGGAAGGCAGCGAGAGAAATTGATAGGGGAACCCAAAATAATGGTGATAAGGGTATACTCCGGATGCGGATGTGGTGGCAGTCTGATGGAACTTTGGCCCCTGCGCAGCGCCCAAAGGAGCTCGCATGGGATGCCCACATGGCCTCCTGCATCAGCCTTAATGACGTTATTAATATGCCTCCTCGGGCTGTCAATCCGCCGCTTAACTGCTCTCCGATGCCTCTGTATATGGTGGTTCTTCTGATCTCTGTTCTCATTATGGAACGCGAGCACGATAGTAGCAGTTGTGGGAGAGCTCTGACTCCCCTCCGCGTTGAATGCCCTCCTGGCTTTGCCGACTCCAGCATTAAAACTCAAACAGGGCGTCGATGCAGTCTTCTGGCCTGCTTGGAGATTCTCCCTGGAATTCACTTCTCCAATAGCCCCTTCTGCAGTGTTACTTCTCCGCCTGACGTCTCTGTAGAGCTCATAGAAGGCTCAGACATTCCTACTAGTGTTCAATTGGCTCCCCTCGGTCGTCGTCCCTCTGCTCTCAGGGCCTCTGTTACTTCTGACGTCTCACCATTCTCGCGCCACCTTTGCCCTACTCCCTTCTCCATGCCTCGTCTCTGACCGCGGATGCGCCGTCGGCGTGGAATCAGCCGGGGTCAAGCCTCCTTTAATCCACCCTCGCCCTCCTCTGATTTGGGTTCCTCATCTGCTAGTGAAGAGCTTGTCCTTCCTCCCGCTTCGCGCAGAGGCAGAGTCAGAGGTCGAGGGCGCATTCAAGATTCCAGCCACGTTGGCCCTTCTGCTCCTTTTTCAAATTCTAACCCTCCTGGCAGAGTGCATTAGGGGTCCACCATAAGGCAAACCTCTCAGCATGCAGAGCTTCATTTTCACTGTACCTCTGTTCATTCCATTATCACTTCCTTCATTATCGTCTCCCTCCGCGAGGAAATTCCTCGTCAGGCCCCTGCCCGCCCTGCATCTCCCTCGTCTCCTCGCGCCCCTCACTCCACTGGCAGAGAGAATCTCCCGGATTCCTCTACTCTCCCATCTCAAGCTGTGCTGAATAATGATGCTGAGGACCCGGACCTGAAGGATGGCAGCCAAGCTGGCATGGCTGACAGCAGTAATGACTACGAATATGGTTGCAGGATCGTTGAGGAGCCGATGTCTCCAGAGCATGAAGGGTGAGCCGATGTGCGCAGACTTCCATTTCTCCAGGTTTCTTTGCTCAATCACTGTTGGAGCTTTTTTGCTTTTTAGTTTTAAAGCACAGCTGGAATGGCTGATAGACGTTTTCAGTTTATATATTTATGTCTCTATGGTTTGTATAAATTCAAGGCCGGTTTCCCTACCATGGGCGGCCCAGAATATGATGTTAACAGGATCGGTTTCCCATTATGGGCGATCCAAACTTTTTATGAACATCATGCTTATCAAGCCCAGCTGTCTGGCTTTCACAGCAGACACTGAGGCAGTCTTTTACTAGTACTCTTTACACTTAATAGAATTAGTCTCACTTAGAAAAAAAAAATGGTGATAAGGGTATAGTTCCCTAACCACTTCCCTCTGTACAACTCTGAATTTCTGAGAGTCGCAAGGGTTAGGGATGTTTTCAAAGATGGCTGCCCCTTCTGTTGCCAGTTTACCAATAGGGAAAAGAGTATCTTTGAAGATGAACTAATTTCTTGCAATCCAGATTCCCCAGGCAATCAAGAGGGGTATAGTTCTAACTTTGTCATTAGGAGCTTCCTGCCACCATCTTTGCCATGCTTCTGAGAGCAGCTGGCCTTCCTATCTCTGAGGAATATTTTTCATCCTCAGCATTTCATTCCAAAGGCTGATGGTAAAGGGGCAAGAAAGAAAAATGTGTTGCACTGATTTTTCACTATCTTTGCATAGAGAGCACCACCCTGGACCAATTTTCCCTTTTTTTTTGAAGGAAATCCCAGGTGGGGACTTTCTTCTGAAGAATACACCAAAAAAAAAATCTTGTCTTAGCCGGCCCTTTTAGCTTCCACAATGGTTTTGACCACTAGACAGGATCCTCCCACCCATTCTGAGACATCAACCAAGCATAACCCAGCTTAGGGGTATACATACAAGTCTGAGAGTGCACCCACCGCAACTGAGACATCAACCAAGCATAACCCATCTTAGGGGTATACATACAAGTCTGAGAGTGATTGAGCACCTTAATGATATTAAGGTGCTCAATCACGTCTCTCGAGAGAACAAAAGAACCCATACAGCCCACCTAAGAATCTCGACCCAGTCTGACCAATCTCCCATCCCCAACATTCTAGGCCAAACCTTGTTCGATAATTTTTACAACTGCCACCAAAGCCTTCCACACCATCGACGAATTCTTGAATGATTTTTGAGGCAGTCTGAGCCAGACCAGAGTTGGCATAGGGTCTATGTATTTCCTCCTTCTTACTGAAGTGCAGAGGTTCTCCGTAGTGATTAGTCTCCAAGCTAGTTTCGCCGCTAGAGACCTTGAGAATGGAAAGAGGTCCTTTATTCCCCAACCATCCTAACATTTTGGTCTGAATAATTTTTCCCACGCAACCCAAGGGTTAAGTGTTCCGACTTGGAGCCTGGCCATAGGAATCTGCTACAGATTTTGTTGATCTTCATCAGAATAATTTTTGGCATCCAAATGAGGCTAGCCCAGTAAACCAGAATTGCCATCACCACAGATTTGATTAGAACCAACCTCCCTACTCTGGACAGCCATTTGAAACTCCAGTGATTCATCCTGTTCTCAATTTTAGCTAAGAGCCATTTCCAATCCTGAATCCGATAATTATCCGGCTTAAGGAAGAAGCCCAGATACTTAAAGGAGTCCTATAGAGTTTTAACTTCAAAGTGAAGGTAGTCTTTTATTCTGTCCACTTCCACCCTTGAGAGCCCTACAGTGGTCAGGGAAGATTTTTGGCCATTTATACTTAGTCCAGTCACTTTTAGAAAAATGTCTAAGATCTTCTTTAAACACCGGCAGTCTTCTATACTCCCGCTACTAAACAGCAAGATGTCATCTACATATAGGAGATGGGTTACCTAGAGATTGACCGCTACTTCAATACCTTTGAGCTCCCCTCTGAAGCCAAGATGTGTCAATTGCAAGAGTCTTAAAAACATCCAATTGATCCTATCATAGGCGCCCTTAGAGAGGTCAATTTTTACTATAGCTCCTTTTTTCCCACTCTTTTTGAGGCTGTGGAGGGTTTCTTGAGCTACCCCCACTGCTTCATGGATTTTCCTTCCATCCAAAAAATTGAATTGCTCTGCAGAAAGGGTTTAAAGAATTTAAAGAAGAGAAGGGTTAAGGAGATAAGAGCGGGAGTGCAGTCCCGGTTACTTAAAACCTTTTTTCCAAAATTTCCTACTATGTTTCTGGCATACTTTTTCCCTGTCCTATTGACCACAAATTTTGTATTCATTATTGCTTTCATCACAACACCTACAATATATATTGATGGTGTTCATAAACCTATTTCTAGTTGTGATAAGTGGATTAGGGGCTCCCTTATCACAACCCATAACCCCTAATACGTTTACTCCCTTAATACCCAATCCATATTTCTTTAACCCCTACACTCATAAATCATAACCCATAAACCCCTTCATTCATTAAATCTTATGACATTAACCCCTAGCCTATATTAATCCATGAACCTCCTAAGCCATAAATCCTTATCATATTAACCTGTGACCCTTAACCCCTAAACACCTTAACTACTAACCCCTTAACCACTAATAGCTAAATCTCCTAAATATTGAGTCCTTAACCGCTAAATCCTCTGACCCTAAATCCCTTTGGCCCTTGACGCTTGACCCTTGAAGCCCTTAACCACTAAGTATCCAAAGCTGAAAACAACACTCCAAACCGGCAAATTGACCTCCTAGGAGAATCCTTCGTCTCTAATTGAGCATATTAGAAACATTTCTTGATTCTTAGAGAACTAGGTACTAGTTACGAGGATATGTGTTTGTGGGTAATGCCATTATTATCATGTATACCAAATGTAGACAATTGGATAATTTGCAAAGCCTCGATTTGAATTACTCACAATATCTACACTTCATCACGTTGAGATGGAGCTTGTAGTGTTCTCTCACATAAGGAGTTGTAAATGAAAAGGAGCAAGCTCCCATTACAGGGAGGGTTTAAAGAGTTTAAAGAAGTAGTAGGGTTAAGGAGATAAGAGCGGGAGCGCAGTCCTGATTACTTAAAACCTTTTTTCCAAAATTTCCTACTATGTTTCTGGCATACTTTTTCCCTGTCCTATTGACCACAAATTTTGTATTCATTATTGCTTTCATCACAACACCTACAATAGATATATATGGTGTTCATAAGCCTATTTATAGTTGTGATAAGTGGATTATGGGCTCCCTTATCACAACCCATAAGCCCTAATACGTTTACGCCCTTAGCCAAGGGGGCCCAAGGGTGTACTTGTAGGGGCATTGAGACCAAATTTGGGGGGTCATAACACTAGGAAAAGTGGAATGACATAACAAAAAAGTTTATGGGGGGGGGTATCTTATGGTGTCTTGAACATGCCAAGAGGACACAAGGGTAGCATGTATGTGTAGAAGTCAGAGGTGCAAGCATGGTTTACTAAGATCTATGATCCTAGCATTAGAGAATGAGAAGGGGGCTTAGGACCTAATTTCATAAGGCCTAGGGGACCTAGAGGGAAGGCAACGAGAGAAATTGATAAGGGAACCCAAAATAATGGTGATAAGGGGATTAGGAGTCCAATTATCACAAAACATAAGCCCTTAACCCATAACCACTAAATTCCCTACCCCATTAACCCCCAATCCATATTCCCTTAACCCCTGCACTCATAATGCATAACCCATATACCCCTTCATTCATTAAATATTATGACATTAACCCCTAACCTATATTAATCCATGAACCTCCTAAGCCATAAATCCTTATCCTCTTAACCTGTGACCATTAACCCCTAACCCTTCACCCCTAAACACCTTAACTACTAACCCCTTAACTACTAAAAGTACAACACCCCAAACCAGCAAATTGACCTCCCAGGAGAATCCTTCATCTCTAACTGAGCATATTAGAAATATTAATTGTTTCTTAGAGAACTAGGTATTGGTTACGAGGATATGTGTTTGTGGGTAATACCATTATTATCATGTATACCAAATGTAGACAATTGAATAATTCGGAAAGCCTCGTTTTGAATTACTCACAATATCTACACTTCATCATGTTGAGATGGAGCTTCTAGTGTTCTCTCACATAAGGAGTTGTAAACGAAAAGGAGCAAGCTCCCATTAGAGGGCTTTTCTGTGTGGGAGTGTTGGAGGCAGAGTGGTTTCTGGTATTCCATCTAGTTTTTTCACAAATTTTGTCATAGTTGGGCGTGATCGTGGAGGTCCCATTGAGGAAACCAAAGAGACAAAAGCGACTGCAGATTCGTCATGAGGAGGCTGCGCATCATTTTGAGGAGCAGCAGGGGGTGGTTCCCTATCGAGATCGAACTCTGGGGGGCATGGTAGCGGAGGGCAAAGTCAGAATTTCAAACACCAGCCTAGATCAAGTAGCACGCACGAGCTCCCTTGTAAAAACTATATTCCCTAATATAGTTTTTATTAATGCTCTAATTAAACTAACATTATTACTTTATGAGTCTTCAACATCATTAAATATTAAATATAGCTTCTATTTGAATTGAACTTCTATTCTTGAAATAAAAATAAAACTTAATGAAAACCAAAAATACTAGATGACCACAAAAATACTAGATGACCTCCTTTTACTCAAATAAAAATAAAACTTAATAAAAACCAAAACCAACATAGCAATTGCTTTATAATTTTTTACTACCTATTAAAATCTAACTTGGCCGCTAGTCTAAACTCTAGTAAATGGACCTCTTAAAATTTATTCCTAGATGTGAAATGACCTCCTTTGCCCAAATAAAAATACTAGATGACCTCCTTTTGCTGAAATAAAATTAAAACTTTATGAAAATCAAAACGACTATTGCAATTGATTTATAAGATTTTGGTACCTCTTAAAATTTAATTTTGGGCGGCTTCTTAAACTTTAATTTCGGGCGGCTTCTTAAAATTTAATTTCCGCGGCTTCTGAAACTATAATTTCGGGCGGCTATTTTCCCTTGGCCAGGTTCGGGACAGAGTTAAGTGATCTTTAACATTCTTTATGATTTTGGCGCAGATGCCATACCCTTCTATTCTTCGCTGCACTCTGGATTTGACTATATTCTTAACGCGATTTTATTATATCAGATCTGGTTTAACTCTTTTTCCAGCTTTAATTGAGATATTATTCTCCTGATTTGGGGGTTTCTCTGCAATTAGGAACAGAAAACATGTGGTCCGTTGCCATCATATGGAGATAAAATTGCAACCTTCGACAACTCAAAGAGGGAGAGTGTGTATTGATAAGTTCTAAAGGTATTTTCCTGATATCTATGACTTTTATTGTTAAAATTTCAATAGATGTAAACTTGTATACCGAATTATGTAGAAGGCAGGGGTAGGGTTGGCAAGATTTTATAAAATCAATCATATTTTTTTTGTGGTTAGCAAGACCAGGCACTCCTTAGAGCTGCTCTCATACGCTGATTGTCCCTTACTTTTGTTGTAGGAATTAATCCTTACGGCCCCTCCAACAAGCCTCATACAGACATGCGTTATCTCTATAATAACTATAGTGCCTGAGACTCTCTTAAACAATAAATATGCCACCCCTTTTGGTACCAAAACAACCCTACTATCAACGTATTTACGCAGCTACTCTCGGCCCTGTTATATCTTCTAATCTGACCTCAAAACAGTGATTTCAGGCTTCAGTCTTCTCTTCTTCAAGCTGTGGCTTACATCAAAAGGTGTTTTACTCCTAAATATTTTTGCTTGGATGTTATCTTAGCCTCCCTCACCTTCTATTTATACGCAATATAAAGGCTTCATTTGGGTGTCCACATTGGCTTGACAAGTTTTCACATGGCTTATTAACATCAAGCCAACCTAGACTCTTCTTTAGCTGAACCTTTTGTTCCTTGATCTAGACACCCACAACTCCCTATGAGTTGCTTCGCTAACCACACTCTTATTCACTATCCCTTAAAGTACCTCAAATACTCTCTGATACCATGTTGCTTTTCCATGATCTTGGGTCTAGGATAATGTCTTAAAATCTTTCATGCTACCAAACCAATAATCACAATGATACTATCTTGCACAACAAAATATAAAAAGCAGTAAATCTACCAATGCACAAAATATAGAAAAATTCTTACAATTTTTAACCCAACTTTGTTATATTAATAAACATATGATACAACAGTCTAGGGCTCCCATACCAAGGATAATGGCCTTCATACACCCATTGATACAAGATACAAAACTGGGTTTGGTGTCAGTCCATCGACAACCAATCTGCCCTCAACAAGATACTCTGACCATGTCGCTGTCGCATTCTCTCTCAGATCTTCTCGGTCATGCCCTGTACCAGCTCGGTCCTTCGGCTCTCGATCTGTAGCTCTTGACTCTATCAATGCTCCAAGTCCATCTAGCCACTAAAGCTTGGCTACCAATCTGCTCACTAGTTGTGCCTTGGTCCATCAAGGGCACAACACATTGAGACTCCTGTCAAATTGTTCACAACTTCGTTTGTGAACAATTCTCAATCTTCTCATTGTTGCTCCTCAATTACTTAGGGACTTCAAACCACTACGGTCTTCCTGTGCTGCACCGATGAAGGCCAACATAGGGCATGAAGGGCTACCACCTATTGCTACAAGATGTCTATATCCCACAATGAACATAGGCTAGGAGGACTGCCCATCATCTGATGTAGAAGTTCTCCACACACAAGTCTAGGGCTACACAAGTGACAAAAATACTCCTGGTTGATCAGACCCTTGACCTCTAGCAACCACCGAGGTCCATGAATTTGGTGCACACCGGGCCCCAACATGGGTACTATCACACTGTCCTCCAACATACCATAAATGCACAATCCACGTTCACACTTGGCCCACTCTCACGTTGCCCTCCAGCAGACCACGAGTGACCAATACTTGTTGTAGCATCTACCTCTAGCTAGGGCATCCTCACACTTAGGAAATCCTCCTCGTGGCTACCACGAGACTTCTCTAACAGTCCTGTCTTAGGACACCCATTACTTCATTGCGAGATCTGGTCCTAGTTGGGGTTTCTTAACACCCAAGAGAACCCCAACACTTGGCTCCCACAGGTTGCATATGAATTTGATCCTATCATCAATCATTCCACTAGTTAGGGCTTCTAACCAACACATTAGCCCTCCCTTCTTCGCTTCCGCAGGCTGTACTAAAATGTTCCAACTGTCCAAACTAGGACCAACAATTTAACACAAAAACATACCTTCTCATGTGTTGGTACCTTGTTGTATTCTACAATCCAGTTAGGGCTTAGCGACAATCCATGTCAGCCCTCTCAACACTTGCTAACAATCATTTCTATCAATGTGGCTTGCCTTTACCCTAGAGTTTCTCCCCTACGCTGATTGTCTCTTAGTTATGTTGTAGGAATTAGGGCATCATTCAATTCTGAGTACACAAAAATCCCAGGCCATTAGGCCTTCTATGACATTCTGATATGTTGCCTTGTTGACTAGACAAACTTGCTAGACAGTTCCTGAACAGTTGAAGCTTGCATGACAAGTTATGTTTTCTGGTTTGAGCGTTGCTAGACATACAATTTGTCCAATCTACAGATTTGTTCTGCATGCCCGGAATAATATCTTCTTTGCAACAGAAAGGCGTGCAATCCATAGTAGGTATTTGATACATACCTTGTCAAAACATGGACTGTCCTTTGTGCCAACGACTCCCTAATATAGTAGCATACGCTTCCATTCTATCAGTGTACCAATTTCAGATATCTCCAGTCCTGCTGCCCTCATCAGAATACTTACTAATGATCTAATCATGAATTTCCAAGTGTGTCCACCTTCTGTTGTACAAGGTCCTTTATGAAAACAAGTCCAAGTCACGTTGTCACCTTCGCACATCATAAAGATGACAAGCACATGATCCAAACACTGCCCCATAAATCATGGACCAAACACACCTCCACAAGACACTAATGTAATACAGTTTGCACTGTTAGATAGGGCACGTACTGCAGCCCTAGTTTCATCACACAGTCAGCAAAAAAACCCTTCTACAGTTGTGGTTTACCTAGGAGGGGTTCCTTCAATGCCATATTGCCTCCTTAGGTTGCTATCCACTCTTTGAAAACCCTCTAATTTGACCGACCTGTGTGCTATGCCCTGTGGCCTAGCACCACAACTTCAAATCATGCCCAAGTCTACTCAGAGAAGGCGACTTCCTTTTGCTGTCCTTCAGGACCTTCAAACAATATTTAAACCCTTAAATATGCCCAGACATTGCTTCAGATCTAGTGGCTGTCCTCCTGTGACAGAGCGGTCTTCTTCCTTGGCTTCCACATGCTGCTAGATAACTGATGCAAATATGACCCTAAACTACGATCCAACATACATCAAGATGCACCCAAAATGCATACTTCAGCTCCCTTTTTTAGGGTCTGCTCCATGCTGCAAATCTGGACTGGTTAGGGCACGAACCATAGTCCCTAACACCCTTTAATTTTTGCCCATAAATTCTCCTTAGAGCTGCATCTATCTCTTCCTTGAAGGTCATGACACTTAGCTGTAGGTCTGAGCTGTTTCTAGTCCTTAAGCAGTCCTTGAACCTCCTTAATCTCTGTGGCAGGCTTCAGTGAAACCTCACAGGCCTTCGACACTCTTGTTTATAGAAAAACCACCCATCATATAGTCCATAGAGACGTCTTTCCTACCTCGACCCTCTGAAAAGTCCATCGGCCCTCCTAAATTGACCCTAAAACAATCATCTATGCCTCCCTGTTCTTGAACTTCATTTGTTGCAGCTAAGACAGAGACTTAGTCTCTCCTCCATGAGCTATTCACTTGTGATTATGTTGCACAATGGATCAATAGATCGGATATTTGCAATTCAACACAAATTGGGCATTGTCTTCCCCATAAAGCTCTGATACCATGTTAATTTCTGAACATATTCTATGCCATTTCAGATTAGGGCACACAATACTGAAGGAGATAGAACATATTAATAGATCGATGGAAGACAAGCCAAAATAGAGATAATGAATGGTGGCGTTACGACGATCAACATGATGCTTCTACCAGCAAAGTCTCCAATAGGTCATTCAGCCAAGCATGTCACACATAACCCCAGAACAACCCAAACAAAGAACACTCCATAAATACGCAGCACCAAGAACGCAACTCCATTGCTATCAAGAGAGAAGAAAATCAAAGTGGAATAAATTCAAAGACCCTCTTAATTAGGGACCTCCAACAACAATGGTGAGACACCTAGTTGCTCATGAAGAATCCCTGTCCTCGATGTCATGGATTTCGATATTGAGGAATCTCCAACCTTTTAGCTTTATAGGGCACAGATCATCCATCACTTTCATCCTGAGTCATGTTAGCTATCAGAAAGTGATTCATCAGATTTCCTTATCTAGTCCACTATTATGCCATGCTGCTTTCCTTAGAGCACTCCACCAAGGGTCGAGCCCTCCAATCTGTATCCAAACTCATCAGAGACAATGTGGCTGGTCTGCGTGAAAGTGCATCAGCTACCACGTTGCTCTTCCACTTGACATACTCAATGTCAAAGTCATAAGCCTGGATCTTGCTGATCCACTTCTGTTGCCTCTCCTGTAGCTGTTTCTGCTCCAAAAAGAACCTGAGGCTGTTGTGATCAGTCCTCACCCTGAACCTGTTACCCACTAAGTACTGCCGGAATTTGGCCAATGCATGCATAATGGCCAGCATCTCCTTGTCGTATATAGGATACAACCGCTCATGAGGAAGGAGCTTCCAGCTCTCATAGGCTATAGGGTGGCCTCCCTGCATCAAAACTGCATCGATCCCCTCTCCCGATGCATCACACTCCAAAACAAAAGGCTGCGTAAAATTTGGCAACGCAAGCACTGGGCAGCTGCTCATAACCTCCTTGAGCCTGTTAAAGGCCCGCTGCACTATATCTGTCCAACTGAATGCCCCCTTATTCGTCAAATCTGTAAGGGGTGCAGCAAGCTGAGAGAAACTCTTGACGAACTTCCTGCAATAAGTGCAAATACCAACAAATCCTCGAAGTTCCGTCACGTTTCTCGTCTTTGGCGAATCTCTGATGGCCCTGATCTTTTCCTCGTGGACCCTCACATTGTCCACTCCTATGATGTGACCCAAATACAACATCTCCGTCAACCCAAACTCACACTTGGAGAGCTTAGCATAGAACTGTTGCTCCTCCAAGATATGCAACACTGCCTCTATATGCTGGAGATGCTCCTCCCAAGTCCTGCTATATATCAGTATATCATCGAAAAAGACCAACATAAACTTCCTCAGATGACTGCGGAAGATATGGTTCATGCATGACTGGAAAGTAGTTGGGGCATTGGTTAGCCTGAAAGGCATAACCAAGAACTCAAAGTGGCCATAATGGCACCTGAAAGCGGTCTTGGGAATGTCCTGTTCTCTCACGCGAATTTGGTGGTACCCGGATCTCAAGTCGATCTTTGATAAGAACTGTGCTCCTCTCAACTCATCCATCAGCTCATCTATCTGCAGTATGGGGTACCTGTTCTTCATGGTCTTCTTATTCAGGGCCCTGTAATCTATGCACATTCTCAATGTGTCGTCCTTCTTCTTCACCAACACCACCGAAGAAGCAAAAGGACTAGTGTTAGGCCGAATATGTCCAAGAGCCAACAACTTCTAGATGGCCTGCTCAATCTCATCCCGATAGGCTTTGGGGTGCCTATAGGGTGTGGTAATAACGGCCTGGATGCCCTGCTTTAGCTCAATAGTGTGCTCAAACCTCTGATCTGGTGGCTGTCCCGGCGGTATCTCCCCAAACACCGTATCATATCTGTCAAGGATGGCCCGTATATCTAGATGAACTGTCTGCTCGGTAGTCCCTGTCTCTGATGCCCGCAACTCAACCGCCCACTCTATGTCTCCCTTCCGGAAGTCTAACTCCATCCGGTGAGCTGAAACAGTTTGGGGTGGGTAAGTGTGCATCCCACGTATCTCTGATGCTTCCCGGTCTTCTTATCATCCCACTCCATCTCCAAGGCCTCCCAATCTGTGGTGACCTTCCCCAAAGTAATCAACCATTGAACACTGAGAATCCATCGAAGCTTTCTGTCGGTATGCCTCTCCGCTCAACCATTTGTGCATCGATGAAGTTGTGGGTTGCCCCATTGTCTACCAAAACCGAAACTCGCTGCCCCCGTACTGTCCCTCGGACACGCAGTGTCAAATACTTGGGTACTCCTCGCAATGCTGCAAGGGTTCCCCCTGTGGGTGCAAAAGATGCACCTCCTGCTCCTGGAGGTGGAGGTGGAAAATGGTCTTGCGCTGTCTGACTGTCTCTTGCCTCTCCATCCTCATACTCATCCTCTTCCCCGCTGCTCTCGGAGAAGATCTCGATTAAATGTGCTTTGCCCGCAGCACATCTGTGTCCTGGTGCCCACGACTCCTGACAGGTAAAGCACAACCTCTTCTTCTTCAACTCCCTCCTGGCATCATCATCTAGTTCTACCCTACCTTGATTCCCCTTTGGAGGCGGAATCCTCACATCCTTTCCCTTTGGTTGGAAAGCCTGTCTCTGGGGGTAAGGTGTCCTAGTCCTGGGTAAGGCATCCTGCAAATCCCGGGTCCTGCCAATGGCATCCTGGAGTGTGGCTGGTCTAGTGGATCTGACTAGACCCCAAAGTGGCTCTGCTAACCCCTCAACAAACATGTAGATCATCTGTGTTGCGGATAGATCTGGCACCATCACTGAAACCCTCAGGAAATCTGCAATATACATCTCCGGGCTCCCAGTCTATTTGAGCCTCGTCAACTCAACAAAATGCTCCTCCGGATCCCTCCGGTCAAATCTCTCTATCAGTCTCCGGGTGAACTCGACATATGTGGTCACTGTCGAATGCCCGAGTGTCACCATCCCATGGAACCACCAGTCTTGGGCCTCACCATCCAAATGCAACATAGCCACCTTGATGGCCTCCGACTCTGCCATCTGGTTAAGCTGGAAATATATATCCAGCTTCTCCACCCAAGACTTTGTCGAACTGTTTGATGAGCCATCAAACGTTGGCAAATGGAATCGGCTCGCTGTATGTTGTGTGTCCCCATCATGATAATGCCGGTGCTCTCTGTGATGATCACCGGGTCTGCTGTCCCGCTGGAGCTGACAAAAATGTCTAAATGAAAGGGCATCCCTGAACTCCTGCCCATATTCTTGGTACTCAGCAAAATAGTCACCCATGTGACCAGGTTCTGGCTCATGCTGTACTCCTGCCCCTGTGTCAGCACCCAGAAAGGTGGGCATAGTGGAACGTGTGGGTGCATGTGATGCCTGGTGTGGAGTGGCATCCCGCTCCGGCAAATGATGGGATGTGCCTGACCCCTCGCCAACATGGAAACCCCTTGGGGTTTCACGCTGTCTAGCCTCCACAATAGTGAATCTCTGACCCATCACCTCAATCTGTCTCGCCAGATCCTGCACTGATTTGAGGAGTGCCTCCCCAAACTATTTTGCCTCACTATCATCTACCATTGGCTTTTTTTGTTCTGCGTCCACCACCCTAGCACAGTCACCCTCTCTGTAGGTGTTCTCCAACCTATGCTCAATATCTTTGTAGTTCCTACCTCTGTAGCAGATGTAGGGTTTCTGCCCCGGTGTCATAGACAACTAGCTCCATAGGTCGAGCTAGATCTATGGTCTGATACCACTGTAATATTCCATTTCAGAGATATCTCTAAAACACAAGCAAATTCCAACCAGAGATGGACTGGGAGGGCATTTACCAGATATTTCACCTCTGAAAAGAGGGTGAGATCTGGAGGCTATCTGGCCCTTTCCAGACTCTGTCTAAGAGTATGGGGAAAACACACCAAGTGGTATAGTACTGGAAAGCTCAAGGAGAAAAATAACTGTAGTGCAAGCATACAATAGCATATATATATAGAACACGAACATATACTCAAGAAATGCAAAGAGAATGCTGAGCCATTTTATTATGCTGAGAAATATAAGTGAGTACAATAGGTGATCAGAGTGATGGCACCTAGACTTGCTAAAGGCAAGCGAAGAAATACTCTCAGAATGTTGATGGAATGGTTGCTCTCTGATCTACGTCCTAACTGCTAGAAAACTGCCTTACAGCTGCTACTGCTGGAACAAGATGAGTATCTGGGGCTGCTCCCCTACTCAGAATAAGCTGAAACTCTGGAATCAGTCTCTACTCACCAAACCCAGAAAAACCCAGAGAGCATTTCTGGAATTACCGACCCTCGAAAATCACCCCCTTGAGGATCTACGCTATCCTCCAAGGCTCTGCACTGAGGCTGAATGGAAACCACCAAAACATGGACACAAACTATGCAAAAATCCTCCCACAGGAAAGGGCTGGCCCCTTGCTCAATCTCCAAGCTCAAAACCTCCGAAAGAAACCCAATCCGGAGCTCCCCAGAAATGTACTGCGCCCTCCCTCTCAGGACTGCGCAGTCTATGGATGCCCTGCTCCTTTGCAAAATCCAAACTCCAACCCTCCTACAAAATACTGATGAGACAACCTCACCCGAGAAGGCACTCAAAGTCCCCCGGGGTTGAGGATGAGATCTTCGAACGAAGACACTCGGTGCACTAAATAGTGCTGCAGACTAGCTAAACAACCAGCATGCTCAAGAAGTCGAAATGACTAGCTCAATATCATAAACATCGAATGACCAAAATGAGGAGGCTCTCCCTCTATATAGCGTTAGCCTCTCTCAAACCCTAAGGCTCACCTCCTCCAACGTAGCCTCCCTTTGCCACGTGCTCCATCTTGGCCTGCACAGTCCCTCCACGTGGTCTACGTGGGCCCCCTCTCTACGTGGTCTCTTGGCCCCCTTGGCTCACTTAAGTTACAACGTGTGTATACTAGGGAGCGCACTTTTTATTTTTTGAGTGAGTTATGTCCCCCTCTACTCACTTTTATTTATAATCTAACTACATAAGGCAAAATTGACCAAAATAGAATATTCAAATTAGCCATTGCTAATTGGGAATATTACATTTATACTTCATTGTTCCTTCACCGAGTCCCTTCTTCTTTGATTATTGTAATAGAGATCGAGCCCATCACTTTTCTCTATCCGAAAGATATTTGAGTTGTTGTTGACTGTGATCTAATCCTTAAGTGCCACTTAATATGCCCTTCTTTGACTGCCACCTTAGCTCTGATACCATGTTGAGAATCTTGTAGGGTCGTAGTCTAATAAAATTCTCTTCATGCTAATTTCTTGTGATCTTGTTTATGTATATTCTTCTTTAATCTTTCATCAAGTCAATTATCAAATTACTCACTCAAATGTATAGAGACAAAATTATTTTTCACTTGTAACTGAATTTCTTGACAATTAGTTAACTAATCTATCTTCAGTTCACTTTTTATCTATCTTTAGTATCAACTAACTTATATAGCTCTTTGCAGACGCAATTTCAAAGGACCTTGGAACATATTATCAAATGGACAAAAGAAATTGGATGAAATTGAAAAATAAGTGTAGTTTGTATATTTGATTATTCATCGTGATATGTGAAAAATGTATAAGTGGTAACTTTTTCTCAATTAAATTTATATGACTTGTAAACTGGTTATGTGTAGAACACTAAAAGAATATAGAGATGGGGTTGAGGAATTCTTAAAGTTTGCCGAGGAGCAATCAAGGAATAAGATGTCCACAAAATGTCCATGTAATAAATGTGGCATAGTGAAAGTACAAACATTTGATAAAGTACGAGAGCACTTGATTTGTGATGGTATAATCGAACAATATAACATTTGGTATTTCCATGGAGAGAGCATTCCCATTCATGTATCTTGAATTTTTTTTGAATTGATCTAGTTTTACTCTTATATGTTTTACAATAAAGATATCACTTATTTTTATATGTGCAAACTTCAATTTTTTTTCTTTGTCTCCTTTAGATTCCATCTATTATTGGCAAGGACAGGCAACATTCTGAAAATGAGCCACATGAAGTTCTCGAGCATATTTAATCTCAACTGGTAAGCCATTTCATATTAGTCAAGGGTCCTATTTGACTAGGTTGACCAAATGCTATTGATTCTAATTTTCATAAAAACCATAAAATTATTAACATAAATTTTGATTTTCTTATTAATAGGGTTATGAACATGTTGTGGAACATGATTATGATAATCAAGGTGATGAGCATGAAACATTGTTTAGGAACGATAGTGAACCTCTAATTGATGATGATGATGATGATGATGATGATGCAACCATTGTCGGTGATCAAATGCTTGAAATAGTGAATGATGCCAATCGATGTTTTAATCAAAACATCAATGAGAGTTGTGATAATGAGGGGTTGGCATCAACAAATGTACTAAATTAAGTTAATGAATATAAGAAGCTTATCGAAGATGCCAAGAGGCCATTGTACCCAGGTTGTGTTGACTTCACAAAACTGTCAGCGACTGTAGAATTCTACAATCTGAAAGTGAAGAGTGGATGGTCTGATACAAGTTTTGACCAAATGTTAAAATTGCAAAAAAAGGTGCTTCTTAAAGATAACACATTTCCAGATTCTGCATATGCTGCAAAAAAACTGATAAAATCATTGGGGTTAAACTATGATATGATACACGCATGTCCAAATGATTGCATTTTATATCGAGGAAGATATGAAAGTAAATATCAATGCCCAACATGTGGAAAATCTTGATGGAAGGTGGATGCTCAATCTCAAAAGGTGCGGAAAGGTGTTCCAGCCAAGGTGTTAAGATATTTTCCCATAGCACCAAGGCTAAAAAGAATGTATAGGTATGATCTTGAACACTATAATTTTATTCAAGTTTTCCCCTTCTTGTATTATCTTTACCATTTGTCATAGTGTTATTATATGATAATACTTTATATAAATGATTTTTTTTTCTTCATTATAGCTCTACATATATGTCACAAAAAATGAGGTGGCATCATGAGAATGCAAGCAATGATGGTCAAATGCGCCATCCTGTTGATAGCCCAGCATGGAAAACTATTGATGACAAATGGCCTAGTTTTTCTAGCGAACCTCGCAATGTACGACTTGCAATGGCAGTAGATGGATTTAATCCTTTTAGAGACTTGAGCAGCACATACAGTGTTTGGCCTGTAGTGTTAGTTACATACAACGTTCCACCATGGTTGTGCACAAAAAGGAATTTTTGTATGCTAACATTGTTAATACCTGGTCCCAAGCAACCAGGAAATGACATTGATGTGTATTTGGAACCCTTGGTAGATGAACTAAAGGAATTATGGGACCAAGGGGTATGGAAATATGATGCTTATAGTAAGACATCATTTAACATGAAGGAAATTATTATGTGGGTGATCCATGATTTTCCTGCTTATGGGAATATGGCCGGTTGCACAACAAAAGGCTATAATGCATGTCCCATATGTGGGAGGAACACAGAATCATAGTACCTCAGTTGTAGCAGGAAATGTGTGTACATGGGACATAGGAGATTTCTTCCTCAACGTCATAAGTTTCGCTTACAAAAGGCACCGTTTAATGGGAAGGAGGAGCATCGTTATGCACCTCCAATTGTGAAAGTGTCAGATATTTTTAAGGAAACAAAGGGAAAAGAAGCAATATGGGGGAAGATTGAATCAAATAAAAGAAAAAGAAACAGTAAAACAGGTGAAAAAACTGACATTGTGGTGTGGAAGAAACAATCAATTCTATTCAATCTGCCATATTGGGAGGTATGTAGACCCATGATCAACCATGCCTAATTATTGGACACAACTTGCTTAGTTGACCTCATTGTGATTAGATGTCTTGGTTGAATTGACTGTTTATCTTTTTGTCCATATTAAATATTGTTCTGATATTCTTGATGTGTTGGAATGCAGAAACTCCTAATACGCCACAATTTAGATGTAATGCATGTGGAGAAGAATGTGTGTGAAAGAATTTTTGGAACCCTTCTGGATATAAAAGGGAAGTCCAAAGATGGGAAAAAATCACGTGATGACTTGCAAAAAATGGGCTTGAGGAAATCACTATGGGCAGAAGTTAAAGGAAAGAAAATATTCCTTCCACCTGCACCACATACTCTTTCAAAGAAAGAGAAACATACCCTATGTCATGTTCTTTTCATGTTAAAGGTGCCAGACGGTTACAGCTCTAATCCAAAAAATCATATATCTATGGAAGAGCTTAAGTTCCATGGTATGAAAGCACATGATTGCCATGTTCTAATGCAACAAATCCTCCCAGTGGCTTTGCGTCATGTGTTACCAATTGTTGTCCGAAAGACGCTTTGCAAGCTTTGTTACTTTTATAGGCAAATCTGTGCAAAATCAGTTTCAGTAGAGAGTCTTGATAAGCTGGAAAATGATATTGTAGAGACATTATGCTTTCTTGAAAAGTACTTCACTCCTTCATTCTTTGATATAATGTTGCATTTTAATGTACATTTGGTACGTGAGCTTCGATATTGTGGGCCAGTTGCATATAGATGGATGTACCCCTTTGAGAGGTACGTGAAACTTTACTTTTTATCAAGACAACAAATATTTTTTTTTTTAGATTTTGACATTACTTAATTTTTTTGTTTGTTAATTTTGTAGGAACATGAAAGTATATAAGAGTTATGTTAAGAACAAAAATAGGCCTGAAGGATGCATTGCTGAACTTTGTTATATTAATCAACATATGATACAACAGTCTAGGGATCCCATACCAAGGATAATGGCCTTCATACACCCATTGATACAAGATACAAGGTGAAAGTTTATAAGAGTTATGTTAAGAACAAAAATAGGCCTGAAGGATGCATTGCTGAAAGCTATACTGTGGAGGAATCAATAAAGTTTTGTGGAGGATACTTGAAAGGTATGGAAGCTATTGGATCCACACATGGTCGAAATGAAGTGTGGGATGAGGAAGTTGAAGAAGTTATCCTTGATGGAAAGCCATTATCTGCTCCAATTCTTTCAGAATTGGATGGCATTAGTTGGGAACAAGCCCATAGGTGGGTTCTATTTCACACAAACGAAGTTGATCCATGGATAGAGTAAGTTACATATTTGGCATGTAATTTTTTTGTTTGTTTGTTTAAGGTTGTTTAAGGTTTAAGATATTTGACCTTTAATTTTTTTTTATTCATATTTAATCAAAACACATTAACCACCATATCTATTGTCCATAATTGTTGAATTAGGATGCACAAAATGGAGATTTCCAACTCAATTACCCAAATGAAAAAAGATGAAGTTCTATTGCAGAAACTCCACAGCCATAAATTTACTAATTGGTTAAAACAACAGGTAAGTACATTATTTATATTATAAGTGTACTTAAAAATCATTACATTGGAATATTATCATGCAGGAAATTAAATATTTTTTTTAGAGGTTGAATGTATGAATTCTAACTACATTTAAAAATCTAAAACTATACAGGTGGAGGGAGATGGAAATGTGTCTGATAACTTAAATGGCTAGCGCGTGGTCCCAGGAAATTCGTGAATAAGTACAAGGGATACCTAACCAATGGTTATAGATTCCATACAAAAAGCATGGAGAATGAGAGAACCACCCAAAATAGTGGCGTGTGTATGGAAGCTCAAACAATGATGAGGTCAAGTTCCAAAGATGCAAATCCTATACTTCAAACCACAACATTTTATGGAGTGGTAGAAGAAATAATTACATTGGACTATTTTTGTATGGAGTACACATTGTTCAAATGTAATTGGATTGATGTATACAATAAGAGAGGGATCAAAACTGATGATTTGGGTTTTACAATGGTGAATATGAAGAAAATTTTAAGCCAAAATCATTGGCAAGATGATCCATTTATTCTAGCATCGCAAGCTAAACAAGTATTCTATGTACAAGATCCAGTTGAGACTGACTGGTATGTAGTGTTAACATGTCCTCCAAAAGGATTGAGAAATAATGCATCATATGAACCCGAGTATGCAGATTTGTCACATGTTGTGGACTTTAAAGACACAAAATGTGTAATTGAAGAAGATATAGCTGATGTCGATGTCAACATTGACGTGAACGTGGATTATGTCCGTTCAGATTGTGAAGGAATATGGTTGAACCTTAAGAAATAAAACATATTGATTTTTCTATTTTGTTTCGAGAACTCCAAAATTGATATTTGGTTATGAAGAGAGATTCCTTTGTTTCTTATCTATAAAATGTTTTAGGCCCATTTAGTAGATATATTTTTTAGTCCCCAATGACATCGATTATTGTTTCTGATTGCACCAACAACTTATTCATAACAAAAATTGAACACACAAAAATTCTGATATGCGAATTCTTCTGTGTCTTTACTAAGACTTAAATGAGAATTCTCTTATATTATTATTGGAGACTGTTATGCCCTAGAAATTACTCATTTAAAAGAACTCAAGAAACAAATGTAGCATACGCCATTTTTGCCTTTCTTCGCCACTGTTGGTTTCAAAACTAACTATTTTAGCCAGGGTTGGCAAACAAACTATGGAGAAAAGGACATAAAGAATCAGACATATTGTTCATATCATTAATTGAGGACTCTTTTAGCTTAAGCACAAAGGAGTTGAATTATTTCGTATTTTCCTCTGCGTGTTGTTAAAACTGTGATGAACATTTACAAAACGAAGTGCCATTCTCACATCTCGCCTTTCTTTGCCAACAATGTTGTAGGACAATATCTACCTTTTTAATCAGTCATTTTATGTTTGCTTCAAAGGTTCTAGCTTTAAGAGACCTGGAGTAAGTTAACACCTCGTATTTTCTCCTTGGCATTCTCGAGATAAGGCTTAACTAGTACTCCATCTCTGTCCTTAAAGCCATCATGCTTAAAACATGGTACCGATATTCCTGGACCATCGGGGATTTACACTGTAATTCGTATCTTCTAAAGCGGAATACTTATGTATTGTCCATCCGTGTTGATTGTTTTTCTCCAATCGTATAAATTGCTTCTTCCAATAAACGCTAAAAAATAAATATGACCTAAACTTGCCATTCAAGTATAATTGTTTATTTCTTGAAACTATGTATGTGCTTGATAAGGATGGTGACTTTTGCGCTAAACTGGAAAGTAAAAATAATGTTGGAATTGGGTCAGTAAGTTCATGTAAGGCCCTATCATAGTGGAGAACATGAATCAACCCTAAGAATTGCTTATAGAGGCTGCCAGTTTTTTAGATTAACAGTGGTTTTTATATGCACTAATAACTAATTTTTTTGTTATTTTTGAGACATGTGGTTTGTGTCGTGTCATGCTATCTTCTCGTTGGTTTTCACCAATTTTGTAGATGCTATGTGAGAAGCAAGCCTTTCCTTGCCTAATAGCACTACCGGAGGCTTGGGGTTTATGATTTTGGGTGAGCCAGCTCACAAGGACGCATCCGGGACTGCTTGTTATGTGGGCGTTGCAAGCAAAGACCTTCATTCTGCGGTGCTTTCTCCTCTTTGTTTGTGTTTGTTATTGCTTTAGCTAGACCATGACTCAAGAATTGGTATTGGTGACTTGCAATGAGGCCAAGGCAGGCAACGTATTTTAGCTCCAGCCCAGAGAGACCAATAAATTGGTATTATTGAGCGTTGTTGCTGGTTCATCATTTCGGAGATTGTTCTGGAACTTGATCGTGTAGGGTTGCATCATAATATATTCTAGCTATATTCTAGAATGAACACTGTCATTACTTACTGACCAAAGTTAAAATCCTTTTCGCCCCCAATAATATCTTTAAGTTTCCAGCATAGGTGGCTTCTCAAAAGCCCGTGTTCACTTTCAATACTTTGTGTCTTTCACCAATGGATAAGTCTTGTCAATATCTCCATTCTCTCGCTGCCATGTCAAGCTACCCTATGGGCTTGTGTCTACAATCATTTGTTCACTTTCACACATTCAATATTAATTCATTAGATTGTTGTTTAAGATGAGTTTCCAACCCCATGATCCATGCCTAATAAAATAAATGAGAAATGCTTTCCCTCATTTTACATTTAGACTTGATTTATGAACTAAAGAAATTGCAAGAAACTAAATTCATTTCTGGAAGCCAGTAGTTTCACGATACACATTAGTTATTTATTGATAAAATTATAATTTGTGTTAGCCTTGTCTTTTGAAAGGAAGGTTCTTGTCAAAGTACATATTTTTAGTCTCCTAGGTTTTTCATTGCATCATATTCACTCAAATTATCAATGATGATTACGAAACTAAAGACATTGTAGAGCTAAAATTCATGTTCTGAACAATAGGGCCTCACTATGCTTGAGTGTTAGATATTTAGTGATCAAATAATTAAGACTTGTAATAGCTCACCTTGTGGAAAGGTAAAGGTTCTATTGAAGTCATAGTTTTAAAAACTGTGAATTCAGTGACCGGACCGGTGGACCTAATGAACTAGGTTTCTTAATCGGGTCCTGCGTCTAAACCCCAGAGCGGCCGACGTTGGGCGTGAACTTGCTTAAAAAAAAAAAAAATACATTAATAATTATTTTAATAAAAAAACTATTTTTAAGATTTTCACTATGACCTGTCATTAGAGACAAATGACAAGCAGGATAAGGCTTGTTAAAAATAATCGGGAGCTTGGGATGTGTCCCCGGGTCCGAGACAGTTACCTATCGTATTTCCACTACTTTTTACTAAGAAAACAGAAATTAGCAGAGAACATGAGCTACATTATTTTGTTCACATTTCTCCAAAGAAGAAATTTGTTCTGAGTTGTTGAAACTTGAGATCTATGGAAAATCAAGAGGATAGGATTAGTTCCTATCCGAAATATCACAATAAATCTGCATTAAAAAGAATAAATAAAACAAAAATCAAGGATTAGCACATTTGAGATTAGATGGGAAATGGACCCGATTTGAACTTTATTGATTGCTGCAGTAGTCCATCTGTAGCCTATGGGACTTGTAACAAGGGTTTCTAGAGTGAAACTGCGAGTTCTTGCATTGGTGATTTAGAAGGGAATCTAGTAGGACTCGGCAAACTTGCACAATAAAGGTCCCCGTAGTTTGTCCTCTTTAGGTGTCACGAGACTCGGAATTTGTTATGAGAAACAAGTATACTGTCTCCTTAGATGGTCATGTGGAAGCATTCAAACATGATTGTTGCCGTATGGTCATTGTCTAATTTTCAGAATCAAAGCCTCTTTTCTGATTCACACATTGGCCATTTCTTTATCACTAAATTTAAATTTCTTAAGTCATGCAAATCTTGTCCTATTCGCTGGCCAATATTCACTTTCGCTCCACCCCCCACAGCCCCCACGTTCATGCGCACATGTCCGCTATGCATGAATAAGATTAGGAATAGGTATCTTGCCAAACACCTTGGCCCTGGGTGTTTTTTCTAAGGATTCATATACGTACATGAAGTCTCGACTTTGAAGATTTCATCAGCGTTCAACTTTTTATGTTTTTGCCTATGCAAGGGATTTTACATTTTTTCAACTTTTAGGTTGCTATTGTCTATGGTTTTTGTTCATCATCCATTCATTCAACATTTGGTGTTCAATTTTCCATGTCTGTCTATTGTTTGTTTAATTTTTTGTTGTTGGTTTGCCAGTTATTTGGTTATGATAGTGCGATGATGTCAGTATGATAGAAATCTCTGCGCTCGCCATGAGTTCTCGGCACCACGAGTGTCTCATACTTTCCGTTGTACCGTTTAATCTCGCTTAACCGCTCTACCTTCCGGGTCCGATTGTGGTTTTTTATTTTATTGATTAATCATGTCCTTGTAGAGTTTTGTACTCCTCAAATAAATTATTTAATAGTTAATACCCAGTTTGGTGACCGGCTTACTGATGAGAAACTTCACCCTTGTACCTTCTTAAGCATTACAAATTCGCAGAATTCCATTAGGAGAAAACTCATGCATATTGCGTCACCGTAATAAGGAGTGCAGCACCCGTGAAGAAGTTGATTTAGATGAGGTGCCAGCTCATAATGGCAACTTGTGAAATTAGAATTATATTGGTATAAAAATGATGTTTATTCTATGTGACAATGGATAATGCTCAGATATGTCACGTTACGACATGAAATGTAATCGTTGCAGCTTCTAGAATGATGTCAGCTTAATGTCTTAGGTGATACCTTCACATATGCCTTCCGTATTGATGCCCTTTTCGGGTACTGGTGTGTTTCAGCTAGTACTTCCAAGACAAATGTTCTTCTTGTTAGCCTAGCTACTGACAATATTAATTTCCTGACTTAATATTAATTTTGTATGGTTGTTTTATCACTATGTGAACACTTTTGTACATTAACCATCTCATTCTCCTTAATAATAATGTCTTCAATTTAGCCAGTCCTTCGAATAGTGCCTCGAATGGATGCCTTTTTATCTATGAGAATGATGCTTTCTATGGTTCTTCTAGCTACACCTTCGTAGACAATTCATTTGTGACAAATAACATGGCTACAAATTCTTCATAGACTGTCAATTGAGAAATTGCAGTCTAAATTTTCAAACTCAAAGAACTCGAGACTTACTACCTAGCAAATTATTAATCACCATAATATAGCACTTAAATTATTCACTTCTTAACATATTGTCTGTTCATTCACTTGCATAGACTACATCAGTGAATATCTTTATTTTGCATAGTAATAATAACCTGAATAACTATGAGGAAATTGATGTTAAAACACAACCACCATTGTTTATATTCAACAAAATTGTTAAGACCTTGTGTTTTTTTCTCAAATTGTTCTTAATTGCCTGGGGCATGCCAGTTGATTTTCCACCACACCAAATGACTTCCACATATAGCCACATTCAGTGTAATGACTCTTTGAGCTTCCTGAAAATACACCATAACAATTCGCTACTGTTTGAGCCGCTTATCAACTCACCAATGTCCTGTCCAAACAAGTTTCCTTCAAGGATCAATTAATTTCCTCCGTTCAAACAGATTTTAGCTATTTGTTTACCTGAGCTGCTGTTTCCATCACACTAAAAGGTCTCAAATTGCTTGATTTATATGTGTATTTGCATCCATTTACAAATAATGTCCCACCTTGATTTATATGTACTTGCACCGATTTAAAGGTCTCAAATTGCTTGATTTCATTGTTATTTCCCCACAGGACAATGTATTTTGAATATTCTATTCTTTGCTATCAAAATATTGTGTGCTTCTGTTAACTGCCTTTGTTTCTTTTATTTGAACATAATTCCGATAATCACATTTTATCCATATGTTGACATTCATGTGAAACTCTCACCAACGTTTCTGCCAGCGTATCACCTACATCCCAGTGAGAACTCAAGGTCAGAATGTCGATCATGACCAAAGGCATTGCTTACTTCCCCACCAGATTGAACAAGAGAATCAAAATCTCTTCCTTCAGGGCTGCTATTTCATGGTTTTCTGGAACTTGAAGTTTTCCTCTTTTCCCTTCTCTTCTATCCCGAGACTTCAAACTTGCCTTTCACTCATCCTTTCCGTCTCCTCCGCCCACCGAAATTTCAAAAGCACTTCATCTCACCCTTATATGCTCCTTCTGGCCTTGAAATCCAAAATCATCATTTCCACTATTCTTGTTTTCCGTATTTACTTCAAGTGAATCGTATTTTGTGCTAGTTACGATAATAAGCTAAATTATTCACTTCGTAACAAAGACCAATCATAAGAATATTCTTATTTCAGCAGCCTCCAATCCATGATCGTAGAGGAAATTGACATCATGTCAAACCACATTGCCTTATGGTATCTAACAAAATTGCGTATCTTTGGTATTTTTTCAAATCAACCAATTGCCAGACGTCACCACTCTTTCACCGTATTTTCAAACCCATCTCCCAAAATAATGGCTTAGACAAATGAATCTTTGAGCCTTGAAAAGTACTACACAATAATCTCTTCCCAATTGCTTTGAGCCTATTAATTTCAAATCTTCATCAATGTCCTGTCCAAAACAAGTTTCTTCTAAGGATCAAACTAATTTCTCTTTTCAAACAGAGTTTAGAAGCATTTGCACAACATTTTGGAGTTGTTGCTTCCGACTACACATTTAAAGGTCTCAAATTGCTTGATTTATATGTATTTTCACCCATTTGAACCGAAAGTTATATTGCAAAGTTGTTTCAAGCTCAAAATTATTATCTTGCCTGTGTAAGCTCGAACTCCTCTTGGGTTAATCATAGCACACTTTTCACCAAGTAGAATATGTGCTTCATAAACATCATCAAACCTCAAACCTCAATTTCCTCCAATTTTTTCTCTATAACAATTTTTTTTGAGTCCTGGCTTTTGCCGGATGATTTTGGGCTATAAACTTTTCACTTGAAAATTCACAACAATTGAATTTAAATTAGCTCTCACATGGGTCGTATTTCATTTTTAGCATATTTCACTTGATTATTTCTTTACACAATCTCCTACTTTTCTTATCTATGTTCCGACGTCTTTTGCACCCCCGTGGTGCAATTGCAATAATAATATTTAAGATTCTGGATCTATTGATTCAAGATGGATATTGTAACATAAATCTAAAAATCATGATTATTTTCATGTTTGATCGCATTTTTTAAATATAAATGTTATCTCATATGAAAAATTTCAAAATTTAAGTCATATTAATTCAGACACTGATGTAAAATCTGTTATCATCAAAAGGACAGACATGATGGAAATTTCATTTTTTGCTGTGCTTACTTTGTTTAATTATACTTGCCTGGTTTGATGCTTTCCATAGTAGAACAACTTTAAACCTTTCTTGCTTAACAAGACTTTGTCATTTCATGTTTTATGAACCAAAGCAGTTTGATACCCTACACAACTCTTTATCAAGTTACATGCAATTCTACCTAGGGTGCCTAGAATTTTGCTTGCCATGACTAAGTTTTCATTACCTATTCCATATGCTCTTTAACAAGGAAACTAGTTTCAAGTTACAGTATAAATTTTTCATATAAATTGAACACACTTATATCCAAAATGTTAACTTAAAACTACTTATCGGTTTCTTAGGCTTTCCATTTAAACTCTACTTCATTAAATTTTAACTACCCAGTCCTAAGGACTTGAATATTAAGAGATTTTTTGCAAATATCAAAAATTAGCTTAAGGCTCTCCTTGCTTATTCATTTGTTTGTCCATATATGATTGCATGTTATTAAATTAGAACCATTTTGATCAAGAATTACACTTTGTAGAGTGTCATAGAATAAAAATAGGAGCAAGGACACCTAGTTCTTTTCGGTTTTTCGGTTCTTATTCTCATACCCTTGCAACTTTAGGGGCAATTTTAAAAGTCTAATTCTTTAAAGTGGTGCCAGCTCAATGGAAGAGCACCGCTTTACAAGCAGGAGGTTGGTGGTTCGACCCATCGTGCTCGATATTCACATAGGTCGTATTTAAGACTGCTTTTGGTGATTGATGTTTTTTTGACCATCACCAATGAGTTTATGGTGACTTTTCGACCACTAAAATATGAAATGGTGACGTCACCCAACGCCACCATATATGCACCTATTAGCATTACCATTAAAGGTCCGTGTCACCATAAATTGTTGTTTATATGAAATGGTGAGGGTCATCGCTTATTATTATAGTCATTATTCGTGATTTATTCTGATGTCGTCAATGTGTTTATGGTGATGGCTTTATGGTCGTCGCCATATATATGCACAAATATACTGCCATGTATAAAGGTCCGTTGGGGCCTTTATTTTTGTTTATAGTCGAAACTGCCAGACATTTTTTTGAGTTTCTACCTTTTGAGTTGCTAAACAACATGACATGGCAATCACACCGCGCCGCAACTATCAGAGTTGCGGAGCTACCAAGGGCGACGCCAAGCACCTTAGTAGCGTCGGAGACAGAACAGACAAGCACAACAATGGCTACATAAACAGAAAGTAACAACACGGGCACCGGTGAGAGAAGCCCGTGTATGTCGTGACAACAACATTTACAGAAGAGCCGATAGCTGCGAGAGCGGGTGAACAAATACCAGCCACCTGCACCGGAAAAGGTCATGAATGCAAGAGAGTCGATGATGTCAAGAGGCTACAGGCTCTCGAGACAGAAAGACGCGGGCAGGGCATCCGCGGAGGATTCATGCAAGGCCCTTCATAGGTTTCTTATCTTTCTATTCTACCTTTCGTTTTTGAACTATCCTTACCGTACCACATCCTGGGAATGCGGCGAACTCGGGCAAAGGGCCAAGATATTGTTACAATGAGACCACGCCCAAACAGCGTCCGTGCTGAGAATGTGTTCCCCGTTGCTCAAAATTTTATTTATGAACGGTCTGGTTATTAAGGGATTCGTTATATAACTTATGAATGGATGCACCGCCTTTTGTCATGTTTATTTCGTTAATGATCTCATCCCTTGTATGGTTGTGTGTCGCCTCGTGAGAGCGGTAATCGCTCTGTGAGCAGGTGAAAATGCCGGCGTGTTCTAGATCGTTACACCGACTCCTTCGCGCTACCACATTTTGAACCCGTCTTGTCCGGCGAGACCTCGACTTCTCGCCAACAAACGGTTCCGTTGCCGGACCTAAGATGTTCGAGGGGATCCAGACTGCGTGCACGATATCTTTAATAGTTATTGCCACAGGGATGAAAGAAATTATCTTGACTTACCATTGCTCAAATGCTGTGCCCACTACCAAAAGGAGGCACACCATGAGTTTGTTCTTTCTTCCATAATTAAAGTGACACAGTTTAAATTCCTTCCCCCGGGGGAAGGTTCCTCACTATCTTTACAATTAATAAGTAGATTATTTAATTATCACCGCCCCTACGTTCGTTATAAGACAAACTGGCAGCCCACGAAGACCGTGGCACCCACCGTACACCCAACAACCCGGCGGTGCGGACTTTCCGGGTAAGAACGCGCGGCTGATGCCTGGAGCTCGCTCGTTTGCGGCCACCGTCAATCCTTCTCGAAGGTCGAGGCTTTTTTTCACCTGTACGAGGGGGGAAGTCGTTGAAGGGAGACTCACCGTGGACCGTGTTCTCATGGTGGACGATGTCGAATGAATTGCAAATCAGGAGAAGCAAATCATCTCATGACCGGGGGCGACTGAGGGTAGGACCAATGCGTGTCCTGGGAGAGTGGGGAGCGACGGACGTTGAGCTGCTACGGCCACGGAGCCACGTGCGCACTCCACAGTGCGTACTCACAGGTGCGGGTGTGCAATGAGAGACTTGGGAGAAGAGAGATCGAGAGGAAAATCGTAAAAGAGTTTCAGACGGAGTTATAACAGACAACTTAAAGAAGACGGGACAAAGAAAGGAAGGCAGCATGGCTCAGCGATGGAGGAAGAGAGATCGTGACCAGCAAAGATAACGGAAAAGATGCAGCCCAAGGAAAGTCCAGATGATAATGGCATCATGAGGCAACAGATGTTTCCAAGACCGTACTCGCACCCACCCCCCCTCCAGGAAGCCCCAGCTTCCCACCTTCCGCATGGCCAGGATCCCACCTCTCTCGGGGTATCACTGTCCTCAAGAAATATTTTTATTCGGGCTATGTTACTAAGCTGCCTGGTACAGAGTTCAACAACATGGTAACGCCCGTAACAAAGAACAAGTACGCAGCGTATTTCCAGAGGGACTCAGCGCTAACCCGTGACCGGTGGAGTGTTTGGTCTCGTTAATTCTCCTACACACATGGTTGGGATCTTTCACCCAGCATCCAGCCCCTCTCACCGGGCAATGACGACGAGAATGGGCTGAATCGGCATCCGTGCGAAGCCAACCGGAGGGCTCGCCGTACGCTAGATGGTGGAAGTTAATAGAATCTTGCACTGTCGCAGAGGAGGGCTCTCGTTTAGTTCATCACAGTCCTTATATATCCCAACTCGTAATTGCGTGACGTGAAGTGGATTTTTGTCTCGCGACCAAAGCTTCCCTGCAGGCCTATGCCTCCGCCGTGCCTGGGAACAAGGTACAAGGCGAGACCGCGGGGGAGTTGATGCGTTAGCCCGAAGGACGGCACCCAGGCCCCTGCCCACCCACCATCCTGTCCACCAAAGAGAATCGTCTATCATGGCCCGTTTCTCGACACGAACCCTCTCACTCAACAAGATTGATAATCCGGGGGAGACACCAAGCAGGCCATGAAGGACGAAGCCGCGCGGCTACCCCGCAATACCTAAAAGGGCCCCGCAAGACCCTTCGAAGACAGGCCACACCCACCGCCGCTAACCAAAGCTCACAACTTCAGCCACAGAATAGTGTTCAATGTTGGTGCACTCATTGCTCCCGGTCGAGGGCCACATCGCAACCGAGTGTCTTTGCTGACGCGGGGAGAGGCAGACCTCGTTGCAGGGCAACCAGGTGGGGACCACTGCCAGAGGCGGCAGAATCCCAGGAGCTCAGCTTGTACCGTTAACAGACGATGGGCTCCTACCAGAATCGTCCCACCACCAGTACCGCGAAACTTGCTAAACACTGGCATCCCTCTCGGATGTGCTCGACACACAAGCATTTCCACGGTCCCGAATAATGTATACCGACTCCGTGTGTCCACGACTCACACCACCGAGCGTACAGGCGCTTGACGCACTTGCGGATCACTGATCGTCCCTCGTACAAAGCACAAGGCTCTGGCGGGGAAGAGGTGGCGATGCGGGGAGGTCGGCCAGGAGGACGGCGGTCACAGTCGTTACAACTGTGACCGTAGAGGATCACGTGCCTGTGAATGTCCTCCATGACGACCCTATGCCTTTGTCGTTCGTTGTTGTGGAAGACTGTCCGGAACCCATCAAGGCGGGAAAGAATGGCGAGGCGTAGGGAGCGAATTCGATAAACTCGTAACCGCGGCACGCCACAACCCCCGGGAGGCGGGATCACGATAGTACCCAGGGCGGAAGAAGACCGGCGAGGATGTCGAAGCGAGAGCGAGCCGGGCGAGTAGTTCGCGGGCCGTATCCTGGAAGAAGTCGATGATTGTGCCTGGCCCGTAAGAAGTATTTGTGAGGTGCTGAGGCATTCGCCTGTACCAAGGGAGGAGGGAGGTGCCGAGGAGCCCAGCGCCGGGACCCGTTGTAAGTGCAGTAACGTCGGCAGAGACCGTGGTCGAGGATTGGTTCGTCCTGCCTGTTCCTCGCATCAGCGGATAACGTCGCGCCGCGGCGGTGCACGCGGTTGTTTTGGAGCGAGCACCGTAGGGGCGCATGCACCCAGAGATCCTTGCCACGCTAGCCCTCAATACGTGCGTTGCACGCGGGAACAAGCAAAGAACAAAGAATTCCGGCTATTACCAGGGTCGGGGAAGCCCAACCAGTTTACACCATGTTGGACTTGGGGTCCGGGCGTCAACACATCGCCACGAAAGACACAGAGTTTTGCCAGCCTGCCACATGCCTGTTTCCACCATCCAACTTCCAGGATGGTTAACCGCACCGCATTTTTCCAACCTGCTACTTACTTTAGGAGTTTATTTATTGCTACAAGAAGAAAGGCCCAGCCAGTATTTTAAAATAGCTATATCATGGGCAAACAAGGACCTTGTCCGGCCTTACCGGCATTGATTGGGCTTTTGAGAATTACGCCATCATCGACCCCAAGAAGGGTTTAATATACTGAGGATGAGGCATGGGCCACCAGCCTCTCGACCCGCATTGTGTTCGCAATACACAGTAAATGAAGGGGACAACTGGAGGATGCTCGTACACGTGACCATCTCTACCGATGACCCAGGGGCGGACGGTCATATTAACTCGACCGCAACTCGGCTCTCTACCGCCCGATGCGAGGCATGGGCAGCCTTGAGCCTTGGGATCCGTAACTCGCTGAAGACCGGCGCAAGGGGGACACAGACACGGCGCGGAGAGATGTGCCTGCGAGCCCAGCCCCAGTGGGTAGGGGACCGAGATCCGCGGATATCCGCGCTACCGGGGAACATGCAAAGGGCCCACGACGCACGGCCGCGCGGAAGATCGGGTCCCACCGGTGCCTACGGCCCTTCGGATGTGGCCCTGCACCAACGCTGGGCCGATGGTGGAAAAATCACCGCAACACCGTTGCGATGGGAGGTGGTGGAGGCCTGGCGGCACGCTTTAAAGAGGATGAAGGACCCACCGCACGCTACATCATGGAAAATTTAGACCTGCGACACCATTTCAAACCAACACATGAGGCCCACGTACCTTGTGTTTCTGGTCCACAAAGCCTGTCCACTCCCTAGGCACCATTCCCTGTGCCCAGTACCCTGAGGAAGAGCAGAACCTGTCCTGCCTTGGCAAGGGGCCATGACAAGTTCGTTTTGGAGCTTCTCGTTCGGGCGAGACACGCAGAGTCTCAGCCTTGCCAGCAATCAAGGAGGTCTTGCTTGCTTGCACCAAGCCCGATGGCGTCACTGCACACGACCGAGGTCAGCACGAGTTGGTTCGTCACCCATTAATGCGAACGCAGGATGACAGTTTGGAGGACCTCGGCACTTCGCCTTGATGCTCATAGAGATGATATCAGCGAAGAGCCGTCGCATCGATGAGTTCATTGTTGTACCGTTCGAAGACAAAAACCAACATTGAACGACGAGAAACCCGGCTTCCTAATGGGAGATTATCGGGATGAGGAGACAACAAAGGAAATTTTCGTTCCTCTCCCGGGACATGAAGACTTGTTTCCGTGTCCCCGCTGGCGGACCGATGACCGATGGGGACCCAAAAGACGCATCACACCGAAACTGGGGCGGTGCCCAGCGTCTCACCCCTACCCCAATAAATCTTATGTATCAAAGAGAAGCGAAGATGTGGAGATTGACAAGATGTTACCGAGGTCTCATCTTTCCGCAGCGTTTAATGGTGAGTCCTATCAGCCATCTAACAAGAAGGACAAATCGGAGATCCTGCTCGTGTAGACTCAATGAGCTTGTCATCGTTTTCAGATCTACTACCTGCTTCTCGCCCTCGCTGCAGCCTCGGGACCGTCGTGGGCCCAAGTCAGGCCCTTTCTGTCCACAGTTTTTGCCGCCTACTGGGGAAAGCACTGGGCCGAGGAAGACAAAGCAAAGACGATATCCACCGTTCCAGTGGGGATCATTCGTATACCAGTTATGCTGCTGAATCAAGAACGATCAGCACTGTGTTTTCTTAATTGTCATTGCTGCTCGGGAGTACATTCATGTTCTCAAGCTCACATGAGTGACCTGAATCGTTTGCTATCATGATAGTCACTTTCTCATTATGGGTTATGTCCACTGCCGCGTCAGTATTTCTTTGTCTTGAAGAAATGTATTTTTGGCAAGCTTCCATTCCCGTACACTTCTTGAAGGCTTGCATGCAAGGGGTCTCTGCGTTGATTCTGAACAAAGTGTGCGCTATCACTATGGAGCCCCCGAGACAAGAAGTAGTTGTGGCACCGCCGGCACAAGGTGATAATACAGTGTTTATTCGCAACTACGCAAGGATTACGCTCGAGAAACCGCGTGCGTCGGGCGAGGTCATGACTAAGGAGTGGTGAAGGTTTTGAACAAGGAGAAGTTACAACGTACACCCATATTGGTTCATCCTCGTTCCAGGCGGCCTGTGTACAGCTGATGCGTCCTAATTGACCTTGGAGCTTTATTAGCTAAATTCGTAAGACAAACAGACTACCCCGTATACTTCCGTCAAATTTATCGTTATCGTGTCGTTAGCGACCATACCACGACCGAGCGGGAGGCGCCAGCGATGGTACCTTTTCCAAGTTCCCGCCACCAGTCCTCTCTCGGGGCGGCAAATTTACATTTTTCGTCGACTATTCTCGCATTGAAGTATCCTCAAAGAAGCTCGTGCTGAAGGAAGAATCGTCGATGGTTTCTACTTTTTCGGAGTTCATGCGCGAGGTATCCTCAAGCCTCGCAAAGCCAATGTTGGTCTCCACTGCTTATCTAGCGGAGACGGACACGAAGGCTCGTTGGACGTACTGGGCCTTGGATGTCGACCTTCCAGTTGGAAGATTTTATCATACCTGCCTACTGCCACGTATCCCACCACGTGATGCCTCTCGAGGGATTACACCCCGCTTCGCAAACGCCACCGTCGGTCCAGCGACGACCACCAACCTGATCACAGCACCGTACAAACCGGGGGCCGGATATGTTGTTAGTGTGTTCTCACCTTGGTTCAGCGTGATGTGGGAACGTCGTTGGTGTTTCTAGGTGCGGGTGCTAAACCCACCGCAAGGAAGGTGCTCCAAGCTAGCCCGTGGTGGCCGGGCTGCAGACACGCAGACCCAAGGTCGGCGGAAGCGTTGCGATGTTTGCCGTCGCACCCGGGACAGCCCCCGCACCGGACGAGGCTCCGCCCATACCCAAGCAGGCGGTTATGCCATTTTGAGAAGTGGGTTGTTGATTTCGACAGCCCCCATCGCACCAATCGCTCGACATTCGGCGCGTTCGGCACATCATTACCGTGGCCCGCATTATTCGCGCGCGCCCGCGGCGGCCGCGTGATCGTCGGGCAGCAGACCGCCCTTGCTCATTTTTGAACACATCACTGCACCGCCTGGCTGCCCACGCAGCGAACTTGCTCACTGTGCACGATTTCATTAATGTTGCCTGCTGTGTCCTCGTCTCCATCACATTTATGATTCACATCGCAGAAGCACCATACCACCTGCTGGTGGCAATGGTGATGTGGAAGCTTTCAACAAGATTTCGAGAAGGGTCGACTAAAACTTGCAATGCTCAGCGCGATCATCATTGGGACGCAGCGCTCCCTGCAGATGGCAATGTTTTACCACAGCGAAACGCTTGACCAACCGTACACCATTCTGCTTGGTGGCAACGGAAGCCGGATTCCCGCCTTTGTGTTCACGGGGACGGCACGCCTTTTGATCGCAACGCCCTTCAATTTTCGAGGCATCACTTTATTCGGCCCAGTGAGTGCCATGGTGAGCCGGATGAGGCCCGATTCCTTGCGAAATTCCAATGCTGCATGCCTGGAGCACAAAAGACAAATGTGACCGCCTACATCAAAACCAAGGCCGTGTTGCTGCCCCCATTTACCACCCGGCTCAAGTTTCACAGGCAAGTTCGCATGCAATCGTGTTGGGACCTTACCAACACGAGATCCGCGACCCGTAGCCGTTCGTTGGCACACTGACGCAAGACATTTTCCTCATGTGAATGGTACGTTCAAACCCTACCAGGATAGGTATCTTTCACTTTTCATCAATAACTCTCGAACCGAGAGGTCCCTAGAGACAGTTGAAGCGAACAACCTCTCAAATCCTGGGATGAAGGCGAGAGCCCTTCGTTCAGGCACTGTTGCCTGACCACGCTACAGTACCCTCACCGTGCGCGACCGTACGCAAGCACGCGCCTAACGGTCGGGCAGCTGGCCACGAGCGTGTCGCCGCGCTCACCCGTGTCGTTCGCGAGGACCCACGTCCCCGTGCCGTTGTTAGTCTGGGTGCCGCCTCTCACGGGCCCTTTTGCTGCCACCGTAGGATCGCTCGTACTTGCTTCATAAATTTCTATATGGCGTACTGTGTAGCCTTAACTATTTTCTTACCGTCTCAGCTTTGTTTATCGTGTCTCTACCATATTCCTGGCGTACGCCGCTTTTTTAACCCGTTTATCACATACAAAGCCCATCGACATCGCACGATTATCGTGTGCCCGGCTAAGGATAGCAATTAATTGTCACAGAGTCTCATCGTTTCCGTCAGCAACAGACGTTAATTTGTATGAAGATCAACCGGCTGCGATGAGAATGACGATCAGCTTCAATTTGGAAGCCAGGAAGGCTCTGCAGGGTCAAGGGTGATCGTGGAGCACCGAATTCAACAGAGAACTCCACAGAACACCCAAGTTTACCAAAGACGAGCAAGATGCTGCAGGCTACTGGGACCTGTCCTCGAACTGCTAGACAAATGTAACCACCGCGTATATCGTTGTCACAAGTATGACAATGCAGCATGTATGGACGCCAACTTGTCCGACCCTTACCGAGTTTTCACCTATTGGCACCATGGAGCACTATTGACACGTCAGCAGCACTTCCAACAAGAGCCAAGCATTGACCTGTAGCCCACAGCCTTAATTTTGCATGCATTTGAGGACTTCTTCCGGCCATTCGCTGACCACCCATGCACCTGCTTCCTCTCACTTTCGGTGAAGGCATCGGGTCTCAGCTCAACGAAGAAATCGAACCATGCCGAAGACATTCATTTGCTTACATTGCCCCAGCCAAGGTGAGTGTCTCCGCCTGGCTGCCGTACATCCTCCAAGCGTGCTCAAAAGTCGGGTGATCGACCAGACACCAAGTATGGCACTCGCCGGGTGGCAAAGGTGCGATTGACTCGATCAACCAACCGTAACCGTTCGCTACACCGATAGCTAGCAAGACGATGTCGACAGCGGGGCGGGGAGGTTCACCCCCGGACATACCTATTGCCGAGCACCGACCCGGGCGCTGCTGGTTCTGCGTTCGTATCGAACAAACTCTTCGGGCCCAAGAATGGTAAGCGGACTACTGGGCCGAGCTCACGCTGTTTCTGATCTTAGCCTTCGCCATGTGGAAATGGCACCCTTCCTATCCGGATCCGGCAGAGACGACCACGCCCAGCCTCTGCGATGAAATACACCGCAAAATTCATGATCTCAAAGATTAAATGAAAGAAGAACGCGCGTTCCAAGGTGGGTATGGATGATGATGTATGTTGTGCCAACTCAACAACGGGTGCTCACACTGGATGAGCACAGTGAGCAAGGTGGTTTGGGGGTCGTGCCCACAGCACACTTTCCCTCCTACCAACTTGCGTGCCGTACACTACCTTCACATGGCGCTTCTCCGGTTCTGCACCGTGGTCGACGACACCTTTTCGTTCGGTGAGTGTCTCTCGCGTGGCCGGGGTCGCCGGGCGATGTCTCAGCGAGCGGATCATCCACTGCACTCGGACCGCCGGTCGCTCACGTACGGCTCGGCCGCGACCGGCGGCAGGGGTCGAAGGACACACAAAGGCGCGAACCCTCCGCAAGATGCACCGAGACCGCACCCTCGCACCGCTCGACCGCCCGTCCCCACCGCCACACCCCAACGACCGTACTACCAGCCTAACGTGGCCGCCACCCAAGTTGCTTCAAGTGGTGCCCTCACATATTTCTCTTCTTTTCGTCGACCTCTCATATTAGCTTGTCTTGTTCCCTCCAATACCGCCCCCCCTCATTTCTCACACATTCTCACTCAACTGCTCACTTTCGCCACCCCTCATCACACTGGTCGAAAGAATCGGCTTCAACTTCCATCACCACCCACTCTCCATCCAAGAGGCCCGCATTATCGGCGCACAGATTCGTTGGTGGATCTAATCGATTGCTGACCTCACCGTCACCCACTCAACATGAAGAACCTCAGATTCTATAACTTCTGACTGTTCAGGCCCTCAACCCCGCCTCCTCCTACTTCTTTCACTTCCGTCCACCGCTCCCACCGCCACCACCCGGCCACCTCCCCCAATCCATCCAACTCACTATCCACCGTGTCGTACTCGTTGACCGGAACCTCGTGAGGCACTGTCGGTGAAAGTCACCCGCATCACAGCCGCGCTCACCCCTGCTGACCTGGTGGCCACGCCCAAGACCTCATGCTACTATATTCACCAAAGTTCATGAATGGGGCTTATCTGGCCGCTCCCGCAGCACCACGGCAAGAAGACCCGCCGTAGCCCCAAGGCCACTAACAGAAAGTTAACAGACGCCAGCCCGTCCCTTCCGTAAACTCACCACTCGCGCTGAAGAACCAACCTTTCGCAGGCGTTTAAGCAGCCACCCGCATGACCAATGCGAAAGACAATGAGCCTGCACAGACAAACGTAATTGCCCACCCACAATGGGCGGTTTCGTTGCTTAGCGTATTCACATGGTAGTTGCTGGCAGGCCACCATGCTTGGACCGTACCGCCGCGCTTACCGAACAAAGGCAATCACCGTCACGGGAGAAGACTAACCTTCGTACAACAATATTGCTATTCGTGTGTTTCTCTGCGCGTGCGTCCGCCTGCAGGCTCGCTCATGCCCCGCCCTTGCCGCGCACGAGGAGGAGGCGCACAGCCAGCAGCCACCACCTCGTGTGAAGTTTTCGTCACGTTCATGGCAGAACCAGAACCCAAGCGGGTGTTAGCCACACCGCCTACCCTTCCGTATCCACCAAGTGTCCATTCGTACGTAATCGCCGCGTACGCAGCAACAGTATGCACGCAACCCTCCACCCGACTATGTTTCGCCCCGCCTTTCCGCAACATGGTGGTGATACTCTGTTCATGACCACGAAGACGTGTCATCACCGCCCACCGTGAACAAATCTCCACATCGAAAGCACTAATGGACCTAGCAGGTTAGACCAGCTCTGCAATTCCCCTCAAATTTTGTTTGTTTGAACTGCGATGCACAAGATCGAGGTTGAATCGTGCCGGCCAAACACGTTTAACCGGAGACTTGTCCGCCCTCGCGTTTAATGCCTGGCTCCACAACAACCGGATGGCGTCGGGCGCCCGCTGCCACGCCCTCGTTCGGGTCGACACGATGAACATAGACGCACCGCCACACCTGAATTTCTTGTTAAGAAGTCAACTTGCTTATGCGAAGAATGGCGCAGCTGTGGCGGCCCTCTGCGCAGCTAGAGACACAAAGGGCCCACCGTGCTCCTTGCAGTAGTGCTGGGGCCCTTGTTTGCACAACTAGATGAAGTGAGCATGAAAGAAAGGGCCAGGGCAAGGCACACAGACATAGCACTAAAAGCAAGCAAAGGTTTGGGCGAGAACCGTTATTTGTGATTGACCCGCGACGAGTCGTAAGGAATCAGCAGTCGTGTGTTGTTGGGGCCCTTGTTTTTGTTTAGTTTTTGAAATCTTGCCGCATTTGTTTTGACCTTTTTTGAGTCGAATAATAACATGACATATAACTGCGATCATGTTTGTCCTTATCAGAGTTGCGGAGCTACCAAGGCGGCGTTTAAGCACTCGAGAATGGAGACAGAACAAGAGACATGCGATACGAACACAGAGAAAACAAAGGACAGCGGTGACCAGAGAGGTGCCCGGGAGAAGCAAAGTAAAGATTTTGCAATATTTGGAGAGCTATAGCGGTGAATAAATGTCACCACCCCACCAAAGGCTAATGTGAGCCAATAGATGTCGAAGAGGCTACAGGGCTCGAGATGAGAAAGACGGGCAGTGGCATCCGTGAGATCGGCAAAAGTGCCTTCAGCAGGGTTTCTATCTTCTGTCTTGTACTCTTTCAGCTCTAAACCCATCCCATCAGATTTGTAGCTATCTGCAATGCCATGGCTCATGCATGTTAAGAACAAATGAGACATGAGTCTAAATAAGATGTCCATGTGTGTTACAAATGTGTTCCCCGCTTGCTTAAAATTTCTATTTATGAATGTCCCATCGCTTATTAAGGATTCGTTATGTCTTTGTATATGAATGGATGCAATCGTCTTTCTTTAGTTGCGTTCTGTTCTCGCTGCACGATCTCATCCCCGCATGTGTGGTTGCGGCACGCTCTCAGGAGACGGTGACTCGCTCTCTAGACAGAAATGCTCACAACTCGAGACTACACCCACCTCTTTTTACAAGTGCTTCTTGCTCTTGAACTGTCTTGTCCCAGACCGACTTTCGCTAATAGTCCATCACAAAAAATCGTTGTCGTTCGATATGAACAAGATGGACTACCAATCGCCATTGTAATTAATATTTAAAATATTTAACCTTGAATGTCACCACACAACACATACTTTGCGACGCCACCTTTGGCGATTGCTTCGCTTTTTGGTGATTTTATATTATCGTCCATCACTATCGTTCATATGAAATGGTGATTACCACTATTCGTCACTATAAATCATTATTGGTGGCGACCTTGAATGTCACCACAACACCCATACTTTTGCGATGCCACCTTGGTGACGTTCGACTTTTGGTGACGCGAGGCTATTGTCCGTCACTATCAAGCGAAAGAAATGGCACGGCCACTATCCGCAATTATTATTGGTGATGGACCTTGAATGTCACTACAATAACGAGGTTTTCGGCGTACGCTCACCTTTGTGACGTTCAGCTTTTGGGTGACGAAGGTTTCTTTGACCTCACTAATGAGCTTATGGGTGACCATTTTCACCCTCACCAATGTTATTTTTTCTTTAGTGCTTTATCCATTCCAAGTCAACGTTGGAGTGATATTTTAATGGATTTTATCACCGTTTACCTAAGTCCGATGAAAGAGTGTCATCATGGTGTAGTTGATAGACTGCTCAATTATGCACACTTTTTTGCATTATCTCATCCATTTAAAGCAAGCATGTCATACCGCATTTATGAAACAATTCAAAAGCTACATGGTAACCCAAATATTATGGTAAGCGACAAAGATCCTATTTTACCTGAAATTTTTGACCCAAATATTTTCTTGTTTGGGTACTCACTAGCTCATAGCCATCTTTATCATCCTCAATCCGATGGTCAAAGTGAGATAGTGAACAAATGTTTGGAAGGTTATCTTTCATTGTTTTGTATCCGATAAGAAAACACAATGGGCTTTCTCTAAGTGGTTACCGTCGAATGGTGAACACTTTTCCACACCATAAAATGACCCTATTTATGGTACTTTGGTATCATTCATCGTCCAACACATCATATTTAAGAGAAAATTTACAAAAGTAGTGAAAGATCACATTGAGCATCAACAACAAGTTCTCCAACTCTTAAAGGATACAAACTTCAAATTTCATGGCTAAAACTCAATGAAATGAAGTATCAACATCGTAGCGAGAGAAGTTTTGACATAAGAGATTGCTATTTTACGGCTACAACCATACAAACAAATTTCCCTCAAGCAAGCCAAGAAGGATAACAAATTATTTCCAAAATACTATGGTTCCGACAAGGTTAAAATATTAGTACTATGGGCATACAAATTGGAGTTTCCCCGCCTTTCGCAAGTGCATCTAGTTTTCCATGTTTCATGCTTAAAGAAGTTTATAGTGATAAAAATCTTCAGCCTTCAAACAATATTTCAAAATTTGATGATGAAGGAAAATCATTGGAACCCTAAACAATCATTAAACAAGAACTCGACAACTACGAAATCGATCAATTTATGAGTATCTCATCAAGTGGAAGAACTTACCCACCCAAGATTCTACATGAGGATGAGAATTTTACATGTAATATCCGTAGTTACCGTTAAGCAACATAGACAACACTTTTTTTGAAGGAGAGGGCAATAGGTCCCCATATTACTAGTGTAGTCCTCTTATTGTTATTAGTGTAGCCTCTTTATTGTTATTGTTGGTACCGTAACCCCATATTGTTAATATTGTTCCCTTACATTATTATTGTTAGGGTCGGCTAGAACTATATTGTGACCTTGCCAGAGTCCTATACATAGAAGGAGGTTATGTGTCAGCTCATATCATCCAAGAATTGCTCATTTATGTAAATGCTTATGCCCCCCTGGTGCGCTTTTTTTTGGATTCTTTGCTGCGTTGATTCTTTTCTATTTTTGGAGCCAGTTTCAGCACAGTGCTCACGAACACAAGCCAAGAAACTATGAGATCTGCGTAGCATCGTCACAACTTTTCTTGCCCAGATTAACATAATATTTGTTACCAAGCATTGATAATCATATATAGAAGTGCTCATAAAATTTTATGTATTATAGAATAAAGGAGATTAAACTCCACATGAAAGTTGACCTCATTGAATAGTCCTAAAACTGCTAATTTCTGCTCTTTGCTTAACATGCACCCAATCACCCTAAATGGCCAGAATGTTAACTTCACCCTCAACAACATATGGGGCAGAACTACCCAAAGTCAACCCTCAGACATGCAAGGTAGCAAATATACAGATGAGTGGGGTGACAGTAGTTTCCATTCAATTACCAATCTAAGGTTTTAGATCCACCTTGATGTGAGTGATGACCAAAGGATAAATCGATGGAAAACTCAAAATAAGAATGAGACAGGATTTAAAAGTTTAATTAGAGTGTAAATGTTGCATAAAATTTTGGAAGCTTCTCGAAATTCTCTCTTTCCGGGACTTCTATAACCAACGCAGTGCAAAGTGGATCAACTCGTAGGTGATCATTGCTAGCCATGAGCGTTCCGTAGGCAAGAACACTTTCCGTGAGGATGTGTCAGTGAACGTTGGTACTAAAACAACAAAGGAGGTGGTTTTTATAGTACAAATTTCAGAAATGAAGGATACACTTAGGCTTTATATTAATGTTGACAAGGGGGAATAGGATTTGGATTGATCCCCATTAGGAGGCCTAACAATCGGATGTGACAAATGGCCTATAAAATAGGGTTATGTTAGAGATAGACATACGTTTTTTCATCCATTAATAAGTGTGTTAGAGGCATCCATGAAAGAATTAACATAGACCGTAAGGAGTTGTCTTCCGTGCTTCAATTAGGAAAACAACATAATATCATGCACAAATTGTCGATGGGTAATAGGTATATTATACCAAATAAAAATCCCATGAAGAGTGATCGATGTTCAGCATCTTGAGGAGTCTCTCTACCCTTAATAAAATAAAATGGGAAATAGGATCCCCCTCGATTTAATCCCCCGGTAGACATATTAAAAGGGTAATTTGGGGACCCATTCAAAAGGAAATAATAAAAGGGGAGGAAATTAAATAATGGATCCAAGAAACCCAAGGATATAACATCCAAAGGTGTATAGAATATATAAAATATATTTCTATTTTAGCTTATCATAAACTCAGAAAAAGTTCAAGCTTAATCAACATACTAGTCGTCTAAATCTTTTCAAGGAATGAAATGACTTCATGAGTTTTGTTAATATAGTCAAGTATTTTTCTACCTTCCAAAAACCTAGTCTCATTTGGGTAAAGAAATGATTCTATGCATGAGAGGTTTCAGAATTCCACATTATAAAGGAAATAATTTTGTAAATAATTGTGTATAGGCTCATAGGTCTAAAACCACTAGGGTCCTTTGATATCCTGTGTCCTCTCCACACTAATGTAATAAAAGTGTACTGAGAATTGACCAAACTCTTCTGGGATACCCCGAGATTCTTAAATCAACTCATGAAATTATCAACAATAAAGGCCGAATAGGTTTGAAATAACAGCATGTAAAAACATCAACACTTAAGCCTTGTTCTTAGGTCATTATTACCACCTCCTCCACTCTCCAAGAAATTAAATCCCTCCTTGGCCAAGGCTTCATTCTATCTCAAGGTAAGATTCGGGATATAATTCCTATGATTTTGTTAGTATATCTAAGGCTCTATCGTAGGATCTATGAGAAGGTTTTTGTAAAATGAGACGAATTCGTTTTGTTTCCTCATGTTGAACGAACCTTTTCTCATTCCTAGAATAAAGGAGAAAATCTTTGTTGCTTTGATTCCTATTCTTAATCATTGCCTTGAGAAAAATTTGTAATTTTTTAACTTTCCTTCAAACTACTGTAATGACGATTTATGTTCCATAAAATTTTCCTTCTTTCATAGATATTCCAATTTATTTATTAGGATTCCTTTCATATTGAACCTAATCACATGTTCATCCATTAAGAATAATTTTTTGTTGAGTTTGTTTTCATTTTTCCTCTTGAAGTAGTTTTCATCAAGAATGTTCCCAAAGTCTTTTCAATTCGACTTCACTTTTGTTTTAGTTCCTTCAGGTTTCAACTGGATGGTATGCATCCTATTTTACTCCCTAAAATGTATCTCCTTCCACCAAATTTTAGTTTTTCCATAAAACTAGGATCCTTTAACCGAAAGCTTTCAAATATAAAGGTCAATTTCTTGGAGCAACCTTCGTATTAAGCTCAATGGAGAAAGCAAGGTTTGAGCCGTAATCGTAGCATAGAGTCTCAAAGATAAAGATATTTTCTTCATCAACGCTTCAAGGGAAAAAAGATATCCAAATTGTGTGTAATCTGAATTACTCCCTCCCCATCTATTATCTCCAAGTGAACATCCCATTATTGGTCACTAAATCGACTATTTTTAAGTCCTCGAATCATCTCAAAAACATTTTGTGCTTCTCGCTTTCTACCTTCTTGATACCCCTTTTTTTCTTCTTCTAACAATGTGATTAAATTGAAAACATTTTCTCCCACCATCCATAGGTCATAATTATGAATATCATGAATCATCTATCCATGATTCAAAAACATTGATTTCTTTCTGTATATGAGGTCCATAAAACGTTTTTATACAACTCATCTTCTTTGATACCAAATAATGGAATTTTCCAAAAATAATATGGGGAAAATCGATTCAGTCATGAAAGGAGAGCCCTCGGATTCTAGAGAATGGCCGCACCTTCAATAGTGCACATGATCCAAAGCTATTGACTCGTTAACTTTCACATCACTACGTCATCATCTCCACTCATTTAATCGAAATATTTACCTTAAAGGATGAATACCAAGGGTATTTCTTTTGGTATAAAATATCTAAGATATATTTTGTTATACTCGTTCTATTTAGGCCATCGATATTCGAGACTATTCTCATGGAAAGAATTTTTTTATGGTGAAAACACTTTGAAAATGATACACCACCGAATTTACCAAATACTCCCCAATTGTCTATATTGATACATGAGTTGGGTATTCTTCCCTCTTTTAAAATACCTATGCACTTTCTACTATTCCCCTAGTTTTTGGAACTCCCCAACTTCATTTAAAGATGTTGTCTCCTATCGTTTGATTCTTTTTCTTCGATGTTTCAACTTATTACAGGTATTTTTGAAACTAATTACATGTTGCCTGTGTGATGGTAGAATGATACTTTATCCGACGATTTTTCAAGAATCCAACCAAAATTTATTCTTCCTAACCCAAACACTTAGGTTCCACTTATGCATCCGGTTCAACCATTTATCACAGATTAAATTTTACATGCCATCTCGAGAGATCCCTAGGAGCCTTTCATCACATAATTAAGAGAGTCTAATACGTGTTAACCTTGAGTCATCCAAAGATCAAAATATCATTAGGAAATGTAACACACCCGTAGGGATTCGATAAGAATTCAAACTTATCTTGGCTTCATGATTTGGGTTAGGAATCAAATTCAAAGTATTTATTAGACCTTGTGTGTATCTAGGTTTCTTATTTTGTAACCATTGGCTGAAACCCATCATACGGGTTTTCCAGTTGACAACTTGTTGCTTTTCTTGGAAAAACACACAATTCTAAACAAGGGCCATATTAATGGTAGTACCGACAAAAAAAGGGTACATTCTCATAGTATAAAGGTTGATTCTAAGTTTTGTCATGAAAAATAAAACTCAATAGATTAGGGAGAGGTTGGTATATATTCATATATATGCAACCTGCATAAGAAGTGTATCAACCCTACCTAGTAACTTCAATATTTTCAAAAAACGTACAGAATTACCAATCCCTTCCAATATTTAAAGTTATAATAATTCTTCATGAAGCCCAAATAATCTTACCCGTACCAAGGCTACCAAAGTGTTCCTTCTTTAGATTCTAGTGTTCCTCCCGTAGTGGATGAGACTTGCATTGTTAGATAGATGTAACGTTATCGAAGCACCTCGGTTCTACCTTGAAGACCACAGAAATGATTGTAAAAAATCCTTAGCTCCAAACTTCATATTGATCCTAATTTTCGTCACTATTTGGATTGAATGAAACTTAACCATATCTTTTTCCATGGACCAAACTCGACAAATGTAAAATTAGAGCATGATCTTTCATGAACCCATTGGCTTAGCATTCATTAGACCGTACCTAATCCTCATGTTTGAGATTAATTATTTTCGTTAAACGTTCACTCTCATAAGAACTTTCGTATGGTTGAATACCTTGAGACCAACTTCCTTTTTGATATTATTATCACCAACAACTTCTTGTTTGAAGGAGGGGCCCACACCCTTCCGGCGTAGGGGAACCATGAAAACTGGTACCTAGTGAACGATAATGGGGTAAACCCACGACAGGGTTACACTTTGGTGAGAATTCTAGGGCGGAAAATTATTTTCCCGTCAGCCTTACCAACCCTCAAAATTAGTTTGGTCGAACCATTCTTCCGTTTACGTTGACGCGTGTATTGACGCGTGGGAAAACATATTTTTGTCGAGATGGGAAAAAAATGGCAACACAAGTCAAGCGAAATATTAGTTCGGCCAAACTTCTTAAAATAACTCCGCCGAACTTTAGTTTATAAATACACCACCTCGAAACGTGATGGGTTTACCTTATTAGCGTTGACATAATTTTTTGTGTTTGGTCAAGTTGTTGTGTTTACGATGAGGTTGTTGTGTTTGGCAGTCTTGTGTTGTTAGCGAAGTAGGAGGTAGTTTTCTATTTTTTTTTCTTTGTGAATTAATTTCATTGTTTTTTCTATTTTAATTTTATTGTTGTTTTTTTGTTTGCAAGCAATTGTCCTCCACGATCATATTGCGGCCTCATTGATATCCTGGAATTGTAGCCTCATCTTCCGAATTGGCGTGCCTATCTCCGAATTGGCAATTGTATTCTCATTGCGGCTTCGTCTCCGAATTCTGGGTTATGTTAACACCGCTATAAAGTTTGAATAATATGCACGAACTATAATTTATCAACAATCTACTTTTTATCACATGTAATTAACTTCCACCCTATATTTCTTCATAAAAATTGAAATTTACAAATGTATTTTTCATTACAGATGGACCGATAGATACACTAATTATCGCTTTACACCTTTCAAAGATGTGATTCTATATTTCGAACCTGTGCTTGCTTATGAAACCTTTTGCTTCGTTTTAATTTAATGAAATAACAAATCCAAAGAAATGTATCCATTTATCTTCCTCGTTTTTATTTCTAACTCACATAGCCAGTATATCTATGAAGTCATTTATATATTGTATTGCACCTACCTAACTTATGGTATCCATTAAATCCTTTCTCGCTCCATGTTCTTGCACTACAAGAAAAAGCACAAGGTCGGTGAGGGCTATGTCAGGACGGATCTTTATGTCCGCCACTAATGTCACATATGGTATCACCTGTAAAAAACTCACATCAAGTGTATATAGTGATGGTCCTATATGGTCTGCTACCAAAGACATTTTCAATGACACTTTGGTGAGGGCTTAAAAAGCCCATCACTAATTCTCTTCGTGATACTTCTAGTGACAAATTTTAATGACCTCACCAATGCTCTTTTTGCTATTTTTGGTGACGCCAAAAATGTCCGTCATCATTGACTATTAAAAAACCGAAGCATTGTATGTACAGGGGATGGTCCTTTATGGTACGTCATCAAAGACATTTTCTAATGATACCTTTATGAGGGTCGTTAGCGTCCATCACTAATTCCCCCTTTGTGATACTTCTAGTGAAAACTTTTAATGACCCCGCAATGCTATTTTTGTTACTGGTGATGGTCAACAAACGTCTCGTCATCACCGACTGTCATTCCAATGAGTTTTTGAAGACGCTATGTGCTCGTTAATATATTTTTTGTCAAGACAATGATTTAATACCATTATTGTGGAGTTTTTTTTTTATAATATGTCCGATGTCATACAATAGGGTTAAACAAATTTTTCGTAAATACCAGTGTATCATTTCTGTGCTAATGACTAGTAGCAAACAGAGATTTTTATGAGTCAACACATGATTCATGTCTATTAAGTTTATTATCTAGCAAATTCCCTTCGTACAAAGTTCCACTATTGTGTGTAGAAATACACATTTGTATACAATCAAGCTTCCGACAATTATATTAGTGAGAAAGACTTAACACTTTAATAACCGTACACCTTAAATTAATGCTTTGGCACACACTAACATTACTTATCACCCTACATGTCTTGGAACATATTTGTACCTAGAACATATTGCGATGACACCGACGCCCAAGCACATGGGCAGGCGCTAGCACAACATGGAACTCTCCTAGCATGTGTTGGCACGTCGTACATAGTCCCCAGCATGCCTTGACACCTTGCTGAATGTGTACTGACATACATTAACACTTGGCACACAATGCCACTTGGCATGCATTGGGACCTATTATTAGTGTGCCTAGCATGCCCCTTTTCAAAAAGATAAAGTCTTGACTTATTATCCCTCTTATTGGTTCTTCCTTTTTGTTTCCTCGACACATATTGACACATCAGTAACTGCGCCACATCTCAGTACCTAGCATGTATTGGCATATCTTGGCACTATTAATTGGCACATGATATAATTAGCACACTCGGAACTCCCAAGCACACTTTGGGAATTCTTGAAATGCCTTGATATTCTTGCATGCCTTACCAATGCTTAGCATACTCGTCACTCCCTCCTTGGCATGACAACTAACACTCATTAACACTAGTCTTCCGGCATACTGCCCTCATATTCATTAACTCATGAATTTACCTAGTGCTCCTTAATGTTTTTTCCTATACCCTTAACACCATCAACATGGCATTATCACTCTCAGCACACCTTAGCACTTCAACATTCCTTCACTTCATAACATGCATAACACTAGTCCTTCAACACATATTGGTTCTTGGGTATGTGTTGTGCCAAGTTCACATGTATGGAATATGTTGAGATGCCTTGTATGATTTGGCATGGTTTAATATTAAATTCTACTTATGATGATCAATTGTTGGTGTGATTAGGCAAAAAGGAATACTTGGCACTTAGAATGCATCACAAGACTTTGTAATTCTGGTACCTATTTCCTACTTAGTGTTGGTGTGCTCAGCATGCCCTCTTGGAAAAGGTAAATTGATGATCGATAACCCTCTTATGTGTTCATTTCCTTGTAGTTTAAATTTTTTCTCCTTTGTTGTCTTGATACCCTCGATATGCATTGACACACCCTTTCACATCTTGGCATGCCTTATCACTCACAATATCTTAACATGTTTGACATGTATTCCCATTATCTCTCACATCAAGGTGAAGAGAGACAGTCCCATGTTATGTGCCTTAGCATGAGGGCCGACAAAGGGTTACAAAGGAGGTCATGATCATCTCCAAGGGCAAGGAAGATCATCATGCGCAGTTTAGAAGAATGCCGGGCGACCAATGGCCGCCTTGCGCTAGGCGCAGGATGGCATATTGTTGGTTCTTCTTCTCGCGTACCGAGATTATGAGAGGTTTCTCATGAGAATCGTGCCGTTATTTCTCAATTGTGTTCTTGTGTGTATGGCCGCATCAAATTATGAAATGTTTAATATCACAACAAGAAATAGTGAGATTGGAACAACAAAGGACAAAAAAATTTGGCACCTACACCAGTTAGAAATTTGATGCATTAGGAGTATGAATGTGGGGCGTTCAATTTATTTTTCCCTAAACAAATTCGGACAACAAATTTTAATTTCCATCTCACAACAACCTGTGTTAGTTAATTAAGTCATGATGACCGAGTTAGCCTTAAGAAATTAGATTTTGAGGGTTCAAGACAGAGGCATCTAGAGGGATTCTAATATTTTTGTGGTCCAGCCTGGGCTGATGCATTAGTGGGGTGTATGTAATTAACTCAATTAAAATGGAGTTAAAACTGCCTTAACTAGTTCTAACTCTAGTGATGAGCTAGTGAGAGGTCCAATGAATTAAATTAGATTTAATCTACAATGAGTGATCAATCGTATAACCCGATTAATTCAAGCACATGGTTGCATGCATGTCACCAAGGAATATTCGTTTGAGACAAGAGAAGGGCCGGGAACATAACTATCAAAATAGTATTCAAATAAAATTTCTATGTACAATTATAACCATTGGGATGCCATGCGATGGATTGCGCAATCAAGGAAGACCGGTTTTCCTAATTAATAAGGAGTTAATTCCCTAGAATTACATGAGCAAGGGCAGTCGAACATGATGAAAATTGGCTAAGAACAGACCGAGTTGCCTAGACTGTTCAAAGCCAATTGATGCAGTGGTGGGAGAATCTCACAAGAGAGATTAAGTTAATGTATTGTTTCATGATTCTTTAACTTAACACAATAGAGATATAGGAATTTTGAGTGCTTTTTCCCCAAATACATCATGTTGTTGTGCAATTGATAACCTAGTTTCTTGTATTTATATGTGATCAGCATGTATCGCGTTTTGAGCCTGCAATTGTAGGAAGGATTCGTTGTCTTGTTTTAGTAGATTACAAGACCGTATTTAATCTCGTTGGTTAGATTTTTCATATGGCATCGTATGCTACAATTTTTTAAGCATAAGTTTCATAAGAGAATATTTGAAGCTTTTATGTAAAAATTTTCAAAAATAATGAATATTTGGATTCCTTGCGAAATATACCTAAATGGAAAAAAACCTACGAACTGTAGCTCGTATGAGGAGATATCACGATTTAAAATCAATTTTTTGAAACTTTTTCAGAATATTGAGACAATTACATTTGAAAGTAGCCGACAACTCACATGCACTTGAGGTATGATGCATGCAAAGTTTTAAGGAGAAAGGTGGTTAGAGACTTGGTGGCTTAGAGGGAGTACAATTACTGCCTTCTCAACATGCATCCTCATGAGAAGTAATTTTGTTGCTGTGGACAGTTGCCACAATTGAGTAAGCAGAGAAGGAGACCGAGGGAAGCGTCTTACCCGAAGAAAGACTCCATGAGGGGGAAATTTCTTTAGCGATAAAGAGGAGAAGCTACACCGAGGTGTATGGGTGATGTGTAGACATAATCCCAAGATAAGAATTTGGCAAGGTCCATCGAGATGGCATGTCTTGATCGAACCTTAGCTGCCAAGCGCAGGAGCCCAGCACACACGAGAAGGATGTCATATTGATGAAGCGTAGCGGTCGTTAAGATGAAATCAGTATGACAAAGTGTCGTTACGATGTTGCAATCAGTAGTTAGCAACAACTAAAGGGCACGAATGCATATCCTAGCAAGAATACAGAGAATTCGGTACCAGATGTGTGCGTAGCTAGCACAGTTTAAGATCACGTAGCTGTATATTTACGTACTATACTAATTTAGTTGTCTTGAGGTTGCTCGCGCTCAGGATTTACAGGCAAACAAATACTTAAAGTGGCAGGCGAGAAATTCCAAAGGTACCGGATTGGAGACAGATTGAATTTTCTTGTTGAGAGGGGAGTGTTGAAATTTGCAACAAGAAATATGAATTGGCAAATTAGAAAGGAAAAAATATGAAACCAACAATCGTGAGAATTTTGAGCGTACCATGAGTGAGGATTGTGGAGAAGGTTTGAATTATTTTTCCTTTAAATAAATTGAATAAATTGTACCCTGGGCTCACAACAACTTGTGTCAGTTAATTCAAGTCATGATGATTGAGTTAGTCAAGAAATTCGACGAAGGTGATTGAGGGATATTGGTGGCTACCTCCTATTCCTGCCCACTTGGGCCCTCGCCATTGTCTCTTTTATTTTTTCATTTTTAATTATATGGCTAATTATTTTGTCAGCTTTTTGGGTCTCAACTTCCTGAGCTTGTTGAGCCCCAAACAACGCTGCTTATGGCGTAAAGGTTTCCACATTTCGAGAAACTACAATAGGAAATTGTATTCCTTGGAGAGATATTTCTAATACAGTACTGCAAGGCCAAATGAAGACTACATGACCAATACTGGCTCTACTCAAACACCGGTGAATGGGCTCATGTTTATTTTATGAGACAAACCCACAGAGCCGTGTGATGGAAAACATTTCACTAGCTGAAGAAAACACCTACCAACAAGGATGACATTTCAAATGGGGCAGAAACACAGAGAGATAGACATCAAAAAAGTTAAAATGCTAGGGAAAAGTCAGGAAAGCAAAGTAGTTAGCATGGTAGAAAGCACAACAAAAGAAAATTATAAAAATGCAAAACCCTACAAATTAGCACCCATCCAAACATCACCACAATTTTTTCTTTAACCTTAAATCTCTCAAATTCATCAAATTATATCCGTATTCAAACACAGATCCTTCTCACAGCTATTCTCAAGATAAGGCCTAGAATTTACTACATAACCATCACCGACATGTAGTGATCTTTATTCTCGTGACTAGACAACCTACTTTCCCCGAAGACACGGAAATGAAACACTCTTGCCAAGATTTTCCATACAAACCCAAGTTGAGCAACCACATACATCACTCAATTTTTTCTTCGTATTTGTAACTTAGAAGAGCTTTGTCCGACCACCTCCAAGTTGTTCTCGTAGTCACCTGTGCCTCCTCAAAGATCATCCCTCTTTCGTAGTACCTAATTAGTAATTTAATTAACCATAATAGTTTCTTGATCATGTGAGGTATTTCAAATATATTTCCAATAAGCATAAAGTTTTCATGTTAAACAATCAAAGCTAAAATACTTAGACTAATATGCAAAAAAACACAAAGAAACTCTACCAACACTCAAAGGACAAACAAAAGTCAAATTTCCACAAAGTATAAATACATATGATAAACTTCATTCCACCACAAAAACATGCTTAACTAAAGAAAATTATAATTACCGTGCTTTCAGACAAAGCTTTTCAAGTGTTATGATGTTATAAACATACCCATACACCCCGTGAACAATCAATGTGTATAAGTAGGCCACTATGTTATTCATTTTTAAACATCATTATTATCATTTTATAAATTATTTTTATTAAATCAACAAGAAGCAAGCAACACTGTATCTGAAACTGATCGAAGCAAAAGTAAAGCATAAACACATACTTATTATGAAGCTATCTAGATTAAGTACTTTGACCGTAGATTCAACCAATCAGCTTGTTGAAGCCCAACATTGTTTCTTGTGAGAACAAAAGCAGCATCAAGCTCTATGAAAATCCAATGTGTCGTGACTATTTCAAACACATCGATATTCAACACCAAGAATATTCCAAGTTCATTAGGGAGTTGGTAGCATGGGACCGCGTCCCAACAAAGCCTATGGTTAATAGTTTTAAAAGATCCTAACAAAGGGAAGTTTGACAAGTTGGGGAGAAATCTTTGTTATTGGAAAAAAAAATTCCAAGAGTGTTAGATTACCTAGTTGGTCCGAGTTGGTCTCACCTCGTGCCTTGGGTGTTGAGCAAGATCGTGATTGTAGAGCTAGATTGTGGGCACACTAGCGAATATTTCTAAACACAGCCCATAGAAGCTTTGTAGCGATACCCTTTGAGGAGGATGAATGTTTTTGGGTCACACCCACCAAGTATGGCACATTTCAGTTGAGGAGATTAGCCATCATCTCAAGTGTATTCATGAGTGCACACTTATGGAATGAGGTACCTTCAGAGAGGATGACATTCACGGTGATAATGCACTACTCTAAAATAGCAAGCCTACACAAGGTGTTACGAGGGAGTTACTTCATGCTCAAGGGAGATGCACCACCAACGTTATCATTAATCGTTTTCTAACAAAGACCTTCTTCAACTTATGAATGAAAGGATGGGGTACACTATGTTGTATACTTGTAGAAGATAATAAGAGTGAGTGTTAGCTTGTAGGTTGTAGTAGAAGCTGGTGAGACAAGATTGTTGTAGCTTGAGTTGTTGAACCATTATTTGGTATTGCCAAATCGCCAAATCATAGAAATCCAGTAACGTAAGATTTGGCAATACCAAATGATAAAGACAAAATGACAACTTGTTGTGACATTCTTCTTGCCTGAGCAATAAAGAATTCCCATAATTGTTGTTGAGCCTGCTTTTTTATCCCGAATTCTCATATTGCGTATTTTTGTAGAGTGGGCTCTAATACATTTGTTGTTTTAATCCATCGTACATGTTGTGTTTGTACCTGAATTTACAACCTTCAATTGATGTTCATACAAATCTGAAATTTTGATAGAAAATACTAAAGTTCTGTACCCCGTCATAGGATTTTTTAATTCTATGAGGGTATTCTCTTGTTTTCAATAGTATTTCTAAGTTTCTCGCATCACAACCTATCTTTCCATTTCATTCTACTATAATACAAAAATCATTTCTTTTATAGTTTAATGTTATTTATATTTGCTTTTACTTAATCGATCTTTTATTTTTTTTATAGGAGCAAAGATTTTCAGTAACTTCAATTCACACCCTTTCTATTCACACTATTGTATATGTGGTCGTTGGACATTATCTCATCTTATATTATCTTTGGAGTGAAGAGACTCTGTATCACAATTCACATGTTAGAACTGACAATCATGAATCAGCCTGTATTTTTGTGTTGTATGACCTTAAGTTGTTGTTTCTAGTTAGTCTTGCAAACAAGGTTTTCATAGACAACCCTTGCAACCATAATTGCCAAGGAAAATAAACTTGCTAAGTCCAATGGTTGAAAAACATGACAAATAAGATTCAAAGATGAAGATAGTTACATACAGAATGTGACCTAATTTCTTCAAAAATATACTTGTAGCCAAGTATTATTTCATTTTCTGTGAAAGCCAATAAACTCAATACACCCTAGGGAAAAATACAATGAAGCCAACAAAATGGCCTTGGAAATTAAATTTAATATTTGATTAGACAGTTTGTAGTGCACCTTTTCCCAATTGTAAATAGTCTCTGCTATAAATGTCATGAATTAAAAGACACAGTGATGGAAGTATGGAATTGGTTTGTTGACCGTCATTTGAGTAAATACTAAATGCCCTTACAATATTCTTATGGGGATAAGACAAACGTCCACACATTTATTGGGCAACTACTTTCACTTGATTCATCTACCCTTCAAAGGATTTATCATCACATGACTCCAATGGTTACTATTGTTGAGCCTCGCTCCCCCCGAAATCATGGGTACACACAAACTATTATATATTCTAATGTATATTAAGTATTCATTGAATATTGCAAGATCCAAAGATGGGTACAATTTAGACAAGGAAACAATTCCTAAACTTAGAAATGACAAACAAGTACAATGATAGCTGTATGAATGACCTGTAAGAGAGATTGGCAATGAAAGGAGGCAAAAATTTTAATATCCTCGTATCATAGAAATATTAATGCCAATGGCATAGGACAATACCATTTGAGGGCTTATTGGCTATAATATGGATGATGTGGGTTGTCTCTGGATAAAGAAGAGAGAGAGAGAGAGAGACCAACCCAATAACACATCACTGTCTATTTAAAATGGATGCCTAGACACCAAGACACATCAAGGTGAGATGAATGCTATAAAATTAAATCATTGGTTGCAACAATTAAAATTTAGTTTAATTCATTGGTAGCATTTGCTGTGAAAATGGCATTCCTCATGTTCCCATGAAACCATCTTCCATTGGTTGCTATGATACCATCCCATGATAAAATTTTTCTATCTTAGATACCTACAAGTGATTTGAAAGAGGAGGTAAAAATGGTAATTTTGGAAGTTTTAATTTCATAGACATTTTAGTGGGCATTGGATGCAGAGGAGATTACGTTGAATGTGCCTTTTCTCAACAATGCACTATCTAGGAAAATTTGTGTACAAAAATTGAAACTAGAGGTGCCTAGCCCTCACAAAACTAAAACAGTGAGACTCTGGACATGGTTTTAACCATTCTATATGTTTTTGTGATGTGTTCACAAAAAAGGACATTCCTCTTAAAGACTTTTGTATGGGTAACTATGTTTGTGATGAGTATGGACATATTACTCTCCTCAAATTACACCAAAGAAACCATGAGGATTCTTAAAATTCAATATGTCATGATTGCAAAATAGTGACCCACACAATATGGAGACTTGTTCTCTTTGAAAATCATCCACAGTTAAAACAAACTTTGTTGCTTGAAGCTGGGAGCATGGTCAGCCTCCATAATTGTAAGTCACCTCAACATCTGTAGGATGAAGTGTTCTCTCCCAAGCTGCAAAAGTCCTTGTGTGATAACATTGAGATTGTGTATTGTGAAAAACACACTTATCTTGGGAGATATTGTCTTAAAAAAATGCATCATGGAGGGTGTGATGAACATTTGTGTGGTAATGAGCATGCTTGTTATAGGAAATGTGAATTCAATGCTTTTGTGAGATTTTCACTAAACTTGTGCAAAAGACATGCTCATTTCAGGACATAAGAGGTTCCATTGAGTATGAACATGTCTCTGAATGAAGTGGCATGCAAAAGGATGGTTACATTACCATGAAACTTTTTGAAACATACCATGATGGTCTACATCTTCACACACTAAATCCAGATGCTGCACCTTATAGTAATGTAAGATGTAAGGCTTGTAAGTATTTTTTTCAATGACCAATCAATCATTCTGGGTTACATCAAATGGTCTCATGGGAACATGAGGAATGCCATTTTTGCACCAGAACATGAAGAATTTTCACTTGGATATTATCTTAGCCTCCAATCTCACCTTCTATTTATACACAATATAATGGCTTCATTTGGGCGTCCACATTGGCTTGAAAATTTGTCACATGGCTTAGTAACATCAAGCCGACCTAGACTCTTCTTGTGCAAACCCAACCATATAATTAAAAAATTCACAACTCCTTCTGAGCCTACACGATCTCCATTGGCTCAGTCTTGTAAGCACTCATCATTTTAGATCAAATACCACTCATGCAAATCCCTCCAATCTTGGATATGCAACATCACGATCCGATGAAGACTCTAGCCTACCAATATCTAGTCCATCACATGAATCCATCTCAATCAACCTCATCTCGTCCATGCCAAAGAAACCCTCGAGCTGTCATAAGTTCTAACCATCCATGAAAAATCAACGAAAGTCCATGATCAAAAATCTTCCCTACAACAAACTTTTGTTCACTAGGCTCTCCACCAATCCATCAGAACTCCCAGCCAATCTCACCTCCAAGCCAGTCAAGACCACATCTCCATGTCTTTAGCTGAACCTTCTGCTCCTTGATCTAGAAACCCACAACTCCCTCTGAGTTGCTTCACCGAGCACACTCTAATTCACTATTCCTCAAAGTAGCTTAGATAGAGTCTTAAAATCTTTCACGCTACCAAACCAAGAATCACAATGATACTACTTTGCACAACAAAATATAAGTAGGAGTAAATCTACCAATGCAAAAAATATAAACAACTTCTTACAATTTTTAACCCAACTTCGTTATATAAATCAACATATAATACAACAGTCTAGGGCTCTCGTACCAGGGATAATGGCCCTCATACACCCATTGATACAAAATACAAAACTAGTCTTGGTGTCAGTCCATCGACAACCAATCTGCCCTCAACAAGATACTCTGACCATGTCGTTGTCGCATTCCCTCTCAGCTCTTCTCGGCCAGACCCTTGATCTGCAACTCTTGACTCTATCAATGCTCCAAGTCCATCTAGCCACTAAATCTTGGCTGGCAATCTGCTCACTAGTTGTGCCTTAGTCCATCAAGGGCACAACACATCGAGAGTCTTGTCGAATTGTTCACAACTCCGTTTGTGAACAATTCTCAATCTTCTCATTGCTGCTCCTCAGTTACTTCGGGACTTCAACCCACTATCGTATTCCTGTGCTGCACCGATGAAGGCCAACATAGGGCATGAAGGGCTACCACCTATCACTGCAAGATGTCTATATCCCACAATGAACATGGGCTAGGAGGACTTCTGATCATTTGTTGTATAAGTCCTTCTCCACACACGAGTCTAGGGCTACACCAAGCTTCTCCTGGTTGATTAGAAACTTGACCTCTAGCAACCATCGAGGTCCATGAAGATGATGCACACCGGGCCCCAACATGGGTACTATCACACTGTCCTCCATCAGACCATAAATTCATAATCCATGTTCACACTTGGCCCACTCTCACACTGCCCTCCAGTGACCAATACTTGTTGTAGCATCTACCTCTGGCTAGGGCATCCTCACGCTTAGAAAACCCTCCTCTTGGCTACCAAGATACTTCTCTAACAGCCCTGTCCTAGGACACCCCTTACTTCATTGAGAGGTCAGCTCCTAGTTGGGGTTTCTTAACACCCAAGAGAACCCCAAAACATAGCTTCCATAGGTTGCATATGAATTTGATCCAATCACCAATCATTACACTGGTTAGGGCTTCTAACCAACACATTAGCCCTCCCTTCTTTGCTTCCGTAGGCTGTACTAAAATGATCCAACTATCCAAAATAGGACCAATAATTTAACACAAAAACATACCTTCTAATGTGTTGGTACCCTGTTGTATTCTGCAATCTGGTTAGGGATTATCCACAGTCCATGTTAGCCCTCTCAACACTTGCCAACAATTACTTCTATAAATGTGGCTTGCCTTCACCCTAGAGTTTCTCTCATACGCTTATTGTCCCTTAGTTATGTTGTAGTAATTAGGCCTTACAACCCCTCCAACAAACCTAATACAGACATGCACTATCCCTGTAATAACTACAGTACTTAAGACTCTCTTAAACAACAAATATGCCACTCATTTTGGTACCAAAACAACCCTCTTACCAAATTATTTATGTAGCTACTACTCGACCTTGTTATATCTCCTAATCTGACCTCAAAATAATAATTTCAGGCTTCAACCTTCTCTTCTTCAAGTTGTGGCTTACATCAGAAGGTGTTTTACTCCTAAATTTTTTCGCTTGGATGTTATCGTAGCCTCCAACCTCACCTTCTATTTATACGCAATAGAAGGGCTTCATTTGGGCATCCACATGGGCTTGAAATTTTTTCACATGGCTTATTAACCTCAAGCCCACCTAAACTCTTGTGCAAATCAAACCATATAATTCAAAATTTCACAACTCCCTCTGAGCCTACATGATCTCCACTAACGTTTGTAGGGTCTTAGGGGAAAATAAGCATCAACTTCTAGCTCTTTGATATACTAATGAGTACATATTATATGAGTAGTTTATATGGTTTATATGGCATTGAATCAAACCTGAGATGGAGGTTGTTATGTGTTAGAGAAATTAAGGAGATGGGAGTTAAACAATTTCTCTTATCATGAAATTATCTTATGATGTTTTTTTATTATTATTTCTTCTTTCAATTTATCTTTTCTTATCATCAAGAGTAATTCCAATGAAAAAATAGAAGAAGACACAAGATGTAGGCACATGTTAGGGAAAACCCCAACCTTTTGGGGAAAACCAAGTCAAAATTCTTCCTTCATTAGATTTAAGATGAGATGACCAAGACCTTAGACTATAGACTTCCTCCATCAAGTCATCCCTTCACTGTGTTAGCACCAAGATCTCCATGACACCGAGATATCCTTTGCTTGCACCTAAACTCCATCCTCATTACCTTGATCGAGTTTGAGATAACAACATAGCACCGAGCATCATTACTGAGATCACCAAGCATCATCATAGCATTGAGAACCATAACTGAGATAATCGAGCATATTCATTGAATTGAGTATCATAACATAGCACTGATTCTGTGGTAGATCTGTGTTGAAACCGAGGCACTTTTTTGGTGCAACATCTTATCATGGAAGTTACCCGATTCATAGCATAAATGGTTACCGAAATTCTGTAATATGTTCGAGATCTTATCCTCCAAGACTGAACTTGTGATCATGATCCGAACTGTATCTGTGGTCCGAAACTTCAGCTATTTCCAAACTTCTGTGGTAGAAATGAAAACTATACCCCTGTATATATAGTTGTTTGCCATAGTTATTGAGCCAACATGACAATGTGAAGTGTTGTGTCTTGATTTGAGCCGACATGACAGTGTGAAGTGTCGTGTCTTGATTTGAGCCGACATGACAGTGTGAAGTGTTGTGTCTTGATTTGAGCCGACTTGAAGACTGATTGAAGTCGACTTAAGGATGCAACTTTGATGACTTGTATCAATTGACATGAGGGTTGTCTTTGAAGTAGATTTCGAGGATGATGACCTTGAAGAAGATGACTTGATGGAGGATCCTTTTGACAACCTAATGTTACATGATTTAAAAGCCCAAAAATTGGATCAATTTAAATTTGTAACAACTAACCTAGACGTCCACAATTGGGAACTTAATCTAAATACGACCGAAGCATGAAACCTATGCTTTAATAAGTCGAATAATAATAAGTTAATTTGACAAATACATTAATAATGAAGACCGAACCTAGTTACATTCTTCCACATTATGACTCCTAAAGCCTCATCCTTTTTCCTGTTGATGAAATTTTTTTATTAGTTATCCCTTGGATAAGAACCACCATTTTCATAAAGTCCTATAACTCTTCACTCTTCAACAATGTTCCCATATATTGTGCCAAAATTCCATAATTGTGTCCATTAAAATTTATAAGATCTAGTTTGAAACTCATTATTTTGACCCACTGATTTGATCCTAGATTTAGTTTGGAATTAGAAACCTTGAACCAATCCACTAAACAAATCTGACTTTTTAAGAGCATCTACAACTTGCATGAGACTTGTAGGCAACATGCTACATCTAAAACCATTAGCTTTAATACCATGTTGGAGAATCGAGGGATTTTGTATATTAGAAAAATTGTATTCTAAAATAGAGGTGGTGTCTAAATTCATTTTTATCACACCTAAGAACAACCAAACATAGTTCAACAGACTAAGAACTGTAAGAAACAAAATTATTTCCATACACAACAAATATAATCTATTGTTCACCATATAATAAATACACCCATAAGACCATTTTTTGTAGCACCAAGATGCAACCAACACATTCCATACTTTGCTTAAGTTAAAATTGATAATAACATAAGAATGAATTGAATGCAAACTAAATGGAAATGAGTCATGGTAGAATGGATGAATTCAAAATTTTGAGTTGGAAATTCAAAAGATAATGCAAACCCTACATAAGGAATAAACACATCACAAGTAATATTGACCTTAGACAATGATGATAACAACTCCTCTTAACCACCCAAGCTAAACCTAATTGACATCCTAATTTTCTTTTTATCCATTTCTAATGCTTCACATATATGAAATTGAAATGAATATTTTTTTTCTATTTATAAAAACTTATACCTCGAGCTCCATTTAAATTTGGATAGAGTGGGTTGTCTTTAAAATAGATAAATTGAATTGACATTAAGCATAACCATATTGAAACCTCATTGAGAACGTGTTTTGGCATTAAAGAATTAAATTTGGTGATAGTGTGGGTTGTCTTTAAAATAGATAAATTGAATTGACACTAAGCATAACCATATTGAAACCTTGTCGAGAACATATTTTGGCAATAAATAATTTAATTTGGTCATATAATAAGATTTAGAATTGTTTCTGATTGACTAGAAGCTTGTTTTCCTTATACACAAGGAAATAAGTTAACTAAGCAATAAAAAAATATCTTGCAATAGTGAAAGTCCACCTCTTAATGGCCTGCGAATGAATCATTTCAAATAATTTAAATTTACTTAAATAAAATTAATGAATTAGCTCTCACTCTATTTTGATTATAGAATACAATAAAAATGATTACTAAAAAATGACCTTTTTCAAATAACTTTCCATAAAATATGGTGATACAATATTAATAAAATTATACACTTGAAATAGCGGAGTCCCTTCCATAGAATGAGAGGAAAAGGCTAAGATTGCTTTAACAAAAATCCAACACTAACATTTACCTTTTCCTGCTAGAGAGAGCAAGGGTTCCCTCCTTGCCCACATCTACATTTTCCCTGAAGACGAAAACATGATTCCTCATTCTTGATGCTTTGTTTCTAAGCTGTAATCTTTCTCAAGCTTTCCTGATACAAGTTGTTCAGTTTTACAAACATGTTGTGATCAAGATGCTTGTAGGTCATGAATGCATATTTTGTTCATTTTTTATGTTAGTTTCATCATATGTTTTAACATAAAAGAAAGAACCCCAGAGGTTTAAAACTGTAACCCTAGAATCAACTTCCTAGTGGTGCAACTTTTGCATAAAATCTCTGTTTGGGGAACACAATTAGTCCATCTGAAAGAACTATATTTAAGATTACAAATTTTGGTTAACCCTAGGGAATGAAATAAAAACCTCTGGACCCATAAATGGCCAAAAAACATCATTTAGGGCCTACAAATGACCGTAGAATTTCAAGACCCAAAAAACCATAGAAAAATTGATAGGAAGATAAAGAACCATTGAGTTAGTGGAAGATGTGGGTGGCCACCAAATATCCATCTGGATGAGAGTGCCACATAAGTTTAGGTTGGGAGATAAGGTATGGTTGCATTTGTATAAAGAACAGCTCTTAAGATCCCATTGGAAGTTCCCCTTGACTCTGCATTCCGATATAGGCCTTACACCAACAAAAAGGTTGTGGGTGAAGATGCTTCTAAATAAAAAATTCCCTTTTCTTTGGATTGAACCTTATACTTAATGTGGAGCTACTTCAACCATACTTTCCACCTCTCATAGGCACCTCATGTTCCTACTTTGGTGCACATGTCTCGCTAGGAGCCATATTCAACAAAACTTTCCCCACTCGACGAAGGAACTTGACACAAAATGGACCACTTATTCATAAGGGGGGACAATTGATTCAATAGAATACTAGTGACCACCCACTTGTTACATTGATTCAACATTATTCCACGTCTTGGTAGTTATATTATAGTGTTTTAGGTCTCAAACTTCTGGTGCCTTTTTTGGGCATTTCCCTTGCATATTTGGCATTTGTCATAGGCTAAAGACACATAGTATGGATTGTAATGGTCCAAGAAATATCATAAATGGAGTTTGCATGCAAACATTTTAGCCCCAGGAAGTTGATATATCGATTAGCCTCTTTGGGCCCACGTTATTTTTGGCATGCCGTTTCCTAGGACTAGGGTTTTGGATTTTAGAGTTTTTGGATCTTAGGACATCATACTTTATGTTCAAAGGTAGTTTTGACATCTTGTAATGTTTTCTTGTGATTAAGAGTAGTTGACACATCTCTCTTCACAAAGAAGCTACCTCCATTCCTCTTAGTTTGTATCACTTTGCAATTTATAGTTATTTTCTATTTCATCCATTAATAGAATTTGGATTTTTTTTCTACTATTGTACTCTTTGCAATATCTTTTATATGTTTCCATTTATGTTTTTTCATAATAAAATCCCCTTCAAACCTTAGGTCTACCTATGAATTCTTTTTTTAGTAGAATCTTCTACCTTTGTATGACCATGGGTCATAATATTTGAATATTGGAGCAAATTGTCAGCTTTTTTATATCTTTACAATGGTTAAGAACATGTACTTCATCATAAGATGTCATAGGTTCAAATCTAAAGGGGTAGAGTATGTACACCTTTGTAGAATTTAGTGGAATCAAGTCCTTTGTCCTACAAACAATTAGATTACAATAAGGTAAGATCACAATAAAAATTCTACAAACAATGAGATCACAATAAGGTCTCACTAAGATCTATAGATATATTTTTTAATGAGAAAACAAATATGCTTAAAAAATATAGAGTAATGCTCTAACATTTTTAAGTAATAAAATTTTACAACTTAATTTATTTATTTTTAATATGACAAAACATATGTCAAAAAATTATAACATTTGAACTTTGGCGGGTGTGTTAACCATTTGAACTTTGGTGGCTTATCAATTGGAGGGAAAGCTAAGGCACGAGCAGAGGGTTATTGGAGATTTGAGGGTTCAGCAGTTTTGGTCGTTAAACATTTTTGCGAAAACAAAGCTTTTAGAGATTCTGTGCAGTGATGGTTTCCGAGGACCTTTAAACAGGTAGAAAGGAGGGATTTTAGGCCACCATAAGTGCGAATTTAGGCATTCTGCTGCGCTTCATCGTGTTCTCAACTATTTCCATTTACTGAAATGCGGACTCGTTCATCTGAGATTTTGGGGATAGTGATGTTATTGTAATGATTTTGAATAGTGTTTTGTTTTGATCTTCTGTTATATTTTGGAATGTAGATTTCCATGTTAGATGCTGGAAGGTCCTTCAAACTGGGGCTGGCATGCCACAAGAAGCAATGTCACATGACCAACCGGTGAGGTGCTTTAGATTGTGGTTGGAATTCTAGTACTTGTTCTTTTTTCTTGTGAATTTTATACAGAAGTTGTAATATGATTGCAGGAACCAGGGTTGTATTATGTATGGCAAGAACCATTACTGAAGTTTCAGAGTGTGCTTCTAAGTTTTTTATTATGTAATGCTTCGTATGCAGGTTCTCTGCTCGACATGGAAGGACGATGGCACTGCTATTTTCTCTGTTGGCTATGATAAACAAGATAAAATGTGGCCATTTCTGACTAGGAGCCAGCCAGTGACTATGGCTACGCATGATGCACCTATTAAGGAAATTGCATGGATTCCAGCAATGAACTTGCTTGCAATTGGAAGCTGGGACAAGACACTTAAGTATGTATATGATGGTTTTCTTTGATTCTGTCTCTCTTTTCTTATTTATGTTATGAGGTTTCTTGTAAATGTTAGTGGAGTTGTGACCTTATGAATTTTAAACCCATTTGAGCACAGTGCCAAAAATTTAATATCTTTTAGGCTTTGAGTGAAATAGAAACTTCTCATCTGGCCAATTTTTTTATAAAATTATATGAGATAAAGGGAATTTTTTTTTATAGATTAACCCAGGTCCTAGATTAACTACTCAACATTCGTCACTTACTACCATAGCCTCGTACCTATACAATCCTTGTTAGAAACAAAGACACCTTCCTTTTAATTTGGATTAGCACTGTATTCTGCAAATATTCATATAAATTGTGTTGTCCCTGGTGATAACTTTTAATGCCTGGATCTCCTACTTACAGCTGTCTATCACTCTCTCCTTTTATCCTATGCACTGCTCCACATGTACAGGACCAAAGGTTGACTGGAACATCAGAAACTTGAAGTTATTTAAGACTGCATCAAAATCTCCTCCAAACTTGAAGCAAATTTTGAAAGCTTCCTTAGCCTTTTCCTCTAAGGCTCTAGCCCTGTCGAGACATTTACAAGCTTTAGAAAACATATTATTTTCTCCAAGTCACGGAGCTGAGGAATGTGTAACCCCTCATCAGGATACTGTAATTTCCATTGAATGATGTCATCTAGGATATTTATAATATTCTCCAATTCTTCCTTGACAGGCACCATCCTCTTTATATAATCATCAAAATTAGGAGTTTTATCTTTGATGCCCTGAATGCTCCTGTAGAATTATTTCTGAACCATACTCAGTTCCTCTTGGATCTCAAGTGATTTCCCTTTTAACTCTTTAATTGAGTCTAGTTCACCTTGCTGCTGGAATTCTATCTTTGTAATTCTTTGCTTAGCAGCACTAAGTTCCAACTGAGAAACATAGACCTTTCTCTTCAGCATGGCAACATTATCACCTGTTGCTTGGGCCATGGTAATACTGGTAGCTATAGTCATCTCTGAATCAACTGTTGTTTCATGAATGAGAACCTCCTCAGTGACAATTGCTCCCCCAACCTTATCATTTTGGAAACTCTCCTGCTGACTTTGTTCTTCTTGTATTCATAATTGAATGCTTTCAATACTACTACTGGGTCAGCCATGGTCATGGGCAAAAATTGCTCCTTCTCCATTTCTTCAATCTTACATGGTTCAACTGGAGACTGAGGAGCAAGGTTTATCTTCAGAGATGATGGAATGCCAAGGTGTTCAATCCTTTTATCTTTCCACATAGCTTATTCCTTCTTCTTTTGGAGTTCCTCATCTATTTTCCTCCAAAGCTCTTCATCTCTTTTCCTTTGTTTTTATTGCTGCTTGATTCTTTGTTCATTTTCCAAAGCCAATTATTTCACCAGGTCATCTTGTTTTGCTTTCCTTCTCGATTCTTCTGCCTACTTCACTGCTTGCTCTTCTTCAATCCTCCTCTTGATTATGTCTGCTTCTTTCTCAAATGCTTCCTTCATCTCCTTCACCTGTTCCAACACCCTCTGGAGCTTTTCAACTTCTTCCTCGAGGTTGAAAATAGGTGAAGCATGGGTCCATTCGGCCTTATTTTGAGGTCCTTGATTTAGCTTTTCTTTAACCTCAATGGATAAATAAGTCTCTTGAATATTTCCTCATTAGTATCCCTCTCATGGGTATAAGACCACATCTGGTTGACAGCAACACAATGACTAATAACAAAAGCTTCAGGATCATGTTTCCTGAATCTTATCTCTCCAAAATTATATGATTCAATTTCACTGGCCTCTTTCATGGCTTGGATGGTGCGATCAAATACATAGTATCTAATCCCAATAGGAACTTAGGCCACATGGACCACTTTTCCCTCTTAAGAGTACCTATCACTCGATGAGAAAATGTTTGATATAATATTTCCAATAGAACCACTATGCCTAGAGCATATAAAGGTAGTAGATGAGGAGCTCTTGATGCACCATCTCCATTACACCATTACACCATACACCATAGGGCTCACAAGAGGAAAGATGAAAAATAAATAATACACCATCAATCTACTCTCAAAAGAGATGAAAACAATGCACCATCAATCTCCTCTCAGGAGAGATTAACATAGTGCACCATCAATCTCCTCTGAAGAGATATGAAAATAGTACACAATCAATCTTCTCTTAGGGAGAGATGAAATTTGCACACCATTAATCTCTTCTTAGGGAGAGATGAAATTTGTACACCGTCAATATCCTCTCAAGGAGAGATGAAATTTGTACCTCATGATTGCAAGCCTCAAAACCAAATTCCCTGACCACATAGGTCTTACGGTAACCCGATGATGCTATCAAACCAATTCTCCCTCTCAAAGGGATCCTTAGCCATTCTAGGCTTCTTACATAATATTCAACCTACTCAAAAGAAGAAAGGTAGCAATGGTGGATTTCAATACTTGTTTTATTAGTAACATCTAGCTATTAGTGCAGCTTTAACCAAAGCTTTGAACAAAAGCGAACACCAACAACCTATCAATGCTATTTCTTTGCTCAACAACATATTCTTGCAACTTTTTCTTCATCAAGGAAGTAGCCATGGGCTCAGAATCCATCATGCCACATTCTCAACAAGTATTTTATTAGGTTCATGTAACACTTTCAATCAACTCCCTCTTACACTCAAGAGGTTCTCATCCTTTGTGAGAAATATATCATCAACACAGAGAGAATTTCACGAATTCGTCTTCAGTAGATAAACTTCTTCCTTCAGGACTTCAAGCCATCTTCATATTTGAACTTGTAAATTTATGTAGATGTTCTATGCTTGATGCAACTTTACTTTCACTACAACAATCACACAATCAAGTAAAGTGCTAATAGAACATACCAGTAGATCAACAAAAGGCAAACCAGAAACAGATAAATGTGTTGGTGCATTACGACGGTCAACAGGATGCTTCAAACAACAAAGTCTCCTTGGTCAGCCAACCCAGCATGTGTCACAACAACCCTCAAAACAACCACACGGTCAACTCAAAGTCAACCCCAGAAAAGTCAATGCTACCCAGAAAAGTCAATGTAAAATAGTAGTAAGCAGCAGCAACAACAACAATAGCAGCAACACCAACAACAACAGTAGCAACACCAACAACAACACAACATGGAGTTTGGATCTAGTTGTCCATTTTTAACAATCCCTCTCAACTAGCGATAAATCCATCAACCTGTGCAATCAAACATTGTGCGTCATCTCACTGTAACTTGCTTTGCTGGCCTCTTTATTTCAGAACAAAAGTGGGTCAGTCACAAAGACATCATTCTCGGCTGACAGATTCAACCCAGAGGTTCAAAACCTATATAGGACTCACAAAGAGTCTCATACCAACCCGAAGTTGGTTTACCTAACCCAAAGTCAGTTGGAGGTCCGAAACCTCACATGGACTCAAAGAGTCACATACCAACCCGAAGTTGGTTTATCTAACCTGAAGTCAGTAGGAGGTCTGAAATCTCACTAGACTTGATCCCAAAAAAATCACCCTAGCATCGATTTAAGCGCTATTTTGTGGATGTTTGATAGTCATATGCAAAACGTGGGAATTCTAGAGGCCATGCAAGTAAAATTAATTTGAAAAAGAGTGAACTGCAAGCTAAATCCAAGGCCAATGTTTCTTGAAGAGGGTTTATGTGGGGTTCTAAGCGTCGCAATGGTTTGTGAATGGTGCAGAGATGGGAGTAATTGAGGTCGAAAGCATGTCGGAAGCGATACCAAATGCCACATATTTTGTTGTAAATTTCCCCCATTATCCTTCTTCCATTTCTCGAGCTATTGAAACCCTTGTGGGTATTGAAGAAATTGCTAAGGTGAGATCGCCTCTTTCTTTATTCACTTGCTTAAAAACTCGACAACATTTACATGACATTTGACTCATTTGAGATTTTATATTCAAGAAAAATTTGGATTTAATGGAATCTAGGTCGCAAATGGTTGTATATGTTGTGATAATAGATTGAAATTCCTTGAGGCCTCCACGATAGCCTTCTTTACTAATACTATTTCCATTCCTTTATTTTCAAAAACCGTGATCACATTGTTTTCGTAATTGCATCATTGCCTTTTTTTCAAACACTCTTGTAAAACATCAAAATCTACACGGACTCTTCTTTTCCTTGCATTGTTAGTGTTAAAAAAGTAGGGAAAATCTGGGAATCAAAATGACAAAAAATAGCTCTCTTTTGCATCCCTTAAGATCTATCTTGTGCTTTGATTTTAGCCTTTTTTCTGCTGAAATTGCCTGGCATAGCATCACCTTGGCCACCACATACAAAAGCCATGCGAACATAATTTCCATCATCAATTGCAGCATGACCTAATGTAGTGTCTATTGGCTCACCTAAAAGCATATGTAGTTTCCTATAATACCGTTCTTTAGCCCTAGAAAATTCCAGTCTTTGTTTGCTAATATGTGATCCTTTATATAATGGAGATCAACTTGTACCTCATTCAATGTTGCATGCTTCCACTACCTCAATTGTTGCAAGAAGCCTAGGAGTATCTCCATATTAATCCTCTTGTTCCATCTTACGCTTCTTCTCAACAAGAAGAGTCAAGAGACAATCCAGCTCCTTTACCGAGACTTCCATCTAGCTTCTAATTGAAGATTGGGATAGTTAAGGGAGCTTTCAAGCCAACTCTATTTGAGTTATATACAAGGTCATGGGAAATAACAGGTTTGAAACCCATACCTATGTTGAATAATTTAAGAAATAAACAGTATTTGGTATAGAATTAGAAAAGAACAGAAAGCAAGTAAACTTCTAAAATAATATAAACAAAACATAAGAATGAAAAACAATCTAAACAAAATATAATAATAAATAGAATTATTCCCTACCAACAAACAAAAGACTGTAAATTCATTGTCTCTGAATGATGGGAAGAATATATAGGGACACAAAATAGCAACAACAACTAAGAAGTACTAAAAGATTTCTCATTTATGAAAGAATGAAGTAAATCAACCAATATTAAGTACAAGTAGATAAGATAAGATAAGATAAATATATTAATGTCCAACGAATGACCACAAAATTAGGTCAATGGGACTGCAAAGTACAATGATTTCAATACAACGAGGAGTACCAAAAGGTCTCCTATATAAAGAGCAAGAAATACGAAATAAAGCAAGAAATACATAATGCCTGAAAACCAAAATGAAGAAAGTCCTGGACTCCAAGTGCAAAGGACACAAGATAATGGTCCACTAAATCTCTCTCCTAATACTTGAGGTCGAATGCGAAAAACTCAAGATGTAGTGTTGTCTCGAGGGAAGGCTAGGGGAGGATTTGGAGCCTCTATAACACCACTGCCGAGAAGAAGTGATATGTCGTTGATGACTGGGCGATCTCAACTGCATGCTAGTAAGAGATCTGGTTCGGTAATGACTCAGGGGTCCCTGTGGTAGGGGGATGGCCCATCTAGCCTACATTGATCTAGAGTCTGAGGAAACAATGTTATTAAGTTGTTGCTTCGTGCCTCTTGCTGACGAGAGCACTATAAAAAATGACGTAATCAGTTGTACGAGATCTGCTCTAGGAGGCTAGAGAATTTGTGTGTGAAGTATCGTGGCCTCCTACATGTACAAGGCCAGACATCTCTGGTCTGTGTATCGAAAGAAGCTAGATAAGGTCTGTATCCCTCTAAACAAGCAATGGAATCTCCCACAAATCATAGTAAATGGGGCAGCGGAAGATGAAGTGCTCCTCTGACTTAGTCTCTCGGAGGTGGCACAACTGGAAAATCATGTCTAACCATGCATTCTGATGGTCAGCCTCAATCCTCAGTTTATGCGAACCTACTTTGATCAGACCCAAGGGAATCCAAAGTGCATGCATCTAATGGAAAAACATGTAATGGGGCCGAATAATGAGTCCATCTCTCAACATCATGAAGTGCTCAACATAGAAAGCCATCTTCGGACGTAATCCATCCTAAGGGTTTATCCAAATAACCTGTACATATTTCTTGTAAATATCCTCTCGGATGATTTTATTCATCTCTTGTTTGGTTGGTAGGAGGTGGCCCTGTGCACACAAAGAATACTTGAATGGAGGGAGTTGGTTTATCTTGATACCAAATGAAGCAAGGAGATCTGAGACTCCAGCATACCAACATTAGGATTGAGCCGAAGGACTCGCTACTGGAATGGACTCTGATGAAATGTAGGCCAAGTATGGATATCAATCCCACCCCTTCGCTGTATCTGCAAAACCTCAAACATGGTGAAGAAGAGAGATGATACCAAACACTGTCTCAAGGCAAAAGGGGTGAGCTCCAAACTCTACAAGAATGATGGGCTGAGGCACTGTTTTCTTACACTAAATGATGCGACGAAGAAGGGTGATTTGCACTCTCTCTGTAGTAGGCCAATCTGACTCTAGTTAGCTAGGACCACAAACCTCCGAGCCATATAGAATTGTGGGTCAAACAAGACTGTCCAACAGTGACATCTTGGCTGATATGTCCTAAAAACGATTCTGAAAACATTGTCTCTAGAGAAGGGCCAAGAATCCACAGCCCTTGTTGATTCGAGGCTGGAGTCAGGTCGCAAGCTAAAGCAAGGTCCTGTGAATAGTACCCACAGATGGGTGTATGAGCTGGCGATCTCAATATCCTCTCTTCTGAAAAAGAAATGGAGGTCACAGAGGAACACCTTTGACGTGTTGAAGATAATAACCTTGGTTTTACCTAGGTTAACCATCAATTGTCGAAGATCACTGAAAAAGGTCAGGGTATCCAACTGCCTCTGCAATCCGTCAGGGGATGGGGCTAGAAGGACCAAGTCATCTGCAAAAAAACAAGATAGAAATCAAGACATGATGTAGAAGGCAACCATCACTGTCCTGGATGTGTTCCCGCAAGAAGGACTCCAGCTCGTCAATATAGATCCCAAATAGTGTGGGGGACAAGGGACAACCTTGTTTTACTCCAATAGTGCTCCAGATAAGATCTGATAGCCCATGTACTATGCGTAGACGACCAAGGACCAACTCATATAAGTGCATGATGGTTGATAATAGGGTCTCTGAGATGCCAATATCTCTGAGTCTATGGAATAATGCTTCTCTAGACACCGATTCAAAAGCTTTTCAAAAGTCTACAAAACAACAATAGACTTTCGAAGAGCGATGTTGTGCCTCCTCAATGATGGCCCTAAGTGTAAGGATGTGGTCAATAGTCTGGTGCTTAGGTAGAAATCCAACTTGTCCTCTAGCTCTAAGTTGTTTCCACTCAAGATCCTTGGAGATTTGGAGGTGGAGGGATGTAGCATATAGTTTGGAGAATGTGTGGCCCACCATGATAGTCCTATAATTGTTGGGATTTGAGTTGGGCCTCGATTTGTGTATCGGGTGAATGATGTGCTAAGACCATGTTGATGGGAAACCTGTACAGACCACATGGTTGAATAGATCAACCAAGTAGGGAGCCAAAGCATGAAGACCGTGTTTAAGGAACTCTGCCTGGAAACCATCCTCATTTGCTCTTTGTTTCTGTTCATCACCCAAATGGCCTCTCTGATGTCACTATCATAGAATACGATACCTGAAGAGGACAGAGAGGTCACCTGAATCTGGGGTTGCCCTGGGATGTCATATAGGGTCTACACATGGGAGAACATGGGCTGGGGGTTAAGGTCGGAGGGGAGGGGAGAGTGGTGGGGGAGGACAGTAAACCGGATGTTTTTAGGGGAGTGATAAAGAAAGGTACACAAGTCACGTCTTCTCTGGGAGACAAAGAGTTGTTTATTGCGACGGAGGAGGCAACGATATGAGGCTTTGATATTGGGGTAGGATGGGTGAGTATGGATGAATGCATGTCAAAGATGGCGGTGGAGAGCTTTGCATTCCTCATCATACCATTGATTCATATGGAAATAGGGTTTACGAGAGTGGGGGTAGGACTTAAGGGAAAAATCCAAAATGATGGATGAGAGACAATTGTACTTGGTTGATGCGGAGTCAAATAGTGAGAATTTGTCCATGGAGGGGAGCATATGGTGAAGGTGGGAAGAGAAGATGTCTGGGTCACCTTCATCAAAACAAAAAGTAGTATGTGGTGAGCCCTTGGGGGGAGGTGGGGTTGTTAGCATGAAGAGAGAAGGAAAGAAGAGCATGGTCATCTAAGGGGATGGGGGAAACAAAAAAGTGATGAATGAAGGGGAGGAGGTTCTAGCTAGAGAGGACATAATCAACAACGCTTGCTCCTCCACCATGAGGTCGACATGTGAAAAAGCAGGAGTTTGGAAAATGCGGGAGGCCATTAAGAATCAACAGCTCCTGAGATTTGCCCAAGTGTAAAAGATGTCGACCATAGGCGATAAGGGGCCCAATGCATCATCAGAAATCCTGTGAAATCCCACTGACTCTAGGTCAATCTCCTAGATGCAATAAACATCCTCAAACCGATTGTGGAGAGGGATATGGAGGGCTCTAGTGTGGGAGTTGAAGTCACCTAGAAGAATAACCTCCCCAAATGCTGAATACTGGGCTATGTTGACATAAAAATTGACAAAGCAGTCCCCGCCAGGCCCATTATGAATGGCATATGATGAAGAAGCAGGAGGGAAGTAACAAACAACAATGTAAGTGTCCCTGGGGAGAGGAGAGACCCCTCGAAACCGAACCCAAATAAACCTCGCAAACTCATCCTTAACCACCAAAGAAATCCTGCTCTAAAAGGAATCTCTGATGAAGTAAGAAACTCCCCCAGAACCTCTGATACCATCGAAACTCCTCGTCTCCTGCCTACAAGTTGAGAACTTATGGTAACCTATAATATCTGGGAGAGGTCGAATATGGCTCTCATGCGTCTCGATGATGAATAAAATACCCGATAGTCGAAGAGCATCATATAATAGACCTGGCGATGCCCAAAAAGACCCATTCCCATTCCAAAAATTGACGGAAATGGATGCCCCTTGTTTCCTCCCCTAACGAGCCTATCATTTGGAGGACCCGAAACAGGGCTTCCACCCAGGTGGAAAAGTGTCCCAAATCACTGCTTTGAGGTTCCTGAGAACTTCCCATTTCCCTGCCTGGCGTGTTGCTGTAACCAACTCCCTCAAGCGTTTGAGCTCAACAACCTGTGTTTTAGTGAGATCTTCATCAAGGAAGAACTTACTAGGAAGTGAGAATAGTTTTCGCTTAGCTCTAAGAGCCCGAAGGCGATCAGCTGCCAACCTGAACCGGAGAAAGAGAGCGGAATCGTACCCAAGCCAAGCCCTATCAAGGGTCACATCCTGGAGATCTAGTTTTTCATTGAGGAACAGGGTCCCAAACACCATGGGGTCTAAGGATGTGAGAGGCAAAGGAAGCCCTCTCACTTTGAGGATCAATCCTTGCGCTTTTCTAGTGCGTTCTTCCATGAGTTTAGATTGTACCCCCTCCTCAACTGTGGGTAAAGGAGGAGCGAGGGGGGTATCCCTTCCTCTAGCAACCTGTGCCCATGAGTTGATGTGTGTTTTTGTTTCTTGTTTAAAGGCCTCTTGCCAAGCTTTGATATCCTCCTATTTGCTTTTTAGATTGAGAAGTTTAGCATGTAGAGTGTCATTAGAGGGGTGGTGGTGAAACGCTTGCTCCTTGTTGTCCATCAACAACTACTTCAGTGAAACATTAATGCCTTCCATTACAACTACTCTGTTCTTGAGTTCATTGACCTCTCTTTTTAGTGCCTAGTTAGAGGATTCAAGGGTTTCCAATCTCTTAAATAGTTCTTGAAAAGCCTTGTTGTCACATCGAAATCCATAATTAGGAAAAGGTGACGGTTCCGACAAGATTTGAAAGAAGTCTTCGACACCTATGTCTATGTCGGTAGGAGGTCATGATGGCGTAGTCACCTGCGGTTGATCCTGTTGCTGTGGTTGGTTGGTCGGGGATCCAAGTGTCATGGTGTTGACATCATTAATGAAGATCTACATCTTGAAAGAGGAATAAAACTGCTGAAGACTGATCCCTGCACTTCCACAAGAGCTCTTGAAGAATCTCTCATCGTCGAGGAGAAAATAGACCAGAGAGACGTACTAGTGCCAACAACATGGGCCAGGGCCCAAAGCAGACCTGATAATCGGTACTCGCTGAGGAGTTATGACAAACACTTTACCTGCAAACCCACAACTCTTGTCCATGTGCTTTCGTAGCAAGATTCCATGCGTGAATGAGCGGCAGCTGGCGGACAATCTCCAATCGCGGGAATGAGTGGGATATGGCAGATAGATATCTGTAGAGTCAAACTAAATAATTTCTCTGCTACATCGATTATTCACTATTTCGAGAGATAAAGAATCATTGGCGAAAGATATGAGTGACCAAGAATCAAACCTTATAGTCGAAGAGAAAACCCAAATCTATTTCGCAGGCCGCTGCTCCTTTTACTCTGCTCCCCACTTTTGTGGCTCCCTTCCCTTTCCTTTCATAGGCCTTAAGAAACACTGAAGCTGAGAGAATTTGATCACACGTTCTACTTGCCTAGACTCCGACAGTGTGTGTCCAGTAGAGGGGGTTATCGACGGCTCTGCAATTCTGGCAGATGCGATACTATTGATTCTAGAGTAACCGGAGTTGCTTTGATGTTTGGCCTACCATTGAAGTTCCAATTCCACCACCGCTTTAAGCTAAAGGAAAGATCTAGGGCTGGCCCAAGAATACCATGTTAGGATACAATTTAGGGAAATAGGAATGTACAATGGATTTAATATTAAACCCTGTACCTGTCGAGTGATCGATATGTATGCAGATTCGGCGGATGCAGATGCAATTTGATTGATGTTGGAGTAACTGGAGCTGCATTGATATTTCCAATTACACCACTGACTGGATCGATGCCCTATATCTATCTGCTAGCATGCTTTTCTACTAGCGTGAGAAGGACGTCTCAAACCAGTTATTGCAAACAAATGAGAATTTTCCTAGTATACTTCCTGAAAGTGATACCAGTGCCCCTGGATGCAGACTTGTAGCTAGCCGTATCCCTAATCATTGTCTTGGACCCAACCTTAGACCAAAAGAAACTCGTCCAAATAAGGGCATATTTGGAAATAGGAGTCGTGATTTTTTTGCTTCAAGTATTAAATCATTTGCAGACTCCATCTTAAAGACGCAACACACGAAGATGGATATTTATAAATATGCTGAAAGGTTGCGTGTTGAATCTGAGGAAAAGTGAGCAGAATTAGATCTTAGACGGACTGAGATTATCATGAATACTAAGTTACAAATTGCTAAACTACTTTCTTGCAAGAATCACAGAAGAAAACCAATTGATTTTACTTATCCAGTTCATTTGACCACTGCTACTATTAACTCTTTATCTTTAGATACTGTGGTTCCAAAAAATTTCATTGATGTTAGTGGGCTGACTGTGCAGTCTGTTTTCCCTGGAAATGAGTACATTGTTTCTCATTTGTCTTTTCTGAAACCCTAGGGATTTCTGCAACCCTAGGGACAGATGATGGCCATCAATATGGGATCATAGAAGTGGCGCTTTGGTGGATTGAAGGTTGATTATGTCTACTCTCACCAATGTGTATATGGTGTATGAATTTGAGCCAAATATCTGCATAAATGTCAAAATATGCTAGCAGATTCTAACAAATCATCAAAAACACTTCTTATGGTTGTAAACACTATCAAGAATATCAGATACAGATACAAAAGTATGCATCCTTTGGCAGCATTGGAATATCATCTTGTGCTGGTGCTATTTTATGTGTGTTCATTAGTAAAGACCCTATTGTTGAACAGACAGGGAAAGCATCCAATAAATTTAAAAGACATTAAAGTAAAGACCCTATTGTTGAATAGACAACGAAAGCATCTAGACAAGTCAATTATAAAAATTTAACATCACCATTAAGAAACTTTATCAATGTACAAGGTTAGTTCTTGTATTATAATTTGAATACATTTTTATATGACACGGGTACTAACAATTATAAATTTTACCTACATATAAATTATAGTAGCTCCTTCAGATAAGTTTTAGAAGAGTATTAAGGGTCCTCCAATAAACATGTTGATTAAAGGGATGCACTAGACAATTGAGCCTGAATTAAATCTCCCTTAGCCTCCACAGCCCAAAAGGAGAGAAACGATTTTGGTTTTCTTTGGCTGCTTTCCGAAGAAGTAGATTCAACAAAACACAAATTTTATCTAGCACATCAATTCAGATAATCAAGTGTCATATCATAATGAAATAAATTCATGCACATAGAATAAATAAAAGATCAAACACAATTCCATTTGATTCACCTCCATGTGTCTACATTCTCTGACTATAGAAGACAAACTTGTGACCAACTACACAGTAACATACATAATAAATTAAGGATTCTTTCACAAGTTCCAAACCAAATACATAGCAAAAACCTAAATCATCGTGCACAAATCATACAGATGACGGATCATCAACTTCTTGAATTGCCATTTATTTACATGAAAGTGCCCATACAGATGACGATTTCCCTCTATAGGTTTCTATCTAATAAAAATGACTCCAGGTAGTTTTTTGTAAGAGTGGTCCTATATTGCTATGATTCGGGAACTATAAAAGGATTAGAAGTCCTTGTAGAATATAGTTTCAGAAGTACCATGATGAGATATTCATAATAACTCTTGTCATGCTTCAAAATACCATATTGAATTATCATATTTAGAAACCATCTCTGGGACTGCATAGTCAATTGGAATATTGTTATATGCAGAGACAAATTTCATGTCTCCATTCATTTCCTGGCAATGATGTATAAAAGGTTGATCGTAGACCCTACTTTGATAAAGGTTTAATCCCTCTCTCATTACCAGATGGATTTTTGAACCAAAATTGTAATAATTGTTTCCAGCAATGACTCCTTGCCCAAAGAAGTTATCATCAGGCGTAATTTTGAAAATTTCCCCACCCTCTGAAGCAGGGTGTATTTTCACTTCAAGCCGATTGTGATAATTCATCATCTTAAGGTTCCCTAGCGTGGATGTATTATTTTGATGAAACCCATCATATAAGCAAGTAATTCATTGATAGGCTGCTGATTACCAGTTGGAATTGCTGAACTTGTAGTGCCAAGAGGATTAAGATTCACATTACCATTGGATGTCGTCTGTCCTTCCTTCTCAGATGGAAAAATACCCACTTTTCCTTGAAACTTGTAGCTGGTTAGGCTGCCCTGTAGATATAAAAAATAAGGATTTAATCTCTTGAGGTTCTGTTCTCTGATATCCCATGCCTTGCAAATCTGTTTTATATGCAGCCTCAAAGTTCATTGCTATTCAAGGAAGATTACCATGTTTATATGTTGAACAAGGTTTTATATAAGATACATGCCGTATATTTGTAAAAATGTCTCTATAAGTTTCACTTTGTTTTCCTTCAAAGTGTTTAATGAAATGTTTCTCTGTAAGTGTTTGCAAAAATTCTTGAAAGAAAAATCATAAGGTTAGGCATATTTTAGTGGGGATATTACACAAGGCTTGCTAGATTTTGAGGCTACAGTCCTAGTGTGAATCGCTTCGCATCTGCTTGGTGATCTCTTGCTTACCAAGTTAGGAGTTCCAATAGAGAATATAATTATGTATACCTATAGCCCCTAACCATTAAATTAATATCCCTCCTAGACTACATTCATGGCCTCCATAGCCCTAGCAACAAGGCATTGAAATTTCCTTTTCATTCATTATCTCTATGCCCTTTTATTATAATTTTATTTCTTATTTGTTTTTGAGCTCTCTTTACTCCCATTTCATACTACACAAAGTGAGCCTAGCAACCATAGGGAAGTCTCCCTTGACTTGGGTATACCCTTTGTCTAAAGTGCAAAGGAGTGTTGGTGAGGCGACAATTGCCAACATCCTAGTTTCACATGTCTCCATCTAGGTGTGAGGACTTTTCATCATTTGGTGTGAGATTATGTGATAACAGACTCCAATAATATTAGGAGTCAAGTTAATAAGAAGTAAACACATCAATGCGATGAACTAGGTAATAAAGTGTCATTAAAATCTAGTTATCTAGTGGAAGTCAGTGGCCCAACCATGAACCACATGAATAAAAGGATATCAAACTCTGAAATATGTATAATGGACTCCATTTAGTAAAACATTATATTCCAAATATCTCCCATAGCATGCATATACTTAAAATCAACACTCAATGTGTCTGGTGAACCATTTATCAATTTACAGTATACCAAACTACAACTACCAGCATGAAAACTTTTCATCATTATCACTATGACAAAGTCGCATTACCGGATTGAAACTCTAAAGCCAATTTTTCTTAGAATTATTTGATGCCCCCGTATATTGATTTCACTACTTTATGTATGCATTATCCTGTGAATTAATCTGAAAAAATGGTGAAACACAAGGCCCACTGAGTTGATCTTCAATGAGTTTGGTATACTAATACTAATTCTTTCAGATGTATCTGCAAATTTGTTATCAGTTTGCCGATTATCCACATCTGCTTGAAGTGGAAAATGAAATGAATTTACCTCAGAAATTCTGTCTCCCAGTCCTTTTTTCTTTGAATATCATTCCAGAGATCTACCATGCCAACATCCATCTCCTTCGCCACTTCTATACAGGCTTCAGCATACTCTTGTGCACGATGCCATTTTGATATATTCACGTTTGCATGGTATATAAATGAGAAATTTTTTCATATTTTGTCTCTATTGGCTTGGAATCATGGTTCCAAATCTTAAAAATATGTTTTTTTATTAAAAAATAATTATTTAATGTATTTTTTTAAAAACCGGTTCATTGAGATCTGACCGCTACCGGTTAGACCGGTTCCGGTTTGAAACCGGGTTCATTAGGTCCACCGGTCCTGTCACTGGTTCCGGTTTTAATAACTACGATATGCATAAGTAGACTGATGGGCATTTATTAATATTTGATATGAAAATTCAAGTTGGCGCTCATGATATGGGCACTGTTCATGTGGATATGTATAGACCTTTTGATCTTCCAATGGAGATTCCTGTGGTAACTTTATTTTTCTGATAAAATCTGCATTATCTCCTACCTGAAAAGTTGAAACTCCCTCATTTGAAATACCTACATTGAAATGGTCAAAGTCTTATGGTTTGCATTCCTGTACCTTGGAACTTAAGATATCCAAGTCTTTTGGTTTGAAATCCTACACATCAGTATTTGTATAAATAGAGTTCGGATCATCTTCAAAGCCTTCAACATCATACTCGCTACTACTGTTTAAAGTCAGAGACCCAGCATATGTAGTCACTGTAGGACTGGTTGGTGGACAAGCATTAGGGTTTTTCTGGCGAGCCAATGCTTCCTCTTGGTGCACTTTATTTAGTTGTCATCTTCTCCCGCAAGCACTTTGAGTGCCTAACAAGTTTGCGAATTTTGGCTATATCATGTGACATGTGATAACAGCAGTAAGAACCCCCACCTTCCAAGCCTTTTCAGATCATGATGATTTTTATAAGGTAGAGGCCCTTGTCCTTTTGGCAAGCCTAATTGTGGCCACCAATCCTCATTAGTAGTAGGCCACTAAGGAGGAGAAATACCCTTTTTTGAAGGATACCTCCGCTGAGGAGGATCATAGTGCTGCATAAGGGCAGAAAGAAGAAAACCCAAAGTGGCACCCTAAATTTCTTGAAGAGTATGAGGGGTAGGAGATATAACCGTGTTACTCTCATTTGCTCCAGGTACTGCATATTCTGCTTGATATTTGGTTATTGCAGCAAGGCCATTTCTGTCAAATCTGACCTTCTCCTTCCACCATGCTCTAATATTGTCAGAGGCTTCACTTATAGGCTTCCCTTTTTCAGGAATGATGCCATATACAAAACCTTGTGCTTTGCAAACTTCCATCATTTTCAACATGTACTTCAGTATACCATCCTCTGCCTGAGACATATTTTTCCTTTGGGCTTGTTCTTGTGACTGTCTCTGTTTTGCTGTGTCACTGTGATATTTTCCCTTCCATTGCTCCTTAATGCGCCTAAGCCAGATGCGATCGTTCCACATCTGATTCTCAAGCTCATCCACATCAATGCACATTTAAACATTGTGAAGATCTAATGCACATGATGTAGTTTTCCTGCAGGAGTAGAGATCAACTCTGATGAAGTGCAGGAAGATGATGCACAAAATCCAGTGCAATGCAAGGTGTTCTATGTTATCTTTTACCCCATCCACCCTCAACTGTCTATACTTACTTTTGTTTCCAGGATGTTGGCATCTATTAATCTATGCAAACCTCTCTTAAAAAGATGGAGAAAATCATTGTCGATAGCAATTCCAAGCTCTCTGTGCATACTCTACATCACATAAAATCCTTCCAAGACAAGGGATGAATAATTTTTTTTTTGTTATATTACCATTCATGTTTTCCATTTAGTTTAATTTCGCAAGGTTTGGCAGTTGGAGTCTTATTACATGTTCAACTTTGTCAGCACTATCAAACATAAAAGTTAATTGTGGAATTTGGTCTGCCCATCACCTCCCATGCATGTGGATCATTGCCCCACTCTTGTTTAAGTTCCATTGAATGGTTCTTGTCATGATGGTGTTATAGTAAACTGAAGCTTGTCAACATATGCCTTAGTTATTGATATTCTTTAGCATACATTAGCCAGCTGAGATATATTTGTACTATATAAAAAAACATATTAGTACAAATTAACATCATCCTAATACTTGCAACAGGATGTGGTTTAGTGTGAGGGATGGGAGGGCAACATGAAAACAACCCAGGTTCAAACCTTGACAAGTGTAAAGCCCTTATGTGCATGTGTGAGGGAAGTTGTTTGACCTCCCAGAGTTGGCTTCATTTCATCAACAAAGGCCCTTAGCATAAGTTAGACTTGTGTTAAGTGGATATTAATGGGATACTTTATCTCTATTATTATATAGCTTAGATGTATAATTTAAAAAAATATAAATACATATATTGCATCTAATAAAAGACTATATTATTCCAATTTAGTATATTAGTTGACATACACAGTGCACACACACATATAATTGTATATGTTAGTTGATATATATATATATAGAGTTCAGTTTCACATAAGTCAGCCATAGAGGTAAATTGAATTGCTTATAGAGGTCAATTAAATTCTTAGATTAACAGGTTTTTTATATGCTCTCAGTAACTTATTTTTGTTATTTTGAGACATGGTTTAACATTATCTTGTGCTGGTTTTCACCAATATTGTAGATGCTTTATGAGGAGCGGGGGCTCTTCCTTGAAATAGTTGACATCATTCGAGGCTTGGGGCTTATGATTTTAAAGGAAGTCATGGAAGCTCGCAGTGACAAGATTTTGGCTCGCTTTGTTGTTAAGGTAATGCCATGGTTGAAAATAAGATAATTAATTCTTAGACCTTTGATTCCATGTAAATATGTCTCTTTTATTTGTGTTTAGTTGCTTCAGCAGACCATAGACTTCAAGAATTAACATTTGGATTTATAATGAGAACATGCTATGAAATTTATTTTAAGCCTGCATGTGATTCTAGAGTTGGAGAAAAGCACCAGACCAAACAAATTGCTATGGCTGATTCTTAACAACTAACAATTGGAGATTGTTCTTAGGGATTTGATTGTGTAGGGTTGAATACCATGGAATAATCTATCTATCAACCTCTATATTTCACCATATGTGCTCATGTATCTTCTAACATATAGAATTCTGAAGGCACCCTAGCCTGATTTGTCATGTTGTGTAATTTGACAGTTTCACGATATTTTTTCATAGTAGTGGCTTCTTGGATTGGAAGTGAAACTATAATGATGTAAAAAGATCAATAATTTTCTAAGAACCGCACAAAAAATTGAAAATCGTAATTTTGATCTTTACTGAGCCCTGGACATGCATGTTACTAAGGACAACTTGCACTTAGCATAAGATAGTGAAATCGTTTTGGTAGACTTAGTACCCTCACTTGAAGGTGTAAATTAGAATTATGGAAGTGTAGGAAGATGCACAAGGAGAAATAATATAGCACTATATTTTATGGCTTCTCCTTAGGTACATCTGCAGGAGGTTGTGTGAAATCAGGTCAAGCTGTAACACAAATTTTAACGTGAGGAATGCAAATTTTCCACCTGGCATGCAATTTTGACACTTTGGGGTGCATTATAAGTATGGAATATGATGTTTCGTGGCATATAGGATAACCCCTTTTCCTTATCATCCATTAGGTTTGTAATTTATGTACATGGTGTGCATTTTTTCATGCAAGTGGACATTTTGGCACTATGAAAATAATAGGTAGAAAACAAAGTTGGTCTTACAGAAAGCATATTTTGGCCCATGGGAGAATAAATCAAGGTAGGAGATGGTGTTGGTGAGCAATATCACTAGGTGTCCCCTCAAACATGGCATGAAAAAAAATGATCATAGCGGCTAACTTGAAAAATTTCCCATTCCAAAGACCTGCAAGCACGGTATTGGTGATCAAGTTTGACTTTGCCAAACTCAAAGATGACATATTGCATGGTAGGATACTTAACGGTTTGGGAACTTGTCTTTTAATTATTAATGCCCATGAGGAGGATTGTCACCTTTGACATTGTAAAAGATATTAATGTTGAGGTCTGCAAATTACTTCCTTGATTACCAATGGATGAGAGTACATTGCCTTAAACAATATGGCCATGGCTTTGCATTCCAGAAGCTCATTCTTCATAAGGACATCACCTTAAACAACATGGATACAAATAATTTGATCCAAGCTAAAATAAAAGAATATGATACAGTCCATAAGGGGGAGGATGAATGGAAATTAAGGAGAAAAACTATCATTATATAAAAAACAATCAAGGTGTGCACCCATGTATATGGTTAATATCTCCATTTTTCTATGTTATTGCACTTTTGTGGGAAAATTTTAATGAATTTCCAGCAATAGACAAACAACAATATGGATGCAATCATGAACCTCATATTACAAAAGAAATCCTTGAACTTTCTTTCTCCAGTAGATATTCAATTAAGCTCAGAGGGGAATTTCCCATTAATACATCCATGCCTTTACAATGAAGAGAGCTTTTGTGTTATGCCTTTTGTCATCCTCCTAGCCAAAATGTTTCCATGAAATGTGCTCGTTTGACCAAATTCTATGGTTTTCTGTGCCACATGTATGTCTTCTCATTGGAATGCTTTTCAAGGCAGTTTCTTCACATCCACTCCCATTAGAATAACATTATTTGACAAATCAATGGGGAGCTCTTTAAGATGTGTACTCTCTTGATTAGAGTAGAACAGGAAGGATTCTGCACTTGCCTAGGTTTAAACATGGTATGATGTACATTCTATTCTAGTGCTTTATTTGGTACACCATTCTATGCATGGATTGCATGATTTTAGGCCTAACAAATATAATTTGCAATATGTGCCAAATTTGAACCTTCTTTGTATGTTATTATCCCATCTCTTATTCATTTATTCATTGACATATTCATCCCCTTTTATTTTGGTTAGTAAATAAGCCTTTGTTAACAAAGTGGGCCTACCTTTGGCCTAAATGCCATGACCAAGGTGTATCTATTTCATCAAAATTATGCAGGACATTGCCAAGGACCAACTGCCTAGGCTTAGTTATTGATGAGATATTAGACGATAACACAAATTGACAACATTAAATCACGACATCATGTTCTTAAGGGGAGATTACACTTGAGTCTCCATAATGATAGCACATTTGATTTACCACTTGATCACAACACGCTTGACAAACATATTTTGGCAGGCCTTAAGGAGAACACGGGGTAGCCCTAGGTCCATAACATGTACACAAGTGTAATCACTTCTTGATGGCGTAAGTTCAATGACTACCTCCACATGCTGGGTAAAGGCTATGTGAATGGAACTTGGTCAATAGTGTTTGCCTTAAGGAGAATGAGGGTAAGCTTGGGTTTGCAATATATGCACATGGTTCATCACCTCCCAATGCCATAAGTTCAATCCCTTCCTAACCCCCATGGGTGAAGCTTGTGAGAATGGAATCTTGACCAAAGGTGTGAAACTCCTCGCCACTAACTGCTAGTCCCAAGCCTGTTGGGCATTGGTGTATTCTTCCCATATCTGGATTTTGTTTTTACATTTTTGAGAAAACTTGTTTAGTTATTTTTCCTTTTCTACCAAGGGAGTCACTGTGTTGGGGGGTGCTCAAGGTGATATGACATGGTAGGATGGCAGGGTGGTTAATGAATTGTATCCATTTAGCTTTAAAACATGTTTCTCTTAGAATATTTTGATAAGAATGGCTCTCTGTTCATAAGGAGTCACATCTGAAATTTCATTGCAAGGGAGCATTTGTCCCAACTTTGTTCTTGCCAGTTACATCCTCCCCGTTCTAGACTTCATGGATAATTATGTTTACAGGTTTTGTGGCTCCCATGATACATGTCTGGTGCACTCATCACATGCAAGGACTTAAGGTCAGTTGTGGGCAAAATATGTGCAATTCAGTACAATAGACTATTCAACTACATCTTCTGTGTATTAGGACATGTGGACAATTCAACCTATAAAGGTGGTGTGATGGGTGCAACTGTAGTGGTTGCAACTTTCAAAGCCTCAGGTGTGGACAATTCAACCTAAAAAGGTAGTGTGATGGGTGTAGCTGCACTGGTTGTAAAGCCTCAGGAGTTGTTTGTGGGTTGCCATGACTCATGAGGGATGAATTCACATTTTTTGCCCATTTATTTCTAGATGTCCCTCATTAAGTACTGGTTTAAGACTCAAGACTATGTTCTCTAGTGATACACCTCAAATTAGAAAGTTGTATATGATATCTCCTTGTCCTTGATGCAAATATTCTAACTCCGAACCTCGTACTTGTTCCCTAACTCAAAATTTGTCTAATATGATATAAAATGTTAAGTCATGTTGAAGATGGATTTTATTATTATAATTTTTAGGATTTAGAAGAATATCTTCATAGTCGCAATCTGATTTTCTGCAAGATTTTTGTAATAATATCTTCATAGTTGCAATCTGATTTTCTACAAGATTTTGTAATAATATCTTCATAGTTGCAATCTGAATTTATGCAAGATTTTTGTTGAAATATGACCTTGGTAATTTTAGTGCCTTTTGATATGTTTAAGAGAAATAGTAAAATGCTTTAAATTCTGAAGCAACCAATCAAAACTTCTACCATATCTATAAATATCATAGCTAGTTAATGAGAACCTTACCATTTTCTTTTTTGGATTCATGTTTTTCATCTTTTTAAGGATTAAATTAGTAAGGCATTAATAATTTAATTATGGTTTTCATTGTTGGCTCATATTATTTGGGACATGCAGGTCACATTGTAACATCATACTCACAATAAATCTCAAACGATGAAGTGGTTGAGCAAGCCTTTTAAAGGTTCAAGTCACAAAGTGTCAGATGGACACTATGTAGGGGTGCATTTGGAAATGATAATGTAATTTGGCATGTGGCCTCTAATTCCATGGTAATCCCTAATTAATCAACGTGTATTGTCTTTTAAACTTCAATCTTCTATTTTTTAACTCTAACAAAGTTAGCATCAAGCTAGTGATTAATTTGAAACTATATTCTAGTGGAAAAATTCACTGTTTTTTGGTGGCATAGTTCATAATTTATTTTGATCTTTTTTTGCAAGTGTACTAGTCATGATGATAAATGTGTGGTTTACTTCAGAGGGTTCTCAGTTATTTCTAGATACGCTTTTCATCATTTGCTTTGAATATTTCTGTAGTGCTTTACCTTCATATTTTATCCCTTGCACAATTGCTTCTGAGGTCCATGTTGTTATGTTTATTGGCTATTTCTGTGGAAATGTTTTCCTCAGGTTCTGCAAGGTAAATCCAAATGCAAAAATTACTATTTTACATATTGATATTTTTTTAAGACATTGTTGTGTGATACTTGAATTTCATAAATCTAGATTTCTATTTCGTTATCTATATCAATATATAAAAACAGGTTCATGGATTGTTCATTTTTCTCAAACTGTGGAGTTGTTCCTTTCCTGTTGCATGTTCTTTTATATTGTTATGTTGTGATTCAAATTTCTAGTTATTCTCCTACATAGTACATGATTTGATAGATTATATCAAAAGTCTTACCAATACGATAACATTGATTGTTGTATGTGGACATTTTTGTTCAGGATGGTCCATTATAGAATCAATATGAGGAGCTGGATCATGCAATTGCACTTTCTCTTCCTAAAGAATTAACCAAACCAGATGGTATATGATGGTAATTTCATTTTTTTTACAGTTACTTTTAGTTTAATTATATCATTTAGCTTGATGCTTTTCATATATTCAACTAAAATTTTGTTGCTTAATAAGACTTTGTCATTTCCATGTTTTAGTGAAATTGTTTATGGTTTGATACTCTCATACAACCTTTATTAAGTTACATGCACCCTCTTTAGAAAATACAAGAGAATTTTTCTTGCCATGAATATCTTTCTTTGTCATTGTTGACTTAAGAAAGTCTTTTAGCTAAGAAACTAGTTTCAAGGTTATGGCATGACTTGTCATATAAATTGAACAGAAGTTATATCCAAAATATTAACTTGTAAACTACTTAGCTGGTTTTAGGCTTTCCATTTAAAATCTACTTCAATTTGAACTTTGAATGAGTTGAGGACACTGAATTCTTTCAGTTTTCTTGGTTCTCATTCCTTTGGTGTATCTTTGCTCCTTTAGGGGCAATTGCTAGTTTAAAGTATAATTCTTTAAAGGGTGCTAGCTCAATGGAAGAGCACCTGATTTACAAGCAGGAGGTTGGTGGTTCGATTCCATCATGCCCTGATATTCATAGCGAATGACGAAGATCAGTTTTTGGTGACATATGCTCTTTTGACCATCACCAATGAGCTTATGGTGACATTTTTCGACCCTCATCAAAATATGAAATGGTGACAGTCAACGAACACCACCATATATATGCATCAATAATGATAACCATTAAAGGCTCATCACCATAAATCATTGTTGTTGATATGAAATGGTGAGGGTCACTTTTTGTCATTATATTCATTATTCATGACGGACCTTGATGTCACCAATGATTTTATGGTGACGATCAATGAACGTCGCCATATATATGCACCAATAGTGACGGCCATGAAAGGTCCATCACAAAAAATCTTTGTTGTTCATATGAAATGGTGATAGTCACTGTCCATCATTATAATTAATATTCGTGACGGACCTTGAATGTCACCACAACACTTACTTTCGGCGACGCCACCTTTGGTGACGTTCAATTTTTTGGTGACGGAGGCTATTATCTGTCACCATTGCTCATATGAAATGGTGACGATCACTATCCGTCACTAGAAATCATTATTGGTGACAGACCTTGAATGTCACCACAACACCTATACTTCCGGCGATGCCACCTTTGGTGACGTTTATTTTTTGGTGACGAAGGCTCTTTTGACCCTCACCAATGAGCTTATGGTGACCATTTTCGCCCCTCACCAATGTGATTTTTTCTTGTAGTGATTCAAAGGCATCACTAATTCTATCTACATGTTGTTGGGTGGTAGTAGCCTCAATTCCGGTGAAGTGTGGGATTTTGGATTGGTAGTCATGATGCAAAGGTGCTAAAGGCTGTGGTAATACCGAGGGTGCATACCAAGCTACCATGGCGGGAGCTGATGGTAGATTTATAGTATGAGGGCTTGTAGGATGAGATAGGTGATTTGAACAGTGGTGGTATGAATGGGTGTGGTGGAGGTACTTAGACTTGTGAATTGATTTTGAGCAGATTTGGGGTGGTAAGAGCCAAAGTAGTGGGGAAGCTGAAAGTCAGGAGGTGTAGTAGGTGAGGCTTCTCTACTAGGACTCTGTTGCAAATCTAAGGACTCAAGATCATCAAAGTTGATTTTACTTTGTGACTTGCTTGTAAAAAGGGTTTTTGCTAATTTCAAGTCAAACTGGGAATCTTGCAAGGATGTAAGATATTTAGGTACAGAGCTTGCTTTGCAGATGGTCCTATCAGTAGCTAAGTTACCAGTTTCAGAAGTCTTCCACAAAATATTTTTTGGGTTATCAACTATGATAGGGGGATTTGGGTTTGGATGAGATCTGGTATTGATTCTCCATGAAGCCAGATTTCAAATTCAAAGTTTAGAGAGGATGATAGTTGTGATTGTTTTTGGACGGATGAACTCTCTAGGGGTTTCGCTAATGTGAAGAATGGTCAAAACAAAAATGAAAGCGAGTGGAGTCGCCAGGTGGATTTCTTTGAGATCTATGGTCCACCACCAATACTGACAAAGACGCTGTTTGGAAAAAGTTTTCTAGCAAAATTTGATGTGGAGACTTGCAAGAAAGACTGAACAATTAGTTTCAGCAGTTTTCTAGACTGTTGGGAAAGCTATGGTTCTATTTGCAAGTTTATTTATGTTTGATTTCTTATGTTTAGGTGAAGTTTTCTGAATCACTAAGTTATACTTAGTTTGTCACTAATTTCAGAGGCTGCACCATTAATTTTGAGTTTTGGGAAAGATGAGTCAACATAATAGTATGGTTTATGACATTTTTGGTTTTTATGGAGTTTTAGGCCTATTGGAGGCTAGTGGAGTCACCAGGTGGATTTTTTGTTGTTTTTATAGAGATGTACTTATGGTCCACCACCAATAACTAGGAAAAACCAATCTAGGATGTTTTGGGATTTTCTAAGTTTTTATGTAGCCCTAAGGTCTATAAGAGTATCCTATAGCTAGGTCATCATTTTGTTAGGATGGTGAGACAACTAGATTCTACTCTTTGATAAAACTTTTAGGTTAAGGGATTCTGAAGTCCTAAGGTATACTTAGATTTTCACTAACTCAGAAGGTCCTACTGTGTTTGCCATTATGTTAGGGTCGCGTGATTTGGCTGATTGCCAAGCCAAGTGACAGGGTAACATCAAACCAACTTTGGAGCCCAAGGACCTCACCTTCCTGGACTTAGAGAGGGCTCTCTCTATTTGTGTAAGTGATGTATAGTTGTTTTTCTTCTTATGTTTTTGATTTTAGGCTAGTTGTTAAGTATGGTTTTTGGTTTTTTTTTAAGTTTTTGAGGGAGGAACTGATCAAAGACTAAATAGATAAAAATATTTTTAGATCAACTAGGCTATGGGGTCAAAAAGGTCGAGAAAGCCTCAGATGGTGATACAAGGTATATTGAAGGGCTGATTTGATCAAGGTAAAATGGATCTTTAGGTGAAATGAAATGGGATGGACACTAGGTTTTGTGAAGGAAAAAGACTTTTAAACATAAATATTTCTACAGCAGACATATATGTGGTAGGGATAACCATTAATCATGATAAATGTAACTTCAAACTGATAGATGCGTAAAATAAACATTCAAGCGATACGTAGAGATATATGACTCTCTAACTTTAGGAAAATCGCTATCAGACTTTGGGAAAAAAAAATTAAGACAAACAAATAACTCAAGCTACTAAGAGGGAACTCCTAGACATAGTATTTTGAGCTATTGGGCACTTTGAACTAATATTGCAGAGTTTTAGGCAAAGGGAAAGATCGATACAAGAGCTATTTGGTTCAACTAGGATAATCAAACATTCAAAGAAAGGTTTCAGAGATGGAGTTTTGACTAGCCATGAGTAAGCATGGCATACCGTGAAACATACTTAGCATGCATAACAACCATAAATGAAATTGAAAACAAGTTCTTAGGGTATCAAAGAGCATTTAAGAACTCATTTGACATAACTAAGAAAGAAGACAAACATATAAACTGTAATGAATCAAGAAATCTGAGGTGCCTCCATGGACATGTCTCAAATATATTCTCTACTATCTTACAACAAGCAAAGAACATGAAATAGGTATGAAAACTAAGGAAACATAACAGAGAGGGACACTATATCATTTTACCAAGTCAAGGAATCCAACAATAGTCCTCTTTCATCATCCAAAACATTCAAGAAAATATCTAATGCATTAGACAAAGTATTTATTCCAAGCTTGTATAACTATATATTTCTCTATATCATCAAGTTCACCCTTGTTTGCAATGAAATCTCTTGGAATATATAGGCCAAGATGAAGGAGAACCTCCTAGTGCAACTAGCAAGCTCATTGGCCCATCAAAAATATTTGATTTTGTCTTTGAGGCTTTGCAAAGCCCAAGGCACAAAATATCTATAAAAATATCCTAAAAATGTTAAAAAAGGAAATTAAATTGACTTTTCCTAACTGGCAATGGCAAAAAAAAGGCTAAACGCACATTTGGAAAAGCCACTTCAGAAAACTGCATTTTTCACAAAAATACTTCAGAAATATAGCAGTAGAAAATCCCCTGTCTTGTGGGAAACTTTTGGAGGACTTCTTGATGTCAAAATGAGGCCCGTGACAGCTCGTTGGAAAGCCCTGAATGTCTAGTTTTTGAAAATACTTTGTTTTCCCCAAACTGATCACTGGAAGCCTATGAAAATCTGACATGTGTGGAAAAAACCAGAGATTAGCCTTTGCTGATATGCAAGGCAGAGTGTTGAAAAAGTAACTATTTTTTGCCACTTCGGGAGACCAAAACATATTCAATTGATATAAATTTTTTTGAGTAGATGCCCCTAAAATTAATGCATCCAATGATACCACTTTCAACCTTTGAGGATGCTTCAAACTAAAATGGCGATGCCCATGATTTTCTGCAAAAAGCCCAAAAATGTCAAAAAACAAAAACTTGTCGAATTATGCCCAATTTTGGTGAGCATGACCCTCATGGGTTTTCAGAAGAATGTTGAGAAACGGAGGCCAAAATTTCAAGCCTTGATATGCCTTTCTTCACCTTTTGTACTGGGTGCCTCTTTCGGGCCACTTTGAGCTTTTCTTGTGTAACCTTCAATTTCCTTCGGGAAAATTGATTTAGCTTCTTATAGTGTCCGGTCATTTTCCTTTGAAGTCTTAAGTCTCTATTAGCTCTTTCCAACTTATTCTCCAAGTGTTTATTCACCCTTTCAAGCCATGCTTGTCTATTGTTTTCTATTTCTTGGGTGAATAAAGTATTAAGATGAAAAGATCGGAAAATGGCAGCCTCTTCCTCTTTTTGTTTCTCCAAAGCTCTTTTGAGTCCCATAGTCCTAGGCCTCTTCCTCCTTGGCTATTATTATTCTTTAGTGTCATTGAATTTGCCCATAAGTTCTTCCAACTTGATTTGCGCTTTGGAGGCTTTCTTTTGGTACTGGATAACCCGTGTCTCATAAACTGCCATGTGGACATTCATTTGCTTGTTTTGTGTCTGCAGAAAATGTATGAGGTCCTTAGACCTCTCTAGATCAGTTCTTAGATCATGAATTTTTTCTTATCTATTTCGCAAGAGGGACTCAAGGATTCTAGCCTCATTGTCATTGTCATCACTGTTTATCTGAATTATATCAAAATCCCTTTCTTTCTCATGGCTACTTTCCTCCTTCTTTTTTTCCTTGCTTTGGGTGGCCTTCTTGGTTCTCCTCTTCTTTGGTATTTAAACAATGGATTTCTTGGGCAACTTGCCTTTGCTTCGGAGTGCTCTAGTAACATTTGGAGTTACAATTTTAGCCACTTTCTTTCTTGATGTTCAGGGCTTTGTTACCTTTGGAGAAGAAAGCATGGCCCCTTGCCTAGGAGAGGCAGCTAGCACATGCTCTATTTGGTCTTTGCCCTTACTGCTCCCATCATCATCCTTGTCACTATTTTCTTCCTTTTGAAGGCTGCCTTATTTAGAAGGCTCATTGCTTGAAGTTTGCTTGTCATCATCCTTACTGGCTGGTGAGCTTTCCTGTTTTTCATCAAAAGTGTCTCTTTGAGGATTGTCTTGACCCTCCTCATAAGTGCCTTGGCTGTCACCTTGTATGTCTGCTTGAGGGATGCCTTGTTCACTTTTGTCCCTGCTTTCTTCAGGACTGTTAGGCTCTATATCCTCAATGTTTTGTGCCTCATCATCATCATGCTCACTGCTGTGTGGGCTTCCAATATTTTCCTCTTTGTGACTACTGTGTTCCTCATCAACTTGTTCCATCTCTTCATCATTTCCTTTTTCATGTTCATTGCTATGCTTGGATTCTTCATTTTGTTCCTCTTCATCACTTATTTGCCTCCTTTCACTGTGCTCTTCTTGATCACTATTTTGCTCTTTTTCACTGTGCTCTTCTTCACTTTCAATTATAGGATATTTTTGCTTCTTAGGAGTGGATTTGCTGGAATAAGGATATGTATGATGAGTGGATGGTGAGGAAGGCACGTGAGATGAAGATGCAGTGGCGAAATCGGGATGTGAAATGAAAGAGTCCCAAGAAACTCCCTTTTTCTCAAGTTGATAGAGGATGACGATCTTGATAAGGGAATGATGAAAAAGACAAGCTTGCTGCTGAGAGGAAGGCTTCTTTTGAACAGTAAAATCCATCTTTTCAATTCTTCTATAGAGGAAAAAGGGTAGGTTTAGCAATTTGGTTCTTGTGAAGTGCATGAGTAGCTTGATACAATAAGCATAAACTCGGGAAAACCTCCTTTCGCATGTGAAATACTTCATGATGATTTTCATGAGAGGAGCATAGCTGGTCAACAAATAGTAAAAAGGAAAAATAGATGGGCATGCATCCTGATGTTCTGGTTTCAAGAAGGGTTTGTATTGATCTGAATCTAGGTAGGTTTGCTTAAACCATTTTTCTTCGATATATGAAATTTGGTAGCTTTGGAGATAGTTCTAGGAGAGAGATTGAAGTCTGAACCTTCCAGATGAACATGCTTCCCTTGCAGCCTTAAAGAAAATAGATGTGTCAAAGGAAGATGACTTTTCACTTCTTGAACATTCTGACAAAATTCTAAACATCCTACTTCATGAAAGTTAAAGAGCACTGAAGGAGAGGCATTCAATTCCTCAGTTGAAAAGGTTCATACCTTTTGGTGAGGACCACCCCCCGTTATCTGGTTTAGAGACATTTTTCTTCGAGATCCTCGTCGATTCACCAAGGCCAACTGTCTTCAAAATGGTCAACGAGATAAATCTTCAATCAACGCACTCCTTTTACTCTTTGAGGAATCCAGAAATCAAACTTTAGTTAGCCGATGTTTTGTTCAAATGAAACCAACTCTCTCCGACTTCTCGCCAACATGAATCCCTCTCCTTTATTTCAATCGTTTCATCGTGGGTTGTTTGAAGCAATAAAGAGGTTCCTTTGAAAAAAAATGTCTCTTTTGGTAGCACTATTTTAACATGTTAGGTCCCTATATTACTAGTATAGTCCCTTATTGTTGTTAGTTTAACCCCCTTATTTTTATTATTGTACCCTTGTAACCCCCATTTTGTTATTATTGTGCCCTTAAATTATTATTGTTAGGTCGGATAGGATTACATTGTGGCCCACTAGGATTACATTATGGCCCCATGGACTCCTATATATAGAAAGGAGGTTTTGTAAATTGTATCATCCAAGAATTGTTCATTTATGTAATGTACTAGAGGTTCCCCCCTTGAAGTGGCTCATTTCTAAGGTGTTGATATCTCTTTTCTTCTATTTTTGGAGCTGGCTACACAACATTTGGTATCAGAGCTTTGGATTCTAGGGTTTCGCTGCTCCAAACAGGTCATCGTGGCATTTTCGCAATAAATGTTTTTATACGAAGTTTTAGAAGCTGAAATTTTTAGGTTACGAAGCCGAAATCCTAAGGAAGATTTTCTAAAAATTTCAGAGCTTGGTTCGCAATATTTTCGGAGATATAATCTGTGGAAGTTAGATCTTTTTTCAGGCTCATAAACATGTCATCGTGGAATTTGCTCTATAATTTTTTTTCTACGAAGGTTCACAATCTGAAATTTTTAGGGTGTGAAGCTGAAATCCCGAGGAAACTGGTCGCAAAATTTCAGAGCTTGGTTCGCAATATTTTTGGAGATATGATTTGTGGAAGGTAGTGCTTTTTTAGGCTCCAGAATTTCATCTCAAAGAGGTGATCGTGGGAAAAGTTCAATAACTCTATCTATGAGCATTAGATTGGAGTGCCGTAAAAGTGGTCACAACACACTGTGACCGTAGTTTCTTTGGCTATCACTTTGTGAGATAAAGGGATGAAACAATCATGATGGAAAGTCGTACAAGTTCGCTCTACTGAACCAGTCCATAACTAGGTCATTGTGGGAGATGGGACACAACTTTGTCTTGGGGAATCCAAATTAGGTCAGAACTGTGGCATTCGAAAGATAATTTAGAGGGCTACGTTGGTACCGAAAATAAAATATTGAAGTGCTGCAGTCACAAATATAATCCAATTTCAATATCAAGCTCCTCAAAAGCAAGAAAAAGGTGTGTATTTTTTTTTTTTTTTTTTTTCCGAATTGCATAAGTCTTGTTTGAAGAATCAATTTGAATTGATTCCAAGGGAATATTTTAGAATAGATATCAGTATTGGGTTATAAAATATGCTTCGTAAAAATAATTCAACACCCATTAAGCCTTCAGAAGGCTCTACTATGACTCATGAAGATGAAGAATTGCAACATGATCTATCAAAATTACAAGAGAAAATGCAACAGTTTTCACTCTCGCAAAGAGCAACAAAAAATGAAATGGAAGTTTTGAAGAAAGGCATGGAAGTGAAGATGGACAGTTTGAAGAAAGGCGTGGAAGCTAAGATGGATGACATGAAAGACAACATGGAAAACATGAAGAATGATCTAAAAACATACATGGAAGGCTTGATGACAAGCTTAAAACCAGAAATGATTCCTAATGGCGGAAATATAGGAGAAGAACCTCCTGATGAGAACAAAATAAATGTTAATCATGATTTCATAAACTCGAATGTTGGCGGGAAGAACCACCATATTCCAATAATGGATATGAGGAAGTTTGATGGAAAGGATCCTGTAACATGGATACTACAGATGGAGCAATATTTTGATCTCCATAACGTGCAAAACACACAAAAGGTACGCATTGCAACTTTACATTTAGAATAAAATACATTTGTATGGTATCGATGGCTTTGCTCCCGTAAAAAAATTGTCACTTGGTCAATTTTTACGGAAGAAATGATAGCACATTATGAGGATACAAAGAGCAACACCTTCTTTAGCCAATTGATAAATCTCAAACAAAAGTGTTTAGTGGGGTAGCACATTGAGGAATTCCAAAAATTGAATATAAGGGTAACTTATATTCCAGAGGAACACATGATCTATCTCTTCATAGGCACTTTAAAGGATAATATCCAACATGAATTTCGTGTTTTGGAACCAGATTCATTGGAGAAGGCATTCAGGTTGGCAAGAAAAGTTGAATGTAAAATAATGGTGACAAGGAAGCCTACCACTCAATTCTATAAAGAAGGAAGTGTTGCTACGCCTAGATTTCCACAACCTACAAGGTTGACACCACAAAAATTGGAAGAAAAAAAGAGCAAAAGGGCTTTGCTACAGTTGTGATAGCAAATACACTAAAGGTCATAAGTGTGCTGAGAAGAAATTATTTTACATAGATTGTGAAGAGAAAGAAGAAAATGAACAAGAAGAGGATATACACCAGGAACCAGCCCTAGAAGAGGAAGAAATGAATCCGACCATATCGTGTAATGCACTGGCATGAATTACCACTCCTCAAACTCTCAAGATAGAGGGACAAATCAATAAGAAAAAGGTAATAGTGTTGATTGATTCAGGTAGCACCCATAATTTTATTCATTGTAAGGTAGCCAAGGAATTAAATTGTTTCCTATACCCAACACCAGAATTTCAAGTGATGGTTGCAAATGGAGGAACTATAAATTGCTCTGGAAAATGCCATAATATCAAGCTAACCATGGGGGAATATGTATTGACTAGTCCAATGCTTTCCATTCCTATGGGAGGTGCTCATGTTGTACTAGGAGTACAATGGTTACAATCTTTGGGGACGGTAGCTTTTAATTTTCAAGAACTTTTCTTGAAATTTTTTTCAGAAGGAAAAGAAGTTGAATTACGGGGTATTGAAGGGAAGCCGGGAAGGATAATAAGCTCTAATGTCATGAAAAAGCTTCTAAAGAAATAACAACGAGGCGTAATTGGACAATTATGCTCACTAGAAGTTCCGACATCAAAATCATCTATTTCTGCAGATCTCCAACAAGTCTTGGACAATCATTTCAAGGTGTTTGAAACTCCCAAAGGACTCCCACCTATTCGTGATCATAATCATGCTATTCATTTGATTCCAGGAAGTGTTCCTCCAAACATCAGGCCTTATAGATATCCTTACTTCCAAAAGAGCAAAATTGAATGTATGATTGCAGAAATGTTAGAGGCGGGTATAATTCAACCTAGTCAAAGTTCTTTCTCTGCTCCTGTAGTATTGGTACACAAGAAGGATGGATCAAGGCAAATGTGTTCGGATTATAGGGAGCTCAATAAGCTCACCATTAAAGATAAATTTCCCATTCCTGTGATTGATGAATTATTGGATGAATTACATGGAGCAATTTATTTTACCAAGTTGGACCTTCGTTCAGGATATCATCAAATTAGAATGAAGACTGAAGATATTCCAAAAACAGCATTTCCAACTCATGAGGGTCATTATGAATTTTTGGTCATGCCTTTTGGCCTTACCAATGCACCTTCTACATTTCAAGGGTTGATGAATTCCATTTTCAAACCTTTCCTTAGAAAATTTGTGCTAGTATTTTTTGATGATATACTAATCCATAGCAGGTCTTGGAAGGATCATGTTGAACATGTTGACAAGGTGCTCAAACTATTGCACGAGAAACAATTATATGCAAAAACATCCAAATGTTTTTTTGGAGTACAAGAGGTGGAATATCTGGGCCATATTATATCTCACGAGGGTGTTAAAGTAGACCCTAACAAAATTAAAGCCATTAAGGAATTGAAAGTCCCCACAACCATAAAGCAGTTGCGAGGATTTCTCGGGTTAACAGGGTATTATCGCAAGTTTGTTAATAATTATGGGAGAATAGTAGCACCTCTAACAACATTATTGAAGAAAGATGCATTTTCGTGGACTCCTGAAGCAAATAAGGCCTTTGAACATCCTAAAGAGGAAATGTGTCTAGCACCGGTCTTAGCTACACCAGACTTCACAAAAACCTTTATTGTGGAATGTGATGCCTCAGGAAATGGAATTCGTGCAGTTTTAATGCAGGAAGGAATACCTATTGCTTTTGAAAGTCGTCCAATCAAAGGAAAGTATTTACAGAAACCTATTTATGAGAAGGAAATGTTAGCAATACTGCATGCACTAAAGAAATGGCGAACTTACCTAATGGGAAGAAACTTCAAGGTAAAAACTGATCATGATAGTCTTAAACACTTTTGGAACAAAGACTATCTTCAGAAGAGCAGCAAAAATGGGTCACAAAGATGTTGGGTTATGACTTTGAAATAATCTACAAAAAAGGAAAGCTTAATGTTGTTGCAGATGCACTCTCAAGAAAGAATGGAGAGGTGGAAGCATTGCTTTGTGCCATTTCTATTATCCAACTAGATTGGATAACTGAAGCAAGAGATGAATGGAAGAAGGACAAAGATGTATGGACACTCATTCAAAAGTTGCAGCAAGATCCTAGTACATCTGATACATTTAGTTGGAAAAATGATTCCTTATGGTACAAAGATCACTTATGTATTTGTAATAATTCCCAACTAAAACAAAATATTCTTATGGAATTGCACACTTATCCTTTAGGAAGACACTCAGGATTTTTAAAAAATTACCACAGGGTGAAGAAAGAATTTTTTGGGATGGCCTTAAATCTGATATTCAAAAGTTTGTGGTGGAATGTTTGGTTTGCCAGCAGAATAAAGTGGAGACAATTAAGACCCCGGGACTTCTACAACCTTTATCCATTCCAAGTCAACATTGGGAGGAGATTTCAATGGATTTTATCATAGGTTTACCTAAGTCCAAAGGAAAGAATGTCATCATGGTGGTAGTTGATAGACTTACCAAGTATGCACACTTTTGTGCATTATCTCATCCATTTAAAGCAAGTACAGTTGCTACTACATTTATGGACAGAATTCAAAAGCCACATGGAAGCCCAAGGGTTATTGTGAGCGACAGAGATCCCATTTTTACTGGAAATTTTTGGACGGAGTTATTTTCTTGTTTGGGTACTCAATTAGCTCATAGCTCATCTTATCATCCTCAATCTGATGGTCAAACTGAGATAGTAAATAAATGTTTGGAAGCATATCTTCGTTGTTTTGTATCTGATAAACAAACACAATGGGTCAAGTGGTTACCTCTCGCTGAATGGTGGTATAACACTTCCTTCCATACTCCAGCAAAAATGACCCCATTTATGGCACTTTATGGATATCATCCACCATCCATCACATCATCTTTAAGGGAAAATTCGAAGGTTCAAGCAGTGGAAGATCACATCGAGCATCAGCAAGAAGTTCTCCAACTCTTAAAGGATAACCTGAATTTGGCACAAAATCGAATGAAACAACAGGCAGATCAACATCGTAGAGAGAGAAGTTTTGATGTAGGAGATTGGGTATTTTTACGGCTACAACCATACAAACAAATGTCCCTCAAGCAAGCTAAGAAGGATAATAAATTATCGCCAAAGTACTATGGTCCTTACAAGGTGCTGCAAAATATTGGTACTATGGCATACAAATTGGAGCTTCCTGCTTCTTCGCGAGTACATCCAGTTTTCCATGTTTCATGCTTAAAGAAGGTTATAGGTGAAAATATTCCAGTTCAAACAATATTGCCAGAACTTGATGAGGAAGGAGAAATCATATTGGAACCTGAAGTGGTCACGGAAACAAGAACTCGACAACTACGAAATCGATAAATTTTAGAGTATCTCATCAAGTGGAAGAACTTACCCACTGAAGATTCTACATGGGAGGATGAGAATTTTATACAGAAGCACCCATAGCTACTCAAGCATTGAGGACAACACTTTTTTGAAGGAGAGGGGCATGTTAGGTCCCTATATTACTAGTATAGTCCCTTATTGTTGTTAGTGTAACTCCCTTATTGTTATTATTGTACCCTTGTAACCCCCATTTTGTTATTATTGTGCCCTTAAATTATTATTGTTAGGTCGGCTAGGATTACATTGTGGCCCACTAGGATTACATTATAGCCCCATGGACTCCTATATATAGAAAGGAGGTTTTGTAAATTGTATCATCCAAGAATTGTTCATTTATGTAATGTATTGGAGGTTTCCCCCTCAAAGTGGCTCATTTCTAAGGTGTTGATATCTCTTTTCTTCTATTTTTGGAGCTGGTTACACAACATGGTCTGATCTAAAAGATAGACTGTACCCTTTAGAAAACACTGTTTCTACTTTTTGAATAAGACTACCTCTCTGTGGATGATTATTATTTTTGTAAAACATAAAAGCACCCCCCCTTGTTACTGAGTAATAGGCCTGTGTAACAAAATCTATCTCCCTTAAGGATCACTGTTTTTTGTAGTTTATCAAATAGTTATGAGTTAAATGAAAACCATTTCACCCCTTTAGCATTTGTGTTTGAGGAATGAGGGTTTTTTATAAGGAATGTTTGTGGATTTTGGAGAAATCTGTCCTTTGATTTTGACACACAACACATTCACTTTCAAACTCTGTCTTTTATCCTTCGCAATATACAACAAGAACAACTTCTTTAAACTTGACATGAACCCTATCCTCTAACCATTTTTTATCTTTGAAATCACAGTCAGGTGACTCTTTTAAACTGATTTGAACTCTTTGCAAAACCTGTTTTCCACTGGAGACTGTATAAATCCTTCACTATTTCAAAGCACAAGAAAAAACCTGTTTTCCTTTCAAAATGCTGATTAAAACCCTCTGTTGAACTCAAACTCTGACCAAGGAGCGAGTAATACCTTAAAAATGAGTTTGTTAGGCCCTTTGATCGTTGGTGCAGTGTACAAGGAGAGACGTTGAGAACCGATGGATGAGCGGGCGCTTAGAGCCGAACGCACCGTGCATAAGAGGTGTCGGGTCGGCCTCGGGTGCCCAGTGACTGCCGACACAAGCGTGCCACACGAAGCTACAGGCACGCCTTGCCTCAGTGCATTTCCTTCAGTCAAGCACTCACAGGCGCGCCGCACATGTGTACAGGCGTGGTGCACAGATCTTTAAGCTCGAGAACTTCAAAATCGTCTGAAAAAATGCTTCCTTTCTTGAGTGAGGAGGCTAAGGAATGTTTGTTTCGAGTCTTGAACTTGGTGAGGGCTTTTTAAAATACCTCTTCCTCCTTTTTTAAAAAACGAAAAAAATCTAATGCCTTTACAGCCCTTTAGAGGGGTTTTATGCCTTTTTGTTTATTTACCAAGGATAAAATCTCAACAAACCTTGATGTGGTTTCAAAATCACAATGCAAACCATTTTTTCTTATGAAGTGAGGGGAGGTTTTATTCTCTGACTAAAACATTTAAAAATGTAATTTCTTCTACCCTTTAAACTCTGTCTCCCAGCATTTGATGGTACATTTTGACTGTAGATGAAGGTCCTTAGCCCAAGTTTCACCCCTTTTATAGTTTTGAAGGAGGCCTTTATAAACAGAGGGGATAGAGACTTTATAACATCAAAAATCCATCTTTTTATTTGATGTGAAATAGGTTTTCAACCCGTGAACCTTTATTTTTTTATCACTGTTTTTCAAACCTGTCTTTCAAAAAGGAAAATATTGCTAAAAAACCATATGAAAAACTATTGATGCATCTTTTGTTCATCCCTTGGAAGGAGATGACTCACAATTTCTGAAATCACTTTTACACCTTAACCCTCTGCTTTTTGAATGAAGGAGGTTACACTGTGCCTTTAACCATCTACTTTTCAATGAAGGAGGTCCTATTATGTTCCCAACCATCTGCTCTTTTTCTGGAGGAGGTTCTTACTGTGCTCTTAACCATATGCTTTTAATGAAGGAGGTTAGCACTGTAGATATAACATTTCATCTTTTTCAAACTGTGTCATCGTTATGCAAATCATATGTTTGCTTGTTATCATATCAAATGGGCAAGAAGGTGAAATTTGACATTTTTCTTTATGAGACATGGTCTGAGATATATATCCTTTGTAAAACATCCCTGTGAACCTTATACTAGAAACCATGTGATTTGAATATGGAGAGTATTTTCTTGCTAGACATATTTGACTAACCTCCCTTGATTGTATTTGCAGAGGCATGTTGGATTTGCTTTTTGGAAGAGATGTTGAAATACTGCTGAGCAGCATAACATCAGCGTTTTGCCTTTATATGACTTGGAGGCTTCTCTTTGTTCTTTAGGTAGATTTGGCTTTCAAACCATACCCATTGGCAGCCCTTTTCTTACTGTATTTCATTTGTTTTACTGAGGGAAAGCTATTTTGGCATGAATGACCCTTTTGACCTTGTTCTTTTTCTCTTTTACACATTGATCATTGTTGAATTCACACCTCTGCAGATATGTAACAAACATATGACTTTGAACCCTGAAGAGCTTCCTTGGGGTCTTATGGAGATTTTTCCTGACCTTAAGCATGTTCTTTTAGATAGTGAACACACTTATCTTCTTCTGTTTTGGATCTTTGTATAATTTCTTCCAGACTGAGACAGAAAGACCTTTAAGTGGTGCGACCTATGGATGGATGAAGATTTGTTTTTGCAGATTAGGTGCTAATTTCGGGCTGGCTGGTACTGAACAGAGGCTTTTGGCTTAGGATGTTTTTTCCAAGGAAGGGATTTCCTAAAGCACCACTATCTAACTTAGGGGCGATCTTGACATGTTTTGAGTGTTTTATTTGGTATGATTAGATCTCCAAATGATATATGACCAGAGATATAGTTGCAGACATTTGATCAGCAGTTGGACAATGAATGAATTGGGGAATAATGGTAAATGAAAACAGATAACCTTAAGCTATGGAAACTATGGACAAGATTATTTGACTGAAACCAGATAGGTTTTGGCAAATGCATTTTTTCTCATCATAGGCTGACCAGAAGGGGTAGGAGGACAAAAATTGTTTTGGGGTGTTTTCTAGATGACAGATTTGATAGTTTGGAGATCAGCTTCTAGAAAAATTAGCTTAAGAAAATAGTCATCATCAACAGGTGAAAATACTAATGACTAACAGTGGCTCCATTTGGGGAGGGAAGCTCCTTTTCAGGAGGTGTCCAAAATTTCAGATCTCTGGCTTTTGAAGACCAGTGCCTTATCCATTGGCGCAAATTTCTTTCTTTCTTGATGCTATTTCTGAAAATTGATAGCATGATTAGAATCAAAGTCATTTCTAACTACCCATCTACATTTCCTAACAGTTTTTCTTCTTTCGGGTGCATTTAGACTAGCAACCTGTTGTAGCCGCTACAACACCACCCAAAATTCTGGGTATATTTAAAATTTCGGGTCCCCCTCTGCTCGCTTAATCGTTAAGGTCTTTCACCAAACCTGCAGTCAGTGACATCCCAGTGACTCATCCCCGACCCCGCATGAGTTGTCTCGCCATCATGATCAGGCACTGTTGTTGCAATCATGCCATGTGCGAAGGATCACCATGCATGCATTCGAAGGGAAACTTGTGTGTATTTACATTGAAAGCGCTTGCATCATGGATTGTCCAGGTACTTTTTTTTAGCACTACACCGAGCTCATAGTCTAATATTTATTATTTGGGGGGCACCATTCTCTAAAAGGTAACTATAAACTAATTAGTGTTATAATGTTACGTGCAGGCGATCCCACAGACGATATACCAAAGGATGTCACCATCACTTGGGAGGAAGAGATTGGAACCCAAATAACAAGAGCACAATGCCTGGGGAAAATGATGACGCTCTTGAAGATGCAGATAAGGCTATCATTAGATTCCAGAGTAAGCGACAGTCACGGATGCTTAAGAAGGAAAAATACACTTTATCAGATGGAGAAGATGACATTCTTACTCATCATGGTATTGCTCTATCGACGTTTGACAACCTTGAGGATGAGATTGTTTGAAGATGAAAATGATGATGACACAATTACCAGGAAGCTGCATTTTGGCGGGGGTGCTGATCAAGAAACAATCCCATGCTGCTATTATAGGAGGGGGCAGAATAAGCGTAAATTCAAAAGGGAGGTTTTGGAGGTCTTGCAAAATACCATCTAAATGTCGATGGGCGCACACAGAGGACATATTTCACCACTCCGACAAGTCTAGCCCGAAGTATAGCCCAGGCGAACCAAGCAGACTCAGAAGATTTCTCTAGAGAATGACGATCTCATTCGAGGCATTCTCGCGCTGGGCAGCAGTGCAAAAGCACACATGTTGGTGTGGCAAGCCAACGACAGAGTTTCAAATATGTGAACGCTCCTTTGAAAAGAAACATTTATTAATCCTGAGCCACATAGTGTGGAGTTATTTGTGCTGCAAGGAGTACAATGTGGAGGAATGAAAAGGCCTTAAAACCCTAGTCTTCTTTGCTCTTGAAAGTTGTCTATGTGAAACCATAAGAAACGGGGAATTTCAAATTGAACCTAAGAGGTCATGTTGAAATGCATACACCTTTTGGTAGCCAGGTAGAAAAGGTCAATATGAAAAGGGCCATCAATGTGGCTTGAACAAATGACTAGTCTACCATATGAAGCTGCATTATTTTAAAAGAAATTTCTCGAGAAGGATATGCTTTCACTCTAAAATAAGATGAATATAATTGGAGACTTCTCATCGGCCTCACATTTCCAATTGCTTTCACAGTACATACCATGCTCGGTTGCTGAGTTGCAGATGTCAAATCTCGATCTTTCAAAGACAAGAAGCATTCATATTATGAGGTTATGGCCTTGGTGTGAATATTTTTATTTATTTGCGCTAACAATATGAGGAAAAGCAAATGATCAATGTTATATGGTTGAACTAAGGCGCAAAGGAGATAAAGCAGTATGTTTTTTAAATCACGTGCGATGGCAGGTCTTCCACCTATGGTAAATACTTTGAGCAAATGTATATTATTATAGCGGTCAAACCTCACATGGGTGCCAATGCTTCTATGCATGGTGGTCACATTTAATAATCTGGAGCAATATACATATATAGCATGGGACACGTTGGAAACACGACACACAATGCATAGAGTCCAACGTTGCATGGCGCAGACATGCGTGGACACGTTGCATGGAGTCCAACGTTCACTGGTGGGTTTTTGTTTGACAGCAACTATATACATACAACGGTCAATTAAAACATGGTCAAAGCTATATAAAACACATTACGATTGAGCTCGAATATTGCTATGGTGGAGTTTTGACCTATGTTAAAACGTGTTGGGTAAATATATAATGGTCAGGTTTTATTTTTAAAAACGTGGAGCAGGTGCAAAGGTTCGATGGCTGAGGTTTGGAGCGGATATATTTTATGGTCCAAAGGTGTGTTTACATGTGGCAGTGGAATATTATAACACGTTGAAACTGCATGGATGAATTTGCAACGTATCTATCTCCAAGTCTGCATGGCAACTATCGTGCTGAAATAGAATTCGAATGATCTATGCGTACAACTGAAGTCCTGGACCGAAAAGCCAGCGCCATAAAAGGCATGCTGCGTTTGACACTGAAAGAGCTATTTTCGAAAAGAACAGATAAAATCTGATCTCATAGCCCCGACGGCGATATTCCGGGAGACAATCACACTTCAAATCTACTATTAATAACCTACGCTAGTCCCATTTAGAAAGCCGTTATCGTTTCATAGTCCGTGGAAGCTGAATTTTCGATAATGCCACCACTGATCACGTCCAGCTATCTTTGCAGAGCTAAATTTTTTGTCCAAGGGTACTGAAAAATGGATCACATAGCATGCAGTGCGTTTTCAATTTACAAGGAGGAGGTCGCAACCGTCTAGAGGTCACAGAGTCGTAACATATGCCTCCACGCATGAAACGCGACCATGCGACTCTGCGACTCTGCCATGTTTGAAAGGTCGCAAAAGAACATGTTTGAGACTAAAAATAGTCGCATTACTCAGCGGAGGTTGAAAACATTAGACCGGATTTGCACATTCGCAACAATGAGAAGGGCCAAAATGCTATATGTGGCATATAAAAATCGACTTATTGCTATATTGACCCATCAAATTGAAATTTCTCTTGCCGGGAGCAAGAGCCACATTTGCTAAAGCTGAATTTCATGAAGTCTCACTACAAATTCTTAGTTGGGGAAAAAATTTCCATTCCGACTCGACTGAAAAAATTTTGATTCGTTCCAAGGAGCCGAGTCCTTCTCACATATTCAGAGCCGAGCTCTCATTGCATGGCCACTTGAATTCAACTCTCTGACAGTCGTGTGACAAAACTCAAGTCCAACTTCGGATCATCAATACTGGCTAATGTAATGTTGTGGAGGAAAGAAATGATGCGCTATAACAATAAGAGTTTAAATGCCACTTGTGTTGACGTGCATGCATTGCACAGTTGTCTGATTTTACAAGGAAGAATCTAGGTGTGCAGTTGAGCAGGTGATCTCTCGAGGAGATAAACCCGCAACATTACAGGACAACCCGGATGATGTGCACGTGACCGATCGTGATTCAAGTTTGCATCAGAATTGTAATTGGAAAGCCTGTAAGTTTACTGAGAAGAGTTGATGCAACTGGATCGAAATAGGGGAACGAGGCCACTTAAAGTGACGATTCCAACTGTGTTCATAGCTTCTGAAAGGTGGAGTACTTGAACGTGTAGCTGATTTCCACGATAGGAGCTGAAACACATCACTTCGAATATTGAGACGACAAGGAGGAGGTCGCAACCGTCCAGAGGTCACAGAGTCGCAACATATGCTTCCACGCATGAAATGCGACCATGCGACTATGTGACTCTGCCGAGGTCGCAAGGTCACAAAAGAACATGTTCAAGAGGAACCGCGGCCCTTTGATTTCCCCGACCCAGCGACCTCTACTCCAGAAGTGCGACCTCCCTCAGAGGAAAACCAGCTAACAAACTCATAGTGGATATGCACCAATCACTCATACATTTCATACATAACAGGAATATGAAGGATTCCAAGATAGCTGTTAAACTCCCATAGTTTTATTTTGATTCTTCCTTTTATGAGCCTTCGATTTTCTACTTGCTCAATATAGATATATATATTCATATATGTGTGTGTGAGGCTAGTTTAGTGTGTTGTATACTGCTAATTCGTTGTGTTTGCATGCGAACAGAATGAGGATATTACAACCCAGCTGAAGAAGTTTCCACTTATCCTGAAAATTCCGGTCCACGTAACGAGGATTACAGTTTCCCCTGGAAAAACAAGTTGCTGATATCTCCAAAGGATAAATGTAGAAGGGATGAAAACCCCAGGTCGCAGGTCGCAAATCCCAGGAGGTCGCAGGTCGCATGTCTGACGAGGTCGCGAGGTCGCATTTTCATCTTTTTTCACGATCCACGAACCCGCGACCCTGCGACCTAGTCGTAAGGTCGCAAGGTCGCACCTTGGCCATTCTCTTACAACCTGCAACCCCGCGACCCAGTCAGGTCGCAGGTCGCAACAACAGCTCAGGTCGCAGGTCGCAGAAAAGACTGGGTCGCAAGGCAGCCCAACGGTCAAGAAGATGAAAAGTCAAGGAAGCCCAAAGGGCAGGTTTTGTATTATAAATACTCCTTCAGGAGCAAGCAAAGAGATTTTTTGTTTGGGACTTGAGCTGAGTACATTGTATTACCAGTAGATTATACATTTAATGAAGAACACAAGCATTTTGAAAATCCCTTTGTGGATTTGGTGTTGTTTCATGTATGAGAACTGTTGAGTATTATATTTTCAGTTTCTGAACATCTTTAGGTTAAGGGAACTATTCTTTAACTCACATCACAGTTACATAACAGTTTGCTAAGTATGTTAATGGTGGTTGAGTTTATTTCACCTTCTTAGCGAATGTTGATGACTTTGTTTATCTACGTTTGTGTTATCATTTAAAACCTTTAGGAAGTGAAGGGTGTTCTTGCCATGATGAACTGTTTCTTTCATGGTCAGAACAACTTACAAGCATGAACCTAATGAAGTGTTGCTAACAACACTTCCTTCGGTCTTCATGCTTTATTATTTTCTTTTGCTACTCATAGTGTCTTATGTACATTTAATGCATCAATCATATGTCTTGTATCAGTTGATTAGGTGTGTATCCACTATTTTATAGAGTTTAAGCGAGACCCTAAGAAAATGAGAAATCAGTGGTAGCCGGACCCACACACCAAACGGGATCCCTAATCCAAAAGGTTCAAGGTCTAATTGGGACCTTTTACCGGGGAGATCCCCTGCTGTTGGTCGGGACAAATTTTCCCGTCAACACAACCCTTTGGCATAATATTTTTGAAAAATGACACTATATAATTCTACACTTATATCCACCGTGAGTTCAGATTAAACTGATGAACTCCTTTGTTTCTCTACCTATGCTAGATCGAATGTCAAGATTAAGCTGTTTGACAGGATTTCATTCTCTAAACTAAAACATGAAATTGAAAAATGACCAAATCAGGATTAGGCAGTCTAATATGTCATGTACTTGTGCCATGAAAGACAAGCTGCACACAAATATTATTTTGCATGAAAATAAGATCTAGAAAAATCAGGGTTAAGATACACAATTTTTTTTTTTCATCCCTGTTTTCCTCTTTGGTTTTGTTTTGAGCATGTGGAACCAATATCTTTTCCTAATCTATCTTCTTTGACAAGTCAAGTTTACACAATTTGACTACACTTTCTTTCACTAACTTATTAGCAATAAATTTAAAACATGTTTAGTTATGCTTAGGCTAGATAACTGAACAAGACATCTTTGAGCACTAGTAGCACCATTTAAACTTGCGTGCTTTCAAAATGACTATTTTTTTGAACATGGGGCTTTCTTGCTGTTTTCCAAATTGCCCTCTTTTTCTACTTTTCTATTGTTTTTGAATTTTCTGTTTTTTTATTTATTTCTTCAAACAATGATATATACAATGATTGAAAAATCTGGAACTAGAATTCCTGAAAATGGTGAAATTTGAGCATCTTATCTTCATAAGGATCTCCTAATGCTCTTGGTCCACTCAACTCTTGGAAAGAAAAGTTTGGAAAATTTTCTCTTGTAAGCATAACATAAGGATTCATGCATGAATCTCTAAACAATCTTGTGTCTTGCTGCTGTACTTCTTTATACCTTTGATCTCCACTTCTCCTTTTGCTGTATATTTTTTTCAAATAATGCAGATATTCTTTGTCATTTTTGAAGCATATGATGACATCATCAAGGTACATCATAATGAAGAAATTTAGAACTGGAAACATGGCCTTCAGAAACATGTCTTTGATGTCTGGTGGTTTAGCAATTCTGGGTTTGAAGATGGAACTACTTCCAGCATATTTGAAAAATTCTTTGAGCTGATTGCTTTGCAAAGGAATTAATTGGTGATGCCATGAAATATCACTTTGTAAAGACACATGATTAGAAGCACCTATCATTTGTATAGTATGGTCTTGTGCAGGAAATATATAGTTTCTATTCCAAGGGTGTGTATTTGTGTTTCTAAAATCAACACAAATCCTATGTCCAACTGTCTTGTCTTTGATTATTAATGTTTGGTCAAGATTTTTGTATTTTATTTTGTCAAAGCTGTTTCTTGAAATGATTGAAGTGTCATAGTGTTTCATACTGTTTTCCTGACATGTGCTAGTATCTTGAACAATCTTGAAAATTCTATCAGTTCTAAATCTTTAGTGAAGTGACAGAATGTGGGTTAGTTCAATCAGTTCAGGAATATTTGGACTGCAGTCATTACATCCCTTCATATCAAGTTTATCAAAAATTTTTCCTAGATCTTTAGTAGTTGTGGCTATAGTCAAGTTTTCATTTGAGGAGGTAGAGTTATGAGATGATGAATCATTTAGGTATGGTAAGAACTTCAAGCTCCCCTGCCCCTGATTTCTAAAGAGGTTTGTAATATGCAAGTCTTCTAATGCCTCTATTTTGAAAAAGGTTCCTGATGTTACTGCTAATGTTTTTCTATGGTTTGAGCAATTTTCTTGATGGTGTATAATTTTCTTTGCTTTCTGCTCTATTTATGTTTCTAGAAAATCGAATTCTCTTTCCTCAAGACATAACTGCTCAGGGTCATGATAATTTTGAGTGTCCATCTCATCATAGAGAACCTGGGGTGGCTAATGTGGTGCGCTTAAATTTGTTTCAAATTCTCCTAACTGTTCCTCAATGTCTTCATCAGTGTGTAAAATGAAGGAATTCATATTTGAATGCAAGGAGTACATCGAGATGTTATCTGGCCTTTCTTGGCTACTGACCATATATTTCATGTGTGATTCTCGATAGAGTATTCTAGTTTGGTTAAACACAGGAATAATGGCATAGGACATATCTAGTTGAATATTTCCCTGAAGCTTGGCCCACCAAGATCTGGATAAAAGCATAACGTACTTGGGAGGGATGTCTGCTACCACTATATCCATGATCAGGTGTTTTGCAGTTATTTGGGCCAAACTGAAATAAAGATCTTTGATCAGGTCTAGACACTTGAATCTGCTTGAATGAAATGAATATAAGTATTTATAAGGTTTCATTATTTCTAGGCCTAATCTTTCCATTACAACTTTTGGCATGAGATTGTGAGAGGCCTCGGAATCCAGCATGGCATTGTGTAGGATTTGGTCATGTATATTCAGATTGATGTAAAAGGGAAGAGTGGTTCCTTCTTTGAATTTCCCTTCTATTTTTGGACCAAAAAACACCTCAGGGGTATCATCAGCTAGGTGTAGAGTATCTACATCATTTCCTATGTTTAGGACCTTTAGCACTTGGGATTTGTAAGATTTTTGGGCGAGAAGTTCAGTGAGAGGCATGGTGATCTTAATTTTGGTGATTTCTCTGTTACACCATTTTTTGGTCATCTAACCTATTATCATTAGATGAACCCAAGTAAACCATGTAAGACCAATTTTACCCTAAGTAAAATTTCTTTCACTATGTGAAATAACTTAGTAAAGCACCTTTATTAAGTTGTTTATGGCCTAAACAGGAAACCCCAAAAGGAAATAATAAAAAATCTATATTTGTTTATATTTCCTGGTCATATTTAACCCAAAACAAGGAAATCAATTAAATAAATCCTTATTTATTTGATTATTTCCTAGGAATAAGTTATTTAAATCCTTATTTAAATAATATTCCTAGTTAAATTTGACTAAATCACTCATAAAAAATTAAATAAATCATTATTTATTTAATTATATCCCCACCATTCCCTTAAAATAACAAATAAATCATTTATTTATTTATTATTTATAAATAAAGGAATTGACCCAAGTAAAAAATCCTTTTCCCTCCAACAAATATAATAAAATATTCCTAAAGGGTGTTTCTAGAATTTGATTAATAATATTTTATTCATGCACCAAGTTCTAGATCACCCTAATATGTTGTTATAAATAGAAGGCTTTTCCCCATTCATTAGTCACCTTTCATTGCATTAGATCACTCTAGATATATACTATTAGTCACATCCTCCATTTTTGACCTCTGTTTCTTCCTCGTCCGCAGCCAAGAACCCAAAATACTCTTCGCACCAACAAACCCTCTGCTCTATGTGGTGTCCATGGCCATTATTCTCACCATTTTCCTCACCTCATGCATTACCGAGCTTCTTTAGAGGTCATTCGCAAGTACGATGTTGAACAAAATCAATCTGCCTCTCCCATCCTTGCTTAGTATGCGTCAGGCTTACTCGAGGATCCCCCTGCTGCCATTGACATTCCTCCCCTTGATGTTGAGATGTCAGAACGTACTGCCCCCCTCCTATACCTATCATCATCCGCACGACCCTCGAAGTACATTCCCTCTTAATCCACTCCATCGTTTTTGCTTGATCCCCCTTCAACAACATTCTTGGGCTCTACATGCTTTGACCATCTTTTTACTTGTTCTTCTGTCATCCCCCGGGACGATCCGTATGTGTGCCTTTCTTCCCCTGCTGATGATTTAGGTAGATTTGCAGCGTCACGTGGTTTCCTCGACCCTTCCCTTTCCTCCCATAACCAAGATGATACCATCCGTATCTATGATGTCCTTCGCAGCATGAGCTCCCGCGTTTCCTCCCATAGTTCTCATTCATCACTTTCTAGTCGATCTATGAGTCCTAGCCATCCTACCCATAGTCATCATTTGATGTCTACCCTATACTCATGCTGCCATCATTATTCTCCTTCCTCCCATTTCTTGTCTTGTGACACTATTCCGCTGGACCTCTCGTCCACACATTATATTGGCTATGCCGATGGGATAAGTCGCTATTCCCGGAATCTCGCCTTGGCCGCATGGGCCATCTTTACCCCCTTGCATACCCTTGTTCTTTAAAATGGGGTATGCATTGGTAATGCCACCAATAATCAGGCCGAATATGATGCAGTATGTCGTCTCTTAGCCGATGCCCTCTCTCATCACATCCTCCATCTGCATGTTCATTTAGATTCCCTACTGCTTGTCTTACAACTCAATGGTGTCTATCGTGTGCATAACCCTATCCTGTTTAGACAATATTTACGAGTGAAAATTTTGATACGTGACTTTAGATTCATTACTTTCATCCATGTACCTAGAAGCCAAAATCACTACGTAGATAGAATTGCAAATCACGTTCTAGACTGGAATTTATCACACATAAGACAATAACATTTCAAACCATCAACACAATACATATCCATAATATATATCATATAACATGTTTTTAGAGTCCATCTACTCTGAAACATATGACATGACCATAGCATGTTACAAAAAATAAAGCTCAAAACTGGGGGGCACCACTTGCCCCTCCATACACACTAGGGGGCACCACCTACCCTACATCTAATCACTCTCTAGAGGATCCCGAGCCAATGGCTTCGCTCCCGCAACTCGTAGATCATGCACAGTCTGACCAGCCATCGCCATGCGTTGCATCATTCCTCGCCATTCCGAGGGTAGCCCAATACATAGCTCTATGTAATGGTCATCTAAATCCTGCCAACCTCGCTCCAACACACTGGTCAGCAGCCCCTCACGTCTACGATGAATGTCCTCCAATAGAGCGGCCATATCCTCATTCTGTGTCGTCCTCGATCCACTAGCACCTGTAGTTCCAGCTGTTGTAGGTCGTCCCATATATCCAGCCAGTTTCACCAAAGCCATATCTGCATTCCAAAAAGTATAACGATCAGTATCATAAATACTATTCACAAACTTTAACATGCACATAATAGATTAGCTACTTGTCACTTACCATCAAGCCCCCATACTCGACCAGGCGGAAGCGGCAAGTCCAGATCTCCCCAATAACTCATCCCACTATAGGGATAGTCGTTTATGTACAATGGCATATGATCCCAATGGGCAAAGAACTTTGGTCGGAACACCCATCCGACCGCCCCTCCCCCTCCTCGACACAGTAGTCATCCCCACCGACGCATCCTGGGTTCTCTCGGACCCCCATTAGGTAGCTGTACACGAGGTCGCAAGGTCGGGATCTTCTCAAAAAAGAAGGAGTAAAATACAGTCCCATAAGCACAATCATGGTTCACATGTCGCTTACACGGTGACAACTGTCGTTTCAACGACACCAACTTCATCTGGGCCCACCCATAGTAGGTCCCACTCAACACACTCTCTACAATCATCATTTTCCCTCCAGTGATGTGATGGAGCGCCTGGCTGCCCAAGATCCGCAACACTGTTGCCGCTACTACCCGAGTCTCCAACCTCTCTAGATCCCCGATCGATATCTGAGTCCCTTTGACTCAGATACCTAGTCAACAATGTCGCTCTGAGAACTCCATGATGTTACTACCGCATGGTAACACTAGCTGTGTATTTCCCACCATCCCTAATGGTGGGAGACCAGTCAGGAAATACAGATCCTGGACTGTCAGCTCAATCCTGTGCCCCTGCACTATAAAAAACTCATGGTCTCGATCCCAATAACTGACAATCTGGGCTAACAAGGGCTCCCCCACCCTCATCAAAGGGTTCTCCACAAATTTCAGAACCCCAAACCTAGCCAATGCACGACGGAAACCCTGATCCACTTGGATTTCCATCTGTAATGTACCTAGGTCTCTCTCTCTCTCCACTTGATCCGTATATCTACCATGTCTTCACAAAATCATCATCTTTTTCAGTCTACAGATAGGTAAAACTGCATTCAATTACACAAAAACTGAGTCTCAGCCCACACAACACTAAAACCACCTCCATCTGATAGGTCGCACTTTTTGACCAAATCCTGGGATAGGTCGCACTTTTCAAGCCCAAACCTGCATCCCAGGTCGCATTTTTTGCCCCAAAAAGTGCGACCCGACCGTAATGATGAAGTAGGGATTTTTACTGAGATTTGGGACCCTAATATGAACTTTTAATCCATAAAAAACAAAGACTAGGATTAGGCCTCTTACCTGCAACTAACAGATCTCGATTCCAACGGTCGGTTTGTCCGCTACAATCGCCGCAAGATTTAGGGCCTTCTCTCTTCTCCACATTCACCACAGCTACACAAGAAAATGAATGTCTTTGGAGGGAAAATGCCTTATTAGAAGAAAACCCATGTTTTTTCTTTCGCCCACTGCAACCAAACTGTAGTCCCGTTTGACACACCATATGCATCGTTGGAAAGCTCTCATCGAGCACCCAAATGGGTATTTGTTAGTTTTTCATGTTTTGATACTTCACCAGGACACATTTTGTCCACGAAGGGTCTATTCACCTCTCCTTCAAATCAAATTTCTTCACTTACAACACTTGTACTTGGGGCACCACTTTTCCTCCTTACTTGTCTTTTTTCGTGTTGATTTTCATCATGAGATACCCTATTGTAATCATGTTTTTATGATCCCCCATTGGACCTTTACTGTGTGGTAGCACCATCAAGTCGCCCTTGTTTAGAGCATCCGAGTTGAGTCATCATTAGTCATGGAGTCTATCTCGTGTCCCTTTGTATCCTGCTATAGTCCTCCATCCTTCATTGCTTGGTCCCTCTCTTGTGTTGCACATTATGGCCTTCAGTACCATTTTCCCCTATCCCTCATGATATTGTGTCAGTCGCTGCCAAGCCATTCATGCCCTTTATGCTCTAATAAGGGAAGTCGTCCATCCGCTACTCAGTATCCCTCATTTTATCATAATAATTAGTGTCTGTCTGTTAGTCGCTCTACTATTTTATCTCGTGCCTTAGTTGGGATGGTCCAGTGATGCAGCAGCAGCTATTGGTGATTCCCGGATGTGTGTGAGATGTCTCAACCCTCATGAGGGGGTGGCCCTGCAGGTAGCCCCCCACATGCTCGAATGACTCCTTCATGTCAGCCTTTGATGTAGCTCCTTACATTTGATGATGACGGCCTCAGCCACTTGCAGCGACTTTTCAATTTGCATGTATCAGTTAGATTTTGTGAGCCCTTCCCTGTGTATAGGGGGAATTTGGGTTGTATTTGTATCTTATGTACTAAAAAATTATTGTATAATTCTTGACGGTTATTCTAGGCACATCATGTATATGGGATTCATCATTCTATTTTTCTGGCTCGGATTTATGCCAACATGTACTTTATAGTCCGGTTCCTTGTTTATTGGACATATTATTCTTTTGTAATTTGTCTCGGCGGGCATAGGTATGCCTCCCCTGCCACCTTTAGCATAGGTACCACTTCATAAAATAGAGAATTGTTGCACCTGTAAGTCTCGTCTCCTCAGGGTCTAGTCCTTTAGCACATTCGACTACCTTACATTTCTCTCTCTGACTTCCCTCTTGATGTCTAGTGATTGAGTTTTTACAACGTACTTCGGTCATATGATTTTCTCCTAACACTCGTACGTTGGGGGGCAATCTGTTACACCATTTTTTGGTCATGTAGCCTATTATCATTGGATGAACCGAAGTACACCATGTAAGACCAATTTTACCCTAAGTAAAATTGCTTTCACTATGTGAAATAACTTAGTAAAACACCTTTATTAAGTTGTTTATGGCCTAAACAGGAAACCCCAAAAGGAAATAATAAACAAATCTATATTTGTTTATATTTCTTGGTCATATTTAACTCAAAACAAGGAAATCAATTAAATAAATCCTTATTTATTTGATTATTTCCTATGAATAAGTTATTTAAATCCTTATTTAAATAATATTCCTAGTTAAATTTGACTAAATCATTCATAAATAATTAAATAAATCATTATTTATTTAATTATATCCCCACCATTCCCTTAAAATAATAAATAAATCATTTATTTATTTATTATTTATAAATAAAGAAATTGACCCAAGTCAAAAATCCTTTTCCTTCCAACAAATATAATAAAATATTCCTAAAGGGTGTTTCTAGAATTTGATTAATAATATTTTATTCATGCACCAAGTTCTAGATCACCTTAATATTTTGTTATAAATAGAAGGGTTTTCCCTATTCATTAGTCACCTTTCATTGCATTAGATCACTCTAGATCTATACTATTGGTCACATCCTCCATTTTTTCCTTTTGAGCTCCCTTTGAGTTCTATGTTTGTCTGGGTTTTCTACACCAACAAGAGAGAGAAATTTTAGATCTGAAATGCTGAGGACTTTCAAGAACTCATCCCATTGAGGAGAACCGGAAAACACCTTTCTTGTTTTCCTCTCAGGTGCCCCCTTTTTAATATAAAAATCCTTTCAAATACATTGTTTTTGTCTTGTCTATTGGATGCATAGAGCCACATTTTACTTTTACTGCTTAATGTCTTTTATGCTTAGATCTGGATTTGTGCAGAATTATTTGGATCAACTAACTGCAGATTTAAAGATATTAGCAGCCAGAATTGATGTTAGGGCTATTTGTTATGTGTAGCTAAAGTGGTATTTTTTGACGAAAGATTCATACTAACATTCTCCTTCAAAACTGAAGGGTGTTTGTATTTTAGATAAATTTGCTTCAGTTTTTTCAGCCATGATTTTCTCTATATTCTTAATTTACTGACTTTGATTTGGGATTTTGTTCAACACAACTGTCTCGGGAATCTTAGTAGAGGTACCAGGATAGTTTGGGCCAAGGCTTGATTGAATAGCTTTATCTTTGTTTTGGTTAGTTTTCTTGGCCACGATTTTGTTACTATTCACTGCTCTTTAAAGAATGGTATCAGGTGTTTTAGTAACAATAGTGTCTAAGCTACATTTATTAGAGTTGTACTGGTTTTTCTTACTCTTGAGATCATATTTCCTATGAGCCTCTATTATGGCATTCTGAAAACCTATCTCAGGATCTTCGGGGTCCTCATAGTTTGTTTCATTTTGATTCGGGGAAAAGACAACTTGTTCTTCTTCTGTGAGAAAAACCTCACTTTCGTTATCATAACCTATTAAGTTTAAATTACTTTCATCAATTTGTTCTGTATCTCTCTCTTCCTCATCAACATAGTTTTCAATGAAAGGTGGCTTGATTTGTTGGTTATTTTCCCTTGGTTTATTTTGAGGCGGGTCTCTTCTAAAGTTTTGGTTCCGGTTCCAATTTTGAGGGTTTGGCTAGTTGTCCCTAGGAGGTGCCTTTTCACTTATCTTTTCCCATATTTTTTCCATGGATCTAACCAGGCCATCTATTCTAGGATCTGAGGAAGAGACTGAAGGGGCAACCTCATCTCAGTATGTGACTTTCTTTTCTGATCTCATCCTAGCTCTCTTTTCAGCTAGATTGGCTTCTGCACTCATAGCCACTTTGCATTTCTTCTAAAGTTGCGGGGTCCTTGTCTCTTAGTTGATATGTCATGTTTGGGTCGAAACCTTCGGGAAAATTTGCTAAGGCTAAGCCAAGTGGAGGTTTGAAGTGAGGCGAGAGGGCGTTATAAACATTGTTGAACCTAGTGCAGTAGTCCCGAACACTTTTCCCATTATCCCTTTTAAGATTGTTATACTCTGAAAGGATTTGAATGGGTTTTTTCCTGATTTCCCACATGTTTATGAAAGTTTGGTAAAGTGATGGGAGATCGTGTATACTGTTAGGAGTTAATCTCTTAAAACATTTCTTGGGTTCTCTTCCCAGGCTTTGGGAAAACATCCTCATTCTTATGGCCTCGTCTTCTATTTCCATGTATTCAAAGGCATCGCTAATTCTATCTACATGTTGTTTGGCAGTAGTAGCCTCAATTCTGGTGAAGTGCGGGATTTTGGATTGGTAGTCATGTTGCAAAGGTGCTAAAGGCTGTGGTAATACTGAGGGTGCATACCAAGCTGGCAAGGCGGGAGCTGATGGTAGATTTACAGTATGAGGGCTTGTAGGATGAGATGAGGAGATTTGAACAGTGGTGGGCTGAATGGGTGTGGCGGAGGTACTCGGACTTGTGAATTGATTTTGAGCAGATTTGGGGTGGTAAGAGCCAAAGTGGTGGAGAAACTAAAAGTCAGGAGGTGTAGTAGGTGAGGCTTTTCTACTAGGACTTTGTTGCAAATCTAAGGGCTCAAGATCGTCAAAGTTGATTTTACTTTGTGACTTGCTTCTAAAAAGGGTTCTTGCTGATTTCAAGTCAAACTGGGAATCCTACAAGGATGTAATATGTTCAGGTACAGAGCTTGCTTTGGGGATGGTCCTATCGGTAGCTAAGTTACTAGTTTCAGAAGTTTGCCACAAAATATTTTTTGGGTTATCAACTATGATAGGGGATTTGGGTCTGGATGAGATCTGGTATTGATTCCTCGTGAAGCCAGATTTCAAAGTCAAAGTTTAGAGAGGATGATAGTTGTGATTGTTTTTGGATGGATGACCTCTCTAGGGGTTTTGCTAATGTGAAGAATGGTCAAAACAAAAATGAAGGCTAGTGGAGTCGCCAGGTGGATTTCTTTGAGATCTATGGTCCACCACCAATACTGACAAAGATGCTATTTGGAAAAAAATTTCTAGCAAAATTTGATGTGGAGACTTGCAAGAAAGACTTAACACTTAGTTTCAACAGTTTGCTAGACTGTTGGGAAAGCTATGGTTCTATTAGAAAGTTTATTTCTATTTTATTTCTTATGTTTAGGTGCAGTTTTTTGAATCGCTAAGTTATACTTAGTTTGTTACTTATTTCAGAGGATGCACCTTTAATTTTGAGTTTTTGGGAAAGATGAGTCAACAAAAAAGTATGGTTTATGAAATTTTTTGGTTTTTATGGAGTATTAGGCCTACTGGAGGCTAGTGCAGTCGCTAGGTGGATTTTTGGTTGTTTTTATAGAGATGTACTTATGGTCCACCACCAATAACTAGAAAAGCCAATCTGGGGATGTTTTTTGGGGTTTTTTGAGTCTTTATGTAGCCCTAAGGTTTGTAAGAGTATCTTATAGCTAGGTCATCATTTTGCTAGGATGGTGAGACAATTAGATTCTACTCTTTGATAAAACTTTTAGGTTTAGGGATTCTGAAGTCCTAAGGTATACTTAGATTGTCACTAACAAAGAAGGTCCCACCGTGATCACCATTATGTTAGGGTCCCGTGATCTGGCTGATGGCAAGCCAAGTGACAGGGTAACATCAAACCAACTTTGGAGCCCAAGGACCTAGCCTTCCTAGACTCAGAGAGGGCTCTCTCTATTTGTGCAAGGGATGTATAGTTGTTTGCTTCTTATGCTTTTGATTTTAGGCTAGTTGTTAAGTATGGTTTTTGGTTTTGTTTTTAGGTTTTTGAGGGAGGAAATGATCAAAGACTAAATAGATAAAAATATTGTTAGATCAACTGGGCTATGGGGTCGAAAAGGTTGAGAAATCCTCAGATGGTGATACAAGGTATATTGAAGGGCCAATTTGATTAAGGTGAAAATGATCTTTAGGTGGAATGAAGTGGGATGGACACTAATTTTTGTGAAGGACAAAGACTTTTAAACATAAATAGCTCTACAACAGACATATATGTGGTAGGGCTAACCATTAATCATGATAAATGTAACTTCAAACTGATAGATGCATAAAATAAATATTCAAGCGATACATAGAGATATATGATTCTCTAACTTTAGGAAAATCGCTATCAGACTTTGGGGAAAAACAATTAAGACAAAAAAATAAATCCAGCTACTAAGAGGGAACTCCTAAACATAATATTTTGAGCTATTGGGCACTTTGAACTAAGATTGCAGAGTTTTAGGCAAAGGGCAAGATCGATACAAGACCTCTTTGGTTCAACTAGGACAATCAAACATTCAAAGAAAGGTTTTAGAGATGGAGCTTTGACTAGCCATGAGTAAGCAGGGCATACCGTGAATCATACTTAGCATGCATAACAACCATAAATGAAACTGAAAAAAATTTTTTAGGGTATCAAAGAACATTTAAGAATTCATTTGACATAACTAAGAAAGAAGAAAAACATAGAAGTTGTAATGAATCAGGAAATCTGAGGTGCCTCCATGAGCATGTCTCAAATCTATTCTCTACTATCTTACAACAAGCAAAGATCATGAAAGATGTATGAAAACTAAGGAAACATAATAGAGAGGGACACTATACCATTTTATCAAGTCAAGGAATCCAACAACAGTCCTCTTTCATCATCCAAAACATTCAAGAAACTATCCAATGCATGAGACAAAGTATTTCTTTCAAGCTTGTATAACCATATATTTCTCTATATCATCAAGTTAAGCCTTTTTTACAATGAAATCTATTTGAATATATAGGCCAAGATGAAGGAGAACCTCCTAGTGCAACTAGCAAGCTCATTGGCCCATAAAAAATATTTGATTTTGTCCTTGAGGCTTTGCAAAGCCCAAGGCACAAAATATCTATAAAAATATCCTAAAAATGCTAAGAAGGAAATTAAATTGACTTTTCCCAATTGAAAATGGCAAAAAAAGGCTAAATGCACATTTGGAAAAGCGAATTCAGAAAACTGCATTTTTCACAAAAATGCTTCAGAAATATAGCAATAGAAAATTCCGTGTCTTGTGGGAAACTTTTGGAGGACTTCCCGATGTCAAAAAAAGGCCCGTGATGGCTCATTGGAAATCCCTAGATGTCTACTTTCTAAAAATACTCTTTTTCCCCAAACGTATCACTAGAAGCCTCTGAAAATATGACCTGTGTGAAAAAACCCAGAAATTAGCCTTTGCTGATATGTGAGGCAGAGTGTTGAAATAGTGACTGTTTGTCGCCACTCTTGGGGACCAAAACATCTTCAATTGATCTGAAATTTTTTGAGTAGATGCTCCTGAAATTAATGCATCCAATGATACCATTTTCAACCTTTGAGGATGCTTCAAACTAAAATGGCGATGGTCATGATTTTCTGCAAAAATCCCAAAAATGCCAAAAAACAAAAACTTGTCGAATTATGCCCAATTTTGGCGAGCATGACCCTCATGGGTTTTCAGAAGCATGCTGAGAAGCGGAGGCTAAAATTTCAAGCCTTGATATGCCTTTGTTCACTTTTTGTGCCGGGCGCCTCTTTCGGGCCACATTGAGCTTTTCTTGTGTAACCTTCAATTTCCTTCAGGAAAATTGATTTAGTTTCTCATAATGCCCGATCATCTTCCTTTGAAGGCTTAAGTCTCTATTAGCTCTTTCCAACTTATTCTCCAAGTGTTTATTTACCCTTTCAAGCCATGCTTCTCTGTTGTTTTCTATTTCTTGGGTGAATAAAGTAGTAAGAGGAAAGGATCAGAAAAGGGCAGCCTCTTCCTCTTTCTGTTCATCCAAAGCTCTTTTGAGTCCCATAGTCCTAGGCCTCTTCCTCCTTGGCTGATCTTCTTTTTCAGTGTCATTGAATTCACCCATAAGTTCTTCCAACTTAATTTGCATTTTGGAGGCTTCCTTTTGGTACTTTATAGCCCGTGTCTCATAAACTGTCATGTGGACATTCATTTGCTTGTTTTGTGTCTGCAGAAAATGTATGAGGTCTTTAGATCTCTCTAGATCAGTTCTTAGATCATGAATTTTTTCGTCTCTATTTCGCAAGAGGGACTCAACGATTCTAGCCTCATTGTCACTATCATCATTATTTATCTAAACTATATCAAAATCCCTTTATTTCTCATGGCTACTTTCCTCTTTCTCTTTTCCCTTGCTTTGGGTGGTCTTCTTGGTTCTCCTCTTCTTTGGTAATTCAACAATGGATTGCTTGGGCAACTTGCCTTTGCTTCGGAGTGCTCTAGTAACATTTGGTGTTAAAATTTGAGCCACTTTATTTCTTGATGTTCGGGGTTTTGTTACCTTTGGAGAAGAAAGCATGGCCCCTTGCCTAGGAGAGGCAGCTAACACATGCTCTATTTGGTCTTTGCCTTTACTGCTCCCCTCATCATCTTTGTCACTGTTTTCCTCCTTTTGAAGGCTACCTTCTTTAGAATGCTCACTGCTTGGGCTTTGTTTGTCATCATCCTTGCTGGCTGGTGGGATTTCCTGTTTTTCATCATAAGTGTCCCTTTGAGGACTGTCTTGACCTTCCTCATAAGTGCCTTGGCTGTCACCTTGTATGTCTCCTTGAGGGCTGCCTTGTTCACTTTTGTCCTTGCTTTCTTCAGGACTGTTAGGCTCTGTATCCTCAAATATTTTTGCCTCATCATCATCATGCTCACTGCTGTGTGGGCTTCCAATAGTTTCCTCTTTGTGATTGCTATTTTCCTCATCAACTTGTTCCATCTCTTCATAATTTCCTTCTTCATGTTCACTGCTGTGCTTGGATTCTTCATTCTGTCCTTCCTCATCACTTTTTTGCCCTCTTTCACTGTGTTCTTCTTGATCACTCTTTTTATCTTTCTCACTTTGCTCTTCTTCAGTTTCAATCATAGGAGATTTTTGGTTCTTAGGAGTGGGTTTACTAGAAGGAGGAGAGAGATGATGAGTGGGTGGTGAAGGAGGTGCATGGGATGAAGAAGCAGTGGAAAAATCGAGATGTGAAATGAAAGAGTCCCAAGAAATTCCATTTTCTCAAGTTGATGGGGGATGATGATCTTAATAAGGGAATGATGAAAAAGACAAGCTTGCTATTGAGATGAAGGCTTCTTTTGAACAGTAGAATCCATTTTGTCAATGCTTCTATAGAGGAAAAAGGGTAGGTTTAGCAATTAGGTTCTTGTGAAGTGCATGAGTAGCTTGATATGATAAGCATAAACCCGGGAAAACCTCCCTTCGCATGTGAAATAATTCATGATGATCTTCATGAGAGGAGCATAGCTGGTCAATAAATAGGAAAAGGGAAAAATAGATGGGCATGCATCTCGATGTTCTAGTTTCAAGAAGGGTTTGTATTGATCTGAATCTAGGTAGCTCTGCTTAAACCATTTTTCTCTAACATATGGAATTTTGGTAGCTCTGGAGATAGATCTAGGAGAGAGATTGAAGTCTAAACCTGCTAGATGAACATGCTTCCCTTGCAGCCTTAAAGCAAAAAAATGTGTCAAGGGAAGTTAACTTTTCACCTCCTGAACCTTTTGAGAAAATTCCAAACACCCTACTTCATGAAAGTTAAAGAGCACCGAAGGAGAGACGTTTACTTCCTCAGTTGAAAAAGGTTCATACCTTTTGTGAGGACCACTCCTGTTATCCGGTTTAGGAGGCATTTTTCTTCTGAGATCCTTGGCTGATTCACCAAGGCAATCTGTCTCAAATTTTCACTGAGATAAATCTTCAATCAACACACCCTTTACTCTTTGAGAAAAACCAAGTCTGTCCTTTAGTTAGCCAACAAGTTTGTTCAAATGAAACCAACTCTCTCTGACCCTGCCAATATGAATCCCTCTCCATTATTTCACTATTTACTGTGGTTGTTTGAAGCAATAAAGAGGTTCCTTTGAAAAACAATGTCTTTTTTGGTAGCACTGTTTTAATGGGCTGATCTGAAACATAGACTGTACCCTTTAGAAAACACTGTTTTTGATTTTTGAATAAGACTACCTCTATGTGGATGATTATTATTTTTCTAAAACATAAAAGAACCCCCCCTTGTTACTGAGTACTAGGCATGTCAAAACAAAATATGTCTTCCTTAAGGTCCTTAAGGATCACTATTTTCTATAGTTTATCAAATAGGTATGAGTTAAATGAAAACCATTTCACCCCTTCAGCATTTGTGTTTGAGGAATGAGGGTTTTTTATAAGGACTATTTGTGGATTTTGGAGAAATCTGTCCTTTGATTTTGACACACAACACATTCACTTTCAAACTCTGTCTTTTATTCTTCACAATATACAACAAGAACAACTCTTTTAAACTTGACAGGAACCCTATCCTCTAACCGTTTTTTATCTTTGAAATCACAGTCAGGTGACTCCTTTAAACTGATTTGAACTCTTTGCAAAACCTGTTTTCCACTGGAGACTGTATAAATCCTTCACTATTTCATAGCACAAGAAAACACCTATTTTCCTTTGAAAATGCTGATTAAAACCCTCTTTTGAACTAAAACTCTGACCAAGGAGCGAGGAATACCTTAAAAATGAGTTTGTTAGGCCCTTTGATCATTGGTGCAGTGTAAAAGGAGACACGTTGAGAATAGGTGGAGGAGCGGGCGCTTAGAACTGAACGTGCCGCGCAGAAGAGGTGTCGGGTTGGCCTCGGGCACCCAGTGACCACCGACACAGGCATGCCGTGCCTCAGTGCATTTCCTTCAATCGGACACTCACAGGTGCGCCACACAGAGCTTTAAGCTCGATAACTTCAAAATCGCCCGAAAAAATGCTTCCTTTCTTCAGTGAGGAGGCTAAGGAATGTTTGTTTCGAGTCTTGAACTTGGTGAGGGCGTTTTAAAAGGCATCTTCCTCCTTTTTTAAAAAACAAAAAATCTCTAATGCCTTTACAACCCTTTAGAGGGGTTTTATGCCTTTTTTTTATTTACCAAGGATAAAATCTCAACAAACCTTGATGTGGTTTCAAAATCACAACGCAAACCATTTTTGTTTTTGAAGTGAGGGGAGGTCTTATTCTATGACTAAAACATTTAAAAATGTAATTTCTTGTGCCCTTTAAATCTATCTCCCACCATTTGATGGTACCTTTTGACTGTAGCTGAAGGTCCTTAGCCCAAGTTTCACCCCTTTTATAGTTTTGAAGGAGGACTTTATAAACAGAGGGGACAGAGACTTTATAACATCAAAAATCCATCTTTTTGTTTGATGTGAAATAGGTTTTCAACCTGTGAACCTTTATTGTTTTATCATTGCTTTTCAAACCTATCTTTCAAAAGGAAAATATTGCTCAAAATCCATATGAAAAACTGTTGATGCATCTTTTGTTCATCCCTTGGAAGGAGGTGACTCACAATTTTTGAAATCACTTTGACACCCTAACCCTCTGTTTTTTAAATGAAGGAGGTTACATTGTGCCTTTAGCCATCTAATTTTCAATGAAGGAGGTCCTATTATGTTCCCAACCATCTGCTCTCTTTTTTGAGGAGGTTCTTACTGTGCTCTTAACCATCTTCTTTTAATGAAGGAGGTTAGCACTGTAGATATGACATTTCATCTTTTTCAAACTATGTCATCTTTATGCAAATCATATGTCTGCTTGTTATCATATCAATTGGGCAAGAAGGTGAAATTTGAAATTTTGCTTTATGAGACATGGTCTAAGATATATATCTTTTGTAAAAAATCCCTGTGAACCTTAGACTAGAAACCATGTGATTTGAATATGGAGAGTATTTTCTTGCTAGACATATTTGACTAACCTCCCTTGACTGTATTTGCAGAGGCGTGTTGGATTTGATTTTTGGAGGAGATGTTGAAATACTGTTGAGCAAGATAGCATCAAATTTTTGAGTTTATATGACTTGGAGGCTACTCTCTTTTCTCTAGGCAGATTTGGCTTTCAAACCATACCCATTGGTAGCCCTTTGCTTACTATATTTTATTTGTTTTACTGAGGGCAAGCTATTTTAGCATGAAGGACCCTTTTGACCTTGTTCTTTTGCTCTTTGACACATTTATCATTGTTGCAATCACACCCCTGTAGAAATGTAACAAACATATGACTTTGAACCCTGAAGAGCTTCCTTTGGGTCTTATGGATATTTTTCCTGACCTTAAGCATGTTCTTTTAGACAGTGAACATACTTATCTTCTTCTGTTTTGGATATTTGTATAATTTCTTCTGGACTGAGATAGAAGAGCCTCTAAGTGGCGCGACCTATGGATGGATGAAGATTTGTTTTTGTAGATTAGGCACTAATTCAGGGCTGGCTGGTGCTGAACAGAGGCTTTTGGCTCAAGACGTTTTTGCCAAGGAAGAGATTTCCTAAAGCAGCACTATCTAACTTAGGGGGCGATCTTGAAATGTTCTGAGTGTTTTCTTTGGTATGATTAGATCTCCAAATGACATATGACCAGAGATAAGATTGCAGAAATTTGATCAACAGTTGGATAATGAATGACTTGGTGAATAAGGGTAAATGACAACAGATAACTTTCAGCTATGGAAACTATGGACAAGATTATTTGAGTGAAACTAGATAGGTCTTGACAATTGTGTTTTTTCTCATCATAGGCTGATTAGAAGGGGTAGGAGGACACAAATTGTTTTGGGGTGTTTTCTAGATGACAAATTTGACAGTTTGGAGATCAACTTCTCGAAAAATTAGCTTAAGAAAATAGTCATAATCAATAGGTGAAAATACTTATGACAAACAATAGCTTCATTTGGGGAGGGCAGCTCCTTTTCAGGAGGTGTCTAGAATTTTAGATCTCTGGCTTTTGAATACCAGTGCCTTATCCATTGGAGAAAATTTCTTTCTTTCTTAATGCTATTTCTGAAAATTGACAACATGATTAGCGTCAAAGTCATTTCTACCTACCCAGCTACATTTCCTAACATTTTTTCTTCTCTCGGGTGCATTTAGACTAGCGACCCTTTGGAATAATATTTTTGAAAAATGACACTATCTAATTCTACAGTTATATCCACCGGGAGTTCAGATTAAACTGATGAACTCATTTGTTTCTCTACCTATGCTAGATCAACTGTCAAGATTAAGCTGTTTGATAGGATTTCATTCTCTAAACTAAGACATGAAACTGAAAAATGACCAAATGAGGATTAGACAGTCTGATTTGTCATGTACTTGTGGCATGAAAGACAAGCTACAAAAAAATATTATTTTGCATGAAAATAAGATCTAGAAAAATCAGGGCTAAGATACACAGTTTGTTTTTCATCCCTGTTTTCCTCTTTGGTTCTGTTTTGAGCATGTGGAACCAATATCTTTTCCTAATCTATCTTCTTTTTTAAGTCAAGTTTACACAATTTGACTATCCTTTCTTTCACTAACTTATCAGCAATAAATTTAAAACATGTTTAGTTATGATTAGGCTAGATAACTGAACAAGACATCTTTGAACACTAGTAGCGCCATTTAGACTTGCGCGCTTTTAGAATGACTATTTTTTTGAACATCGGGCTTTCTTGCTGTTTTCCAAACTACCCTCTTTTTCTACTTTTCTATTGTTTTTGAATTTTATATTTTATATTTTATTTCTTCAAACAATGATATATACAATGATTGAAAAATCTGGAACTAGAATTCCTGAAAATGGTGAAATTTGAGCATCTTATCTTCATAAGGATCTCCTAACACTCTTGCTATTAGTATGAATCTTTTGTCGAAGTGTACGAAAAAAGACCACTTTAGCTACGCATAACTTATAGCCCTAACATCAAATAAGGCTACCAATATCTTCAGATCTGCAGTTAGTTGATCAAGACAAGTGCTGCAAAAACCAAATCTATGCATATAGAGACATTAAGCAGTAAAAATAAGGTTTTGCTCCATACATCCAATAGACAAAACAAGAACAATTTTTGAAAGAATTTTTTGTATTAAGGGCACCTGGGAGGAAAACAAGAAGGTGTTTCAAATTCTCCTCAATGGGATGGGTTCTTGGAAGTCCTCAGCACTTCAGATCTAGCATTTCTCTCTCCTATTGGTGTAGAAAACCCAGACAAAGATAGAACTCAAAGGGAGCTCACACAACAAATAATGGAAAATGTGACAATGATAATGGCTCAAAGTCAGACCAAGAGTTTAGATCCAGAGTGATCTAATAGGCAACAAAAGGTGAAGAATGGTAGGAAAAACCTTCCTATTTATAACAAAATATTGGGTCATTCTAGATCTTGGTGCATGATTAAAATAACATTAACCAAATCTAGATCCACCTTTTATGGAATATTTTGTTATATTTGTTGGAGGGAAAAATTATTTGACTTGGGTCAAATCCCTTTATTTGTGAATAATAAATAAATAAATGATTTATTTATCATTTTAAGGAAGTGGTTGAAAGATAATCAAATAAATAATGATTTATTTAATTATTTATGGGTGATTTAGTCATATTTAACAAGGAATACTATTTAAATAAGATTTAAACAATTATTCCTAGAAAATAATAAGATAAATAAGGATTTATCTAATTAATTTCTTTGTTTTGGGTAAAACATGACCAGGCATAATAATTAAATTATTGTTTAATTAATTATTCCTTGAGGAAAATCAAAAAAATATAGGTTTGTTTAATATTTCCTTTTGGGGTTTCCTGTTTAGACCATATACAACCTAATAAATGTGTTTTATTAAGTTATTTTACATAGTGAAAGCAATTTTACTTAGGTTAAAATTGGCCTTACATGGTGTACTTGGGTCCATCTAATGATAGTAGGTTAGATGACCAAAAAATGGTGTAACAGATTGCCCCTCGGCATGCGAGTGTTAGGAGCAAATCGTATGACCGAAGTACGTTGTAAGAACTCAATCACCAGACATCAAAAGGGAAGTCAGAGAGAGAAATGTGAGGTAGACTAATGTGCTGAAGAACTAGACCCTGAGGAGACGAGACTTACAGGTGCAAAAAGTCTCTTTTTATGAGAGGGTACTTGTGCTAAAGGCGGCGGGGGAGGCATACCTATGCCTGTCGAGACAAAGTACAAAAGAATAGTGTGTCCAGTATGTTGTGGATCATTATATCTGCATATCCTTTTTATTATGTCAATTTTGAAATTTTGAAAAAGAAAATTTTTTGAAAAAAAAAAATATATAAGGATCCGAAAATATGCTATAGTATAAGGTTTTATACTTTAGTATAAAAAAAGGAAGAAGAAAGAATGCAATGTATTTCCATTTCCATTTTGATTCATGGAGCGGACTGACTTTAGGTTGATATATTTGTATTAAAGATAAAGTTCGAGCAACTTCCGGAGCGAAAGTCACAATCGTGCGCAGAAGCATTTGGATATGCAACTGCGGGGGGTCAACTAGCTCGTCGGTTATCAAAACCCGACCCCCCGCAGTTGACTGGTCAGATCTCCGAAAATTGACGATCGACGGCCCAGATTAATTGCGGGGGGTATGGGTCGGAGTTCTCCGCCGTACTCACAGACCCCCCGCATTACGTCATCTGCTGAGGTGGAAAACAACTGTCATTCACTATTTGCTGTCTTTACACGTCACCCTTGCATTTATTATGGTTCTCGTTTTCTATAAGTGGGGTTTTCCGTCCTATTGTGGTTCAATTGTGACTGTTTGCCCTGTTTCAAAGTTCGTCCCGCCAACTTTGCGCTGAATTGTTTTCGAAATTCCTGTCAGTCATGGCCAAGCGAGCATCATTGTCTAGTTTGTCAAATTTGAGCCCTCTCCTAGATAGTGAGAAAGATTTCCATGATACTGCGTCATCCGTAAACCATCCTCTCTTGCATTATCAAGTAACCTTGAACACCGACAAGTCACCTGTGTTTTCCGCTATGCAAAGTTCGGGAGTGTTGTCCGCCTGTATTCCTAAAACTCATGTCTTTCCCGAATTTATTTCCTGGTTAGTTTCGTCCATGTATCCCGGCAAGTGTTTTGTCATGAATTCCCAAGGGGAAAATATTTTGCAGGTTTCAACTCAATTAATGCGCCATGCATTATGTTTTCCAGAGAATGATTCTCCTTTGCAATTTTCTGAAGATTCGTTGATTCAATATTTCGAGGAGCTCTCAAATGAGGAGTTTAACCGCTGCATGTCGTTTTTGGTATCAAGTCCGGAGAAGACACAATTTGAATCGGGAAAGTTCAGTTTGGATGCATTTAATGTTCAATACAGGTTAGTTCTTAGCTGTATTATGGAGATTCTGGGGAGAGATGATGATCGCGAAATTGACAAGGCAGCCCTGGGGATGTTCACTCTCATGATGAAACCAGGAGTGGTGTTGGATATCCCATCCTTTTGGCAAGAAGTGGTGAATTCTCAATTGATTGCTTTCCCATGAACAGGTTATTTCAGATTTCCCTCATTGGTAGTCTACTTGTTTTTATATCATAATGTTGAAGAATTCATGAGTGTTGGTTTGAATATAATGGATAGTAATAAAAGTCAACAGTCAGTTTTTCTTTGGACTGATATGGTCAGAAGAGAAGAAAACGAAGCTGGTTTATTTGAATTTGTGGACCATTTCATGACCACTGCTTATAAAATTCTTAATGGAACTCTGCCTCCATGCTTTCTGCCAAAGGCCCAGGAGTTCTTGCAATTAGGACCTAATTGTAAATATGGAGACTGGTTTGTTTTTGAAGATTATTATGAAATAAGGCTATATGGAGTCAGTATTGAGCCTTATAGGCTTCCAACATTCGTTCCCATGAGACTGTTTGCCTTAAAATTTATAAGGCAAAGTCTTAATGTGGATCAAGTTCATTTTCTTCCTATGAAGAAGGGATTAATGTATAAGTTGCCCATGAGTGTAGGCCCTTTTGTTGTTAACACAAGGCAAGCTTATGAGGAGGTATCAAGGATATTGGAAGGAACACAGTTACTATTGGGAGAGAAATGGGCCTATGACCCACATGGATTATTTCACAAAGAAGGGTCGAGAATGGGTATGTTGCTTTTACTCATGTGAGCAAACCGGATTTAGAGAAGTTGGCTAATCCAGGAGGGCCAAGTTCATCACGGACCAGTATTCAAAAACCGGCAATATTGGAAAATATGGGCAAGAGAGGGAGAGACGATGTTATTGAGATCGATGAGGAGGAACCCCGAGAGGAGAAAAGGACTAAATTAGTAGAAGACCACTCCTCCAATTCACCTGGTTTTACTCTCCAGGTCAGTGAAGAACAGGGTGGCCCTTCATCTCCTAGCAGACCAGAACTTCATTTGGAAAAGGCTCCTTCCATGAAGCAAGTTTTCTGCTAAGTCAAGAAGAAATCAAAGAACTCAAGGAAAAATTGAAGGGAAATATTTCCTTATTAAAGCTAAGGATCTCATCTAGAATGACATCAATTTCGACCAGGAAAAATGGGACTCCTTGAAAGTACTCTGCAGAGAAGAAACATTGCCGAAATCACTAAAAGGAGTCCATTCTGACAAGACCGCTATCAAAAGATCAAATTGGGCCAAGAAATTCATGAATTTTATTAATGCCAAGACAGATGAAGAGTTGAAAGATATGGGGATACTGGATAGGTATTTCTATGCTGAAGAGGTAAACAAAATGATCATTAAAAATGACCTTCTAAAGACATCAGAGAAGCGGCTACAGGTAATTAAAGAGATGGTTAAGAAATTTGATATTTCGTTTGATAAGTTGATAAGAACCGGTTTGCCCTCATGCTGGAAGGAGGGAGGTGAGTTTATGTCCTGGAAGTTTTATGAGGATCAATTGGTATTTGCAAAAAGCAGAGCAGATGGCCGACATGAGAAGACACAGATACTGAAGGGAGAAACAATATTCAATTTCTTACAAAGACATTTCCTTCTGCTGTGGATGGTGAAAACGTTGTTCACAAGTAACCTTACTCACAATCATATTGTTGCCTTCACGGTAGAATATCATCGTTATAAGAATGCTCCAATAACTCAAGATAAACTCTGGAAGGAATGTAAGAAATTTTCTATTGACACAGAAAAAGGATTTCCCACCAAGCAGCCACAAGTAGCCGTTCAGCCGCAAGTAATCATTGAGTCAGCTGCTATTCCAGGAACATCAGTTCCTTTAGATTAGGAGTTGTCATCTTTTATTTTGTTTTAAGTGAAGTTATGAAAATGTAATGAGATGTTTCCGAGGCATGTACCTCCGTTACAAAGAGTAGTTAAGCAATTACAGTTAGTTAGAATCAGTTTTATAACTGAAACCATTTTGGTTCAGATTGTATTTAAAGACATCTTAAGGAAGAAAGAAGGTTCCGAGTTTTGAACCTTTGAAGGCTAATTTCGTACTGAGCAATATTGAATGAAATAAAAAGTTTTGCAAGTTCCCAATATTCCATCTGTGTTGAAGAGTTTTCTTGGTTTTCATTTCATTTTCATATCTTTGAATAAAGTAGAGTAATTAGAGCTGCAGGTCTCTTGATATTTATATATCTAAGAGTTAAACATCCTTAATGGGCGCTCCTCTTCTTTAGCTTATTTGTTTTTCACTTCTTCATGATTTTATAATGGCAGTTTCTGTTTAAAGCAACATGACAAGTTAAAATCCTTTTCTTTCTTCGTCTTCCATCTGCTCACTTCAATATAAAAGGAATATGGCATTGCAGAGCTACTAAAGATTTGATATTTGGGAAATATATTACTAACATTTGAAGGGTTAAGAAACAGAGACACATATATACATTTTGTGACATAATCTTTAATGTCTTGAGCACGGATTCTTGTACACAACCAAGAATTGTTTCTCAAGGAATAACATAAATTGGCGCCGTTGCCGGGGAACGAAGAGTCAAAGTTCTTCCCTGGGTTTTGTTCTACATTTCCTCTGGTTGTTCAGAGAGGAGGAAATAGTACGCTGTGATTTTTGAAAATAGCTCTGGCTCCCAAGAAACCTCACACGAGGTCAGACACCTCTCAGCAAACAGTTCCCATTTTGTCAAATCCTGAGAAGCTTGTTTCAAAGAAGGGCCAGAAACCAAAAAAATTAGTTACACCTGAAACCACATTGATCGCACCTGGCAGCAGTTCTCACGTTTTCTCATCCAAGAAAGCTTCCAAGAAACTCATTTTCTCGGAAGAAGAATCATCACCATCGCCCATTCATTTTCAAGAACCCACATTAGAAGAGCAATCTTTGGAGTTTGTGTCTTTTCCTTTTACAGAAAATCAGCCACATACAGTTGCTAGCTCTTCTGCGATTTTTCATAGTCCACTTCCCATATCAGTTGTTTCACCTCATTCATCTTTTCCCACAACTGGTATTCATTTTACCCCCGCTCAAGGAGCAGTTAATCCGGGCGCAAACATGGCAGTTCCTGCAGCCCCTGCTTTCTTGATGAACAGATATGCACCTTTAAATCTACCACAACCATTGCATGATTTGCCTCAAGAGTATCTCAAATTACTCCCAAGATTTACTGGTGAAGATGAAATAACTGCAAAACAGCACCTGCCCCTGTTTTGCACTTTTGCAGAGAATTTAAACGTTGAACATTTGGATGTTGTCATGAGACTTTTCGTTCAGTCTCTGAGTGGAGAGGCAAGTAAATGGTTCAAAGGATTACAGAATGGTTCCATTAATGATTGGGATGCTCTGGAAAGGCGTTTCATTGAAATATGGGGTGAAAAAAGGGACCACGGTTATTCTTTGACAGAATTTAATGCAATCAAGAAAAAATCTGATGAAAATATGAACGATTTTGTTAAAAGATTTAACAAATTGTATAATAGTTTGCCTGTTGAAATGAAACCCCCTCCGAGTGGAGCAAGGGTTGTTTTTGCTGGTGCTTTTGAACCAGATTTCAGTTTCACGCTGAGGGAAAGAAGGTCTCCTACGTTGGAACAGATTCAAACCGATGCTTTGGAGATTGAAGCAAATATGTCTGCTGCTGGTAAAGTTTCAGATAAAGGAAAGGCTAAAGAAGAAGCCTCATCTCAGGATCAAAGAATTGAAGATATGACTAAGGTCATTAAAAATATTTCCAATAAGTTGGTAAAGTTTGAAATAGATAGCAAGCCTGCAAGACAGAATAGGGGGGTTTTTAATCCCCAATTCAAAAAACAGCCTCTGCAAATTCTACAAAGGGAAAGAAAGGATCAAGATCAGGTGCAAGCACCTTTGTACATAGAAGAAGCCCTGTCCCGTTCAGCAGATGAAGATGATGAGAGAGAAGATGATGCTCGAATTTCTGCTGTGTATATGGAAGACGACGAAACAGAAGAAGAGATCGATGAAGAAGTAGAGAAGGAAGAAGAAGAAGCTGAACCCTCATTTGATCAAGAAGAGATGGACGATTACTGTAAATAATTCACATATTTTATGCAATCCGAGTTGCATAAGAAGTATGACTTGAGGTCAAAAAAGAGGTTGAGGACGCAAGAAAATGATGAAAAAGAACCAGAAGCAGCACCTACTCCAAAGGCGACTCCATTGCAGAAAGGTAAGCAGCAAGCTGAAACATCCCAGACAAAAGATAAAGATTCTAACATTTTGGAGAAGGTGGTTACAGTTCCTAATCAGAATCTAAATTCCAAAAAATATCAAGAAGACCCTGAAAAGTTGACAAGATCAAATCAAACTTTCAGTTTGTCGAAAGAGTTAGAAAAAGTGAAGATACAAGTACCTCTTCTTGAACTCATAAAAACACCGGGTTACAAAAAAGAAATCGCTGAATTTATCAATCTGTCCCAGCCTGACGAAGTGAGTGATACAGTGAATCTGCAAGAAGAAAAGCCAGTGGTGACGTTTGGACCTCATGTAGAAGAGGTAGATTCGTCTGTTCCTCCTTTTTATATATCTCTTCTCTTGCATGATTTCGTTTTGCATAATTGTATGCTGGATTCTGGTGCATCACACAATCTGATGCCATTGAGTGTGATGAAGGAGTTAAATTTACAAATCACCAAGCCATATAGAGATCTATATTCTTTTGACTCGAAGAGAGTTAAGTGTGTAGGTCTCATTAAAGATATGGTTGTCTCATTGGCCCAAATCCCAGCCAAAAGCATTATGATGGACGTTGTAGTGGCAGATATTCCAGCCAGGTTTGGAATGTTATTATCTAGGTCATGGGGAGCAACGCTGGGAGGAGTTTTGAAACTGGACTTTACGTATGCTATTATTCCCGTTTTCAATGGTGAAGAAAGAAGATTGTATAGAGAGACCAGATTCCAAAAAACTGCCACCAAGAAAGATGCCAGTAATTCACCAATTTATGGTCAAGAGAAGGACGACCTGTCATGTTTCATGCTGCAGGAGGTTGCAGAATTTGCTGAGGAATCTCAGGGAAAGCTTGATTCAGAAATTGTACATAAGGAATTACATTCAGAAAAGCCGTGGAAGTGTTATTTTGATGGAGCATTTTCCAAAGAAGGTACTGGAGCGGGTTTCATATTTGTTTCTCCGGAAGGTAATTTGGTGCCTTTTTCTTTCAAATTGGAGTTCGAAACTACTAATAATGTCGCAGAATATGAGGCATTAATTATTAGTTTGTAGACAGCTAAGCAGATGGGAATTAAAGCTATGACTGTGTTTGGAGATTCAGAGTTGATTATAAGGCAGATCAAGAATTCATGCCAAACCAAGCATCCCAGGTTACAAGCATACCGGAATGAAGTATGGGATCTGATTGAAAATTATTTTGAAGCATTCAATTTGCAGTTTGTGCCAAGAGAAGAAAACAGATTAGCAGATTCATTGGCGGTTGCAGCAAGTACGTTCAAGCCTCCTATCATCGTGAAACTAAGGTATGAGATAGAAATGAGACATAGGCCTTCGATTCCTGACAATATTAAACATTGGCAGGTCTTCGAAGATGATGAGCAGATTAAGCAGTTTTTGTTGATGACTGAGGATTTTGAAGATCATCAGATTGATCTGGAAAGTGATGAAGACGAGTTGGCTGGTAAGACTTTTAAAAAGGAGATCGGTGGTCGAGAAATTATTCAGTTAAAAGACAATGTCTTACCCAGAGGCTTAGTACCGCTTGAAAGATTGTTTGGGGCTAATGATGTTGCTGTGGATCAAAAGCAGAGGAACCAAGATGAGCCAGTGGAGGATTGCAATTTGGGTACTCCACAAGAGCCTAAAATGGTCAAACTGTTCAAGGGGCTAACGAAGGAATATAAAGAAAGGTACGTAGAGTTGTTTAAACAGTTTAAAGATGTTTTTGCTTGGTCGTATGACGATTTGAAAACATATGATAAGAACATCATACAACACAAGATTCCACTCAAGGATGGGGTTAAGTCACATAAACAGAAGCTTAGGCAGATTAATCCCTTGCTGTTGGCTCCAATCGAGAAGGAAATTAAGAAATTGTTGCAAGCCAAGATAATCGTCCCACTCAGGTATTCAGATTGGGTTTCTAACCTTGTACCTGTTCGAAAGAAAAACGAAGAGATAAGGTTATGCATGGATTTCAGGAATTTGAACAGGGCTTCATTAAAGGACAATTATCCTCTGCCGAAAATGGACTTTGTCTTACAGAAAGTGACTGGTGCTTATAGACTGTCTATGGTGGACGGGTTCTCAGGTTATAATCAGGTAGCAGTGGAGAAGGAGGATCAGAAGAAAACCGGTTTCACTACGCCTTGGGGAACGTTCATGTACGCCAGGATGCCATTCGGCCTGATGAACGCAGGGGCCACATTCCAAAGGGCGATGGATATCACATTTGTGGGAGACACGTTTGTAGTGGTTTATTTGGATGATGTCACAATGTTTTCGAAGTCTGATGAGGAACATTTACAGCATTTACAAAAGGCCTTCATGAAGTGCCGAAAGTTTGGATTATCACTAAATCCAAAGAAGTCTTTATTTGCCCTGGAGGAAGGTAAATTACTAGGACACATTGTTTCAAAAGAAGGAGTGAAGATTGATCCAGCCAGAGTTGAAGCCATTCAGACAATCCCTCTGCCACGAAGTAAAAAAGATATTCAGCGTTTCCTTGGAAAAATTAATTTCCTGAGGCGGTTTGTCCCTAATTATGCTGAAATAGTTAAAAAGATTACTCACATGTTAAAAAAGAATGCTGAAGTAAAGTGGGACAAAGAAGCGAGGGAATCTTTTCAGAGAATCAAAGAGGCATTAAAGGAAGCACCTGTTTTAGTCAGTCCAGACTATTTGAAACCATTTCAAATTTTTTCATTTGCTTCTCCCTCGACCATTGCAGCCGTTTTATTACAGAGAAATGAAGAAAAGAAGGAACAACCAGTAGCATATTTTAGTAAAGTTCTCCGAGATGTAGAATTGAATTATAACATATTGGAGAAACAGGTGTACGCTCTGGTAAAGGCACTGAAAGCTTTCAGAACTTATGTTCTTCATTCTCAGATTTTAGCGTACGTTCCCAATTCGGCCGTGAAAGATGTGCTAGTACAAAGCGATGTGGAAGGTAAGAGAGGAAAATGGATCGCAAAAATCCAGGAGTATGATTTGGATATAAAACCAACCAAGCTGGTTAAAGGATTGGGATTGGCCAAATTACTGACAGAATCCAACTTCCAAGCGTTGGGAATCAATTTGCTGGCCCCTGTAGAAGAAGCAAATGAAGAAACGCGTGATAATCAGTCAAAAACAGCAGTTAAGTATAAATTTCTCTGTTCAGAATGGTATAAGGATATTGTACATTATCTGTGCTTTATGTCATGTCCACCTTCCATTAATAGAGCAAAATACAAAGCCCTGAAACTTAAGGCTCAGCCTTATGTTATAATCGAAGCAAAATTATATTGGAAGGATCCAGCTGGTATGTTGTTGTTGTGTCTTATAGAGGAGGAAATTTCAGAAGTGATAAAAGAGTATCATGAATGCTTGTGTGGAGGGCATTACAGCTGGAAGGTAACTGCTCAAAAAATATTCAAATCGGGTTTCTATTGGCCGACTGTGTTTTCGGATGTTTACAAGACAGTCAGAAGCTGTCAAAAATGCCAATTATTTGCAGAGAAGAAAAAGCTGGCTCCGCTACCTCTTCTCCCTGTTTTCGTTGAAGAGCCCTTTAGACAATGGGGATTGGATTTCATTGGAGAAATCAATCCACCATCCAGTGGGCAGTTTAAATGGATTCTTACTGCTACCGATTATTTTACAAAGTGGGTGGAGGCAATTCCTACAAGGAAAGCAAATGATTTGGTAGTGATGAAATTTTTGGAAGAGAATATTTTTAGCAGGTTTGGATGTCCAGTGAAGATTGTGACATATAATGCTCAGGTTTTCAGTTCACTCAGGTTTATTAATTTTTGTCAAACTTATAATGTGATACTGTCTCACTCTACAACTTATCATCCGCAGGGAAATGGGTTAGCAGAATCCTCCAACAAAACATTGGTTAGAATTTTGAAGAAAACAATCAGTGAGAATCAAAAGAATTGGGACACGAAGTTAGTTTTTGCCTTATGGGCAACAAGAATGACTACAAGAAGGTCTACTGGCAAGTCACCTTATGAGCTCGTGTACGACACTCAAGCTTTATTCCCCACACAATTGGTAAAACCTGTGATTTCTTTTCTCCAAGATGCCCAAGCAGAACCAAATGCCATGATACGAAGAATGAACAATGTGATGGAACTAAGTGAAAGCAGAAATCAGGTTCGGGACCGTTTGCTCACTTATCAGCAAAAGATGAAGGCAGTATTTGATAGAAAAGCAAAGGAAGTTTTGTTTCAGGAAGGAGATTTAGTTTTGAGATGGGATACACGAAGGGAAGATAAAGGCAAACACGGCAAATTTGACCCCTTGTGGTATGGCCCATTCAAAATTAATGAAGTCAGAGGAAATAATACGTTCGTGTTGGAAAATCTGGAAGGAGAAATGCTGGTTATGCCTGTGAATGGGCAATATCTCAAGCATTATTTCCGACATTAAGCAGTTGCTGGTTCATCATTGTATATATCCGGAGTGTTCATTGTACATTTTCCATCAAGCATTTTTGACTCCATGCCCGAGGTGAAGGCACTAATCTGCAGGTTCTTAGTGTTTCGTGGTAAAAACACTATCCCCAGGTGGAGCCAGATGCTGTGGATCATTATATCTGCATATCCTTTTTATTATGTCAATTTTAAAATTTTGAAAAAGAAATTTTTTTGAAAAAAATATATATATAAGGATCCGAAAATATGCTATAGTATAAGGTTTTATACTTTAGTATAAAAAAAGGAAGAAGAAAGAATGCAATGTATTTCCATTTCCATTTTGATTCATGGAGCGGACTGACTTTAGGTTGATATATTTGTATTAAAGATAAAGTTCGAGCAACTTCCGGAGCGGAAGTCACAATCGTGCGCAGAAGCATTTGGATATGCAACTGCAGGGGGTCAACTAGCTTGTCGGTTATCAAAACCCGACCCCCCGCAGTTGACTGGTCAGATCTCCGAAAATTGACGATCGATGGCCCAGATTAATTGCGGGGGGTATGGGTCGGAGTTCTCCGCCGTACTCACAGACCCCCCCCCCCCCCCGCATTACGTCATCTGCCGAGGTGGCAAACAACTGTCATTCACTATTTGCTGTCTTTCCACGTCACCCTTGCATTTATTATGGTTCTCGTTGTCTATAAGTGGGGTTTTCTGTCCTATTGTGGTTCAATTGTGACTGTTTTCCCTGTTTCAAACTTCGTCCCGCCACCTTTGCGCTGAATTGTTTTCGAAATTCCTGTCAGTCATGGCCAAGCGAGCATCATTGTCTAGTTTTTCAAATCTGAGCCCTCTCCTAGATAGTGAGAAAGATGTCCGTGATACTGCGTCATCCGTAAACCATCCTCTCTTGCATTATCAAGTAACCTTGAACACTGACAAGTCACCTGTGTTTTCCGCTATGCAAAGTTCGGGAGTGTTGTCCGCTTGTATTCCTAAAACTCATGTCTTTCCCGAATTTATTTCCTGGTTAGTTTCGTCCATGTATCCCAGCAAGTGTTTTGTCATGAATTCCCAAGGGGAAAATATTTTGCAGGTTTCAACTCAATTAATGCGTCAGGCATTATGTTTTCCAGAGAATGATTCTCCTTTGCAATTTTCTGAAGATTCGCTGATTCAATATTTCGAGGAGCTCTCAAATGAGGAGTTTAACCGCTGCATGTCGTTTTTGGTATCAAGTCCGGAGAAGACACAATTTGAATCGGGAAAGTTCAGTTTGGATGTATTTAATGTTCAATACAGGTCAGTTCTTAGCTGTATTATGGAGATTCTGGGGAGAGATGATGATCGCGAAATTGACAAGGCAACCCTAGGGATGTTCACTCTCATGATGAAACCAGGAGTGGTGTTGGATATCCCATCCTTTTGGCAAGAAGTGGTGAATTCTCAATTGATTGCTTTCCCATTAACAGGTTATTTCAGATTTCCCTCATTGGTAGTCTACTTGTTTTTATATCATAATTTTGAAGAATTCATGAGTGTTGGTTTGAATATAATGGATAGTAATAAAAATAAACAGTCAGTTTTGCTTTGGACTGATATGGTCAGAAGAGAAGAGAACGAAGCCGGTTTATTTGAATTTGTGGACCATTTCATGACCACTGCTTATAAAATTCTTAATGGAACTCTGCCTCCATGCTTTCTGCCAAAGGCCCAGGAGTACTTGCAATTAGGACCTAATTGTAAATATGGAGACTGGTTTGTTTTTGAAGATTATTCTGAAATAAGGCTATATGGAGTCAGTATTGAGCCTTATAGGCTTCCAACATTCGTTCCCATGAGACTGTTTGCCTTAGAATTTATAAGGCAAAGTATTAATGTGGATCAAGTTCATTTTCTTCCTATGAAGAAGGGATTAATGTATAAGTTGCCCATGAGTGTAGGCCCTTTTGTTGTTAACACAAGGCAAGCTTATGAGGAGGTATCAAGGATATTGGAAGGAACACAGTTACTATTGGGAGAGAAATGGGCCTATGACCCACATGGGATCATTTCACAAAGAAGGGTCGAGAATGGTTATGCTGCTTTTACTCATGTGAGCAAACCGGATTTAGAGAAGTTGGCTAATCCAGGAGGGCCAAGTTCATCACGGATCAGTATTCAAACACCGGCAATATTGGAAAAGATGGGCAAGAGAGGGAGAGACAATGTTATTGAGATCGATGAGGAGGAACCCCGAGAGGAGAAAAGGACTAAATTAGCAGAAGACCAATCCTCCAATTCACCTGGTTTTACTCTCCAGGTCAGTGAAGAACAGGGTGGCCCTTCATCTCCTAGCAGACCAGAACTTCATTTGGAAAAGGCTCCTTCCATGAAGCAAGTTTTCTCACAAGCTGAAGAAGAAATCAAAGAACTCAAGGAAAAATTGAAGGGAAATATTTCCCTTATTAAAGCTAAGGATCTCATCTGGAATGACATCATTTCTGAAATGCAGGCAAAATGGGACTCCATAAAAGTAATTTCCAGAGAGAAGAACATTGTTGCAGATCACGAAAAGGAGCTGTTATCGGATAAGCCAGCCGCTATCAAAAGATCAAATTGGGCCAAGAAATTCATGAATTTTATTAATTCCAAGACAGATGAATAGTTGCAAGATATGGGGATACAGGATAGGTATTTTTATGCTGAAGAAGTAAACAAAATGATCATTAAAAATGACCTTCTGAAGGCATCAGAGAAGCGGCTACAGGTAATTAAAGAGATGGTTAAGAAATTTGATATTTCGTTGATGTGTCGAGAACTGCCTGCCTCACGCTTCGAAGTGAGGAGGTGAGTTTATGTCCCTGAAGTTTTATGAGGATCAATTGGCTGCAAAAAGCAAGAGCAGATGTATTTACGAGAAGACATGAATCAAGGGAGAAACAGATTACTCTTTTACAAATACATTTCCTTTCCGTGGAGCTAGAAAACGTTGCTCATAAGTAACCATTCACAATCATATTGTTGCCTACGTGAGAATATCATCGTTATAAGAATGATCCAATAACTCAAGATAAACTCGGGAGAATGTAAGAAATTTTTATCACAGAAAAGATTTCCGCCAAGCACGCACAATGTTAAATGTTTTACCCATAAGTAATCATTGAGTCACTGCTACTCAGAACATCAGCCTTTAGATTAGGAGTTGCCATCTTTTATTTTGTTTTAAGTGAAGTTATGCAAATGTAATGAGATGTTTCCGAGGCATGTACCTGCTATGTACAGTAGTTAAGGCTAAGGCGATGGAATTAGTTTTATAACTGAAACCATTTTGGTTCAGATTGTATTTAAAGACATCTTAAGGAAGAAAGAAGGTTCCGAGTTTTGAACCTTTGAAGGCTAATTTCGTACTGAGCAATATTGAATGAAATAAAAAGTTTTGCAAGTTTCCAATATTCCATCTGTGTTGAAGAGTTTTCTTGGTTTTCATTTCATTTTCATATCTGTGAATAAAGTAGAGTAATTAGAGCTGCAGGTCTCTTGATATTTATATATCTAAGAGTTAAACATCCTTAATGGGCGCTCCTCTTCTTTAGCTTATTTGTTTTTCACTTCTTCAGGATTTTATAATGGCAGTTTTTGTTTAAAGCAGCATGACAAGTTAAAATCCTTTTCTTTCTTCGTCTTCCATCTGCTCACTTCAATATAAAAGGAATATGGCATTGCAGAGCTACTAAAGATTTGATATTTGGGAAATATATTACTAAAATTTGAAGGGTTAAGAAACAAAGACACATATATACATTTTGTGACATAATCTTTAATGTCTTGAGCACGGATTCTTGTACACAACCAAGAATTGTTTCTCAAGGAACAACACAGTAAACAAGGGACCGAACCATAAAGTACAGCCGGCATAAACCTGTGCCAGATAAAAATACAATGAGGAATCCCACATACATGCTGTGCCTGGGATAACAGCCAGGACTTATACAATAATATATGAGTACATGAGATACAAATACAACCCAAATGCCCCCTATAAGCGGGGAAGGGCTCACAAAATTTGACTGATACATGCAAATCAAAGAGGCGCTACAAGCGCCTAAGGCCGACATCATCAAATATATGGAGTTGCATTGAAGGCTGCAATGAAGAGGTCATCCGGGCATGTGGGGGGCTACCTGCAGGGCCACCCCCTCATGAGGGCTGAGACATCTCACCCACACCTGGGAATCACCAAGAGGTGCTGCTGCATCACTGAACCATCAAGTATATGGATCTCGATCATGCTGAAAGGAGCTAGAGTGGAGAAACAATCAAGTCAAAGGGAAATGAGAGATCCCTTTGCCTGATCCGAGGCACCGAACAAGAGTGGAAGCTGGAACCAAGGTACACAGCCCTCTAGACCTGTCTTCTGGAATGAAGGAGATGATGTCGACAGAAGGAGGTCTGCCATAGGTGAGGCAATGAGAGATCCTCAACTAAGGCACGAGAGAAAATAGTAGAGCGACGGATAGACTAATACCAATGATGAAGATGGAATGGAGGGGACTAAGTAGCGAATGGACGACTTCCCTTGCTAGAGCATAAGGGGCATTATTGACATGGTAGTGACTGACACAATATCATAAGGGATAGGGGACATTGGGACTGAAAGCCATAATGTGCGACACAAGAGAGAGACCAAGCAATGGAGGATGGAGAATGCGATGATGAATCAACTTGGATGCTCTAAACAACGGCGACTCGATGGTGCTGCCACACAGTAAAGGTCCCATGGGGGACCAAGAAAACATGAGTACAAGATGGTAGCTCATGACGAAAATCGACACGAACAAAGACAAGTATGGAGGAAAAGTTGTGCCCCAAGTACAAGTGACGTAAGTGAGGAGATTCGATTTTGAGGAGGGGTGAAATGATCCTTCTTGGACAAAGTATGTCCTAGCGAAGTATCAAAGTATGGAAACAAAAAGATGTTGGCTATCTAACAGAAAATAAAACATGCATTTCAGAAGGGAAATGCTAAGGGTAATATTTCTTAATATAGAGTGCATTGCGAGGATTAGGAAGAGGATTGCCTTCAAAGTCCTCTAAGAGGTATGCCCCCTTACCAAGATCCTTACTGATGACGTAAGGGCCTAGCCATAATGAGTCGAACTTCCCGTGACCGAGGATATCATGGGCTTGGTCATATACTAGAACAAGGTCACCTTTGTGAAAAGTACGAGGCTGGAATTTTTGGTCATACTGAGCTTTGGTGCGTTTCTTGGCCGCTTACATTGTTTGCAATGCAACACGATGGTCTTCGGAGGCGCACTAAAGCATGATAAGTTGTTGTTATAGAGGTTGGGTGTCAGGGAGAAGTTCAACGACCAGATGAAGGGAATGGATTTCACACTTGATCGGTAAGATTGCCTCCTCTCCAAAAACGAGGTGGAAAGGAGTAAACCCGATAGCGGTTTTAACAGAAGTTCGATAGGCCCACAAAGCAGGGAAGAGCATAAGATGCTAGTTGGTTTTGTGCTTATTCACCGTTCGTTGAAGCATGGTCTTGAGGATTTTGTTGACTGCTTCAACTTGGCCATTACCTTGGGGGTAATAGGAGGAGGAATATTGGTGCTCAAAGCCCAACAGTGAGGATAGCTCACGCCATATCTCATCTTCAAAATGTCGGCCATGGTCAGAGACCAGTTGTTTCGGAACTCCGAATCAAGCAATAACGTGGTTAAAGAAAAAGAGGGTGGTGGTAGTGGCTGTATTGTTAAATGTGGGCATGGCCTCGGCCCATTTGGTGAAATAGTCAACCGCCACAATGATATACTTATGGTTACCAGCGGATGGAGGTCGACACTCCATAAAGTCGATGGCCCATTTACAAAAGGGACCAGTTGTGACGACAGGATGGAGGGGAGCTGGGGGAGCTCGTGCCTTAGGGGCGAAATGCTGGCAATTGGGACAGTGTTTGAATGCCTCAATACAATCACTGAAGAGGGAAGGCCAAAAATACCCAGCGCGCATAAATTTCTGGGCAGTAGCAAGACCAGAGAGGTGGCCACTGCAAGTGCCGCTATGGCAGGCATTGAGAACCTATTCAGCTTCAGCGTGCGTGAGACAACGACGAAGGACGATATCTATCCCGCGACGATAGAGGTCATCACCGATAAGAAGGTATCGGGGAGCCTAGTGTTGGATACGTCAGCGAGCCTCACGATCAAGGTGGAGGGCGAACTTTTGGGTTCGCAAGTAAGTAAGAATATCGCCATACCACGGATCATCCGAAGTAATGGTGAATAAGTGTTCATTAGGAAAATCATCATTAACTGGAGGGTCCTGCGTTCCGGTAGGTAATTCAAAAATGAGTTCAGCGAGGGCTAATCCTTTCTTACTTTTTGGTGTGACAAATTCGAGGTCGAATTCCTGAAGGATAACGACCCAATGGACGTACTTCCTAGTGAGGATGCGGTGACTCAATAGGAAAGACATGGGGTTGGAATTAGTCACAACCTTGGTAGAGTGCATAAGGATATAATGACGAAGTTTTTGGACTGAGAACACGACAGCCAACGCTAATTTTTCTTCATGTGAGTAGGAAACAGGAGGCCCTACGAGGTTCTTACTGACGTAATTGATCACATGCTTGATACCGTTGTCATCTTCCTGGATTAGAACTCCAACGACCGAATAGGTGGAAGCGGAGATGTATAGGATGAAGTCCCTATCAAATTCTGGAGGGCGGATCAAGGGAGCAGATGTGAGAGCCTGCTTGAGGGCATCAAAAGACTCATGAGAATAGGTATCCCATACAAACGGGATGTTAGATCGGAGGAGTCTAAGGAACCCATGTGCGGTGGTGGCATAGTCAGGAACGAACCGGCGAAGAAAATTAGCTTTGCCATGGAGACTCTATAGCTGGCGTAAGGTATGAGGAATGGGAAGTTCAAGAATGGCTTGGACTTTTAATGGGTCAAGAGTGATACCATTTTTGGACACAATGAAGCCGAGGAGACGGCCGACAGGAATACAAAAGACACATTTCAACGGGTTAAGGTGGATATTATACTTGCGACATCGGAGGAAGGTGGTACGCAGATCATGGAGGTGTTGCGCCCGATGTTTAGAACGCGCAATGAGGTCATCTAAATAAGCAAGGATAGTATGAGCTAAGTCATGGAAACAATAAGACATGGCCCATTGAAAAGTGGCGCTGGCATTTTTAAGGCCGAAAGGCATGACCCGGTAAGCGAAAGTTCCCCACGGATTGATGAATGCAGTTTTAAGTTGATCGGTAGGACGGATAACGATTTGGTTGTAGCCGGAGAAATCATCCATAAAGGATAGAACCTCATGCCTCGCACACTTGTCAATGATTTGGTCAATGAACGGTGTGGGGAAGTTGTCTTTGGGACAAGCTTTGTTCAAGTCGTGAAAGTCCGTGCAGACACGGATGGTGCCTTGTTTCTTGAGGACAGGAACTGGGTTGAACACCCAAGTGGTGTATTCAATGGGGTAAATAAAACCAGCTTGCTTGAGCTTATCATTTTCGGCTTTGATAGCATCACGTCTGGAAGGATTAATGGGTCTCAACTTTTGACGGACTGGGTTGGCATCAGGCCATGTGTCGATATGGTGTTCGACGATGGAGGGATCGAGTCCGGGCATTTCAGAGTAGGACTAGGAGAAAATATCGCAGAATTCTTTGAAAAGCTTAGTGTAAGCTTCAATTTCTTTCGGGGTGCATTGGGCGCCCAAGGTGACATATTATTCGATTCCCGGTTTGACTGAAATGTCAATTTTAATGGTAGGAGAGATATTGGCCATGTTTCCTTCTTCGAAAGCATCAGGTGCAGGGATGGGATTTTTGAACCAATCGACTGCATGGGGGATGAAGTCTTTGGTTTCCACAACATATTGGTCATGGGACTGCTGTGGGAGGAAGTATGCGCGATGGTGCATATCATCCCAGGGAAATTCAGGGTGGGTCATGGCTTCCATAATGTCTTCATCTGACTGGAAGATGGGAAGACTGGAGGAAGGGGGATCACCTGATGATGTAGCAATACCTGACTGGTCATCTTGTGGAAAAGGGCTCATATGGGCGATGTCGGCAGATCCAAGGTCTACTGAGGTGGAGTCGAGAGTGTCCGCTGGTAGGAGGTTAGGAGAATCATCTCTCAAGGATGACGATAGGTAAAAGATGGTGGACGAAGGCTCTGTTGTTTCAACAGCTGGAGGGGGAATGTGGATGGGAGTAGGAAGATCCTCTGGGCCTACCGGGGTAGAATACACAAACATGTGAGAAGGTATCTTGTCATGCGTAGCCTTGAATTGGCGGTACGTGTCTAAGGAGGAACGATACTCATCAAGGCGGGGACAGAGGTGGGTGTAATGGCCATGGAAATCGCACAAAGCACAAGGGTGATTTTTGCGCAAGGTTTTGAGTTTCGGGATAGAATCAGGGATAGTGACGTAGACTTCAGGGAGATCAGATTCCGGGAATGTCTCATTGACTAGGGCCTTGAGATGTGGCAATTCAGGACACGTATGGGTGGCGTGATTGACAATATCGCACAAAGCGCACTGGATAGCATGCTTTGGCGGTCGAGGAGGGGTAGGGTTTGTTGGGGCGGTTTGGTCCTTATTGGCTTTTGTGTGAGCTTTGCCCCCTTTTCCTAATACCGTCACAACAGGAGATGGTGCTGGCGGAGGTGTGTGAGGCACCGTGGTAGCGGGCGAAGTGAGGGGGACCGGTTGAACCGGGGTCAAAGCAAGGTAGGCTTTGCAGTGACCGGGTGGGGTAGAGGCTGGAGGGTCAAGGTACCAGACAGGTATACCCAGGGTCAGGTTGGGTAGAGAGAGGGTAGCCATAACCGGGACCGAGTACACTCCAGGGGGGGAATGAAGAACGGTATCTGTCCGGAGGGGTAATGGCCGGGCGAAACGGCTCCGAGATGGCTAAGGCCTGGAGGAACCGATCCAGAAGGATAGAGGGGCTCATGGATACCAGCTGTAGAAGAGGGGCCAGAAGGAGGAGGTCCGGCTGGCTGAGATGAATGGCTAGGAGTGGGTTGCGGTGGGCGAGGTTGAGGTTGAGGTTGTTGACTAGCCACAATGGGCTGCGTAAGGGTTGCCTGAGACGATTGCATCATGCAAACATTCGAAAAGCTGGGATCAGAGATAGGAGGAGGAGGAAGACCAGGAAAAGTTCCAAGAAAAGAGGAGTCTTTATAGACGCTGGGAGAGACACTGGTCAAGGAATCAACGATTTTCTTATTGGCTACAGAAGAGATGGTCGTCTCAGGGGAGGTCTGAGACGTTGGCTCATGATAAGTCAACTGGTCGATGGTGACTATATTTCCATTGTGAGGAAAAGACATCTTGCGAAAAACCGCGGAAGGGACAACAGACATGGCATAGGTGTAGCTTCGCTCCAATAGAATGTTGTAATCTAGAGGGGCGTCAATGACTTCGACGTCAACTCAAACAGTCTTGCCTGCAAGAGTGATAGGAAAATTATGGAAGAGGCCAATGGGCTGGGAGGCGTGGCCATCCCACGCTCAAAGGGTGATCGTGGAAGGGGCCAACTCAGAAGATCTGAGTTGCTTCCAAACCGAAGCAGACGTCACACAGGTGGATGCCCACTCATCAAGTATACACTGAGAAACGTTAGCATTCTGGATCTTGACTGGGATTTGGAAGGCTACGGAAGCAGGAAGGGGAGGATGTTTTGATTGATGGGAATCGAAAAAAATCATTTGGTCATCGGCAAGATCTACAGCGCCCACGAAAGATAGCAGAGCCTTCTTTTGGGAAGGGCACAACTGGAGGAGTTCCAATGTGGAAATGGCAGCAGGAGATTGCGCCAAATCATCTACTATGCTATACGAATGAGCAGCTCGACCAGAAGCAGCATTTTGACGTAATGGTCCCTTAGGAATCTTGGTATGAACCTCGACTTTGGGTGGAGGGATATGTAAGGGACCATTGGATGTCGAAAGAGGCTCTGTAGAACCTGAAGAAGGGGACTTGGGGGCAGAATGAGCGGAAGACTTGGGGTACTGGCGAGACCGAGTTTGAAGGTGAAGGTCGACGGTTGGGGATGGATCAGAGTTCATCATGAGGATCTCGTAATCGGAGGAACCAGAAGGGGAAGGTTGAGTGGCGACCAGTCCGTTAGGGGGTTGGGCAGCCATGAATCCTTGCTGAGGGAAAGGATCAGTAAACACAGCTGGTTGAGTAGTGGTCACAATAGGGGGAGCATGAGGGGAGGCAGGTTGTCCTCGCAATGTGGCTTGAGACTCCCACATCTGCCGCATTTTTGGTAAGAGGGGACAATTGTGGGTGTGATGACTGTAAACACCGCAACACGAACAAGGCTTATTGGTGTAAAGAGGCCTGTCCGGCTTGGGCTGAGTGCCCTGTTGTTGGTTAGCAGTGTTAGGGTTAGTACCTTGAGGATTGGGTCCATGAGTACCAGGGGCAGATTGATTTGGATTGCCTCTCCGCCTTCTTTGAGAAGGGGGATTAGTCGCGCCCTGCTGTGCAAAGACTTGCCTTGGAGGGGGCTGTAGGTGCTGTTGTGGGGGCGGAGGAGGCAAGGGAGGTGGAAGTGCATAGGCTGGGAAACAGTGAGGTAAACAGGAGGTTGGGCAAAAGGATGAGGCATGCTGTATCCTGGATACATGCTACCTGGTTGGGGGAAAGTGCTAGAGGTGCTGGCCCCTCTCGGAGGGAGACCATAGCCCATAGGAGGTTGAGCATATGGATAAGAAAGGGCTCCAACGATACCGTCGGCGGAATGAGATGCCCCTGGGGTGTTAGCGCCACCGCGCCTGGGGAGGTCAGGAAGGATGGTATAAACATAACCAGACTGAGCGTAGATCAGGTCATATTTCAAGGCTACTTGGAGGGCGGCTTCTTTGGTTTGAGGGAAATGGGAGGCGACATCTTTGCCAATGGGATGTAAGAGAGTGCGAAGGAACCAGTCCATATAAACCTGATATTCGAAGGGGGGAGATCAACATAAGCTCCGTCTTCACTGCCATTCCTGGACATGAGTGGAAAGGTGGGTCAAAGAGGTTTGCTTGAAAGAAGTCAAAAGCTCTGTACCAGTATCGTATCGGAGAGGGAGCTGGAAGTAAGATAAAAAGGCTTGGGCAATGGTCGTGAAGGTGGTATGGGAAGAGGTGGCTTGGTCAACATACCATTTAGAAGCTTCGCCGGTAAGCGTGCGTTGGAACAACCGAAGACAGATGGAATCATCGATAATGGAATTGGAGGAACACCACATGTGGAAAGATCAGACATGGTTGGTTGGATCTTCTCCAGCAAGGCCTTCGAACTTAGGGATGTTGGAGGGGAGCTTGGTTGGCATGGTAGGACAACCAACATCATGGCGGATAGGTTCATTGATCAACTGATTGAAATCGGGGAGGCTGAGGCCTGCCATGTAAGGGAGCAAAGGTGCAGCCGAGGTAATTCCTGTGGTGGTTCCGCTAGTAGTAATCCCGGCATTAGGGCCAGGATTACCGCTAGCGTTAGGCCCTGGACCAGACATAGTGAAGGTGACAGGGGGAGAACTAGAAGTAAAAGGAGAACCCAATGAATCAGAAGAGGAGTCGGAGTGCGGACTCGGAGGAGGACTAACTCGATGACGGTGGGAAGGAGTAGGTCGACCGACCGGAAACTGAGGGTGAAGGCCAAGAAGTCTCCGGGATGTGCGCCTTGGGGGCGCAATGGTGACAACACAAACATGGCACAAGGGGAAGAAGAACGACCGACAAAGGTAGGGAGGTGCAGAATCAAGTGATTACAATGTCGAAAAAAGGGCATAAAGGTGCAATGTCAATTGATTTTAAAGTCTTTGCCCGGTGGTGTAAACCAGGCTCTTCTTCGCTTAGGGTGAGTGTGTGGCGTGCGTTAATTTTAATTTTTAAACCCTTTTCGTTTTGAGAGCAAGAGAAAAAGTGTGCCGCGTAACTGAAAATAATGCTGCAGAGAACAATATATAATGCTGAAATAACATAACAATGCATCGATCTAACCCAAAAAGGTGGGTCTCTCAAAACTAGTCTAAAAGAGGGAAAAAATCTAGTCAAAACACACTAAAAAGAGGCCAAGAGATCGAGGGTCTAAAGGGACAGGGATCTAAAGGAGAAATATGCGGAAAAGAGGTGCATAACACAGCCAAGAGGCAGAGGCAAGGTGGTTGTAAAAAATGAGGAAATCAGCAAAAAGCAGAAGGGACAAGGAGGAAGCTCTAAAGGTAGATCCAAACAAAACTTCAGGAGGTGATTTGAAAGGGAGAAGAGTTGATTAAAAGGGATCTGAAAAGGAGGTATCAGATCTGAAAAAGGGGAGGCTGAAACTCTGAAAAAACAGACACCTAAAACAGAAAGCTCTTCCACCAAAAGTGGAGGGCGCTAAAGCCATAGGGGGCTATGTTCCGACTTAGATGAGCAAAAAAGATCAGAAATAGGTCGAAACGGGCTAAGACAGAGGCTGGAAAACCTTGACAGAAGCTTCAGAAAAACCCAGAAAAATTGCAGAAAAAGAGCAGAAAAATTAGCAGGTCGCAGGTTCTGATCTATTTTCTATGCAGGTCGCAGATAAGAGGCTGAAAAGTGCGACCTGAAGCTCCGATTGTCCCGGCGGCAGATTTCCGGAAAAGTTGCCGTCTCAGTTGCGGCTGATGTCTGTCACCTGCGCAATAGGGCCAGAAACACACAGAAGTTAGAAATTTTAATGTTTTAGGGTTTTATAGGTGAAAAACAACATAAAACTAGGAAAAAAAAGAGCTGAAAAGAAACCATAGGGTCTGAAGTAGCTGGATATGCAGGAATATGAAAAACGACAGCGATCGTAATTGAAAACCCGTTTGGAGTCGCCAGTTGTTAGTATGAATCTTTTGTCGAAGTGTACGAAAAAATACCACTTTAGCTACGCATAACTTATAGCCCTAACATCAAACAAGGCTGCCAATATCTTCAGATCTGCAGTTAGTTGATCAAGACAAGTGCTGCAAAAACCAGATCTCTGCATATAGAGACATTAAGTAGTAAAAATAAGGTTTTGCTCCATACATCCAATAGATAAGACAAGAACAATTTTTGAAAGATTTTTTTGTATTAAGGGCACCTGGGAGGAAAACAAGAAGGTGTTTCCAATTCTCCTCAATGGGATGGGTTCTTGGAAGTTCAGCACTTCAGATCTAGCATTTCTCTCTCCTGTTGGTGTAGAAAACCCAGACAAAGATAGAGCTCAAAGGGAGCTCACAGTTTTTAACAAATAAATAATAAGGTCATATACTGAAAATGTCTGAAACAAGAACAAAGAAAGCTAGATCCGTATGACCTTAATAGTAAAAAATGTGAAGAATGCAAGGAGAAACTTCCGTTTATAGAGGCGTTTAATTCTAGATCTCTAAAAAATAGATTAAAATAACATTAATAAATCCAAATCTCTAGATCCACCTTTTATGGAATATTTTACTATATTTGTTGGAGGGAAAATGTATTTGACTTGGGTCAAATCCCTTTATTTGTGAACAATAAATAAATAAATGATTTATTTATCATTTTAAGGAAGTGGTTGAAGGACAATCAAATAAATAATGATTTATTTAATTATTTATGGGTGATTTAGTCATATTTAACAAGGAATATTATTTAAATAAGATTTAAATAATTATTCCTAGAAAATAATAAGATAAATAAAGATTTATCTAATTAATTCCTTTGTTTTGGGTTAAACATGACCAAGAATAATAATTAAATTATTGTTTAATTAATTATTCCATGAGGAAAATCAAACAAATATAGATTTGTTTAATATTTCCCTTTGGGGTTTCCTGTTTAGACCATAAACAACCTAATACATGTGTTTTATTAAGTTATTTTACATAGTGAAAGCAATTTTACTTAGGGTAAAATTGGTCTTACATGGTGTACTTGGGTCCATCTAATGATAGTAGGTTAGATGACCAAAAAATGGTGTAACACTTGGTCCACTCAACTCTTGAAAAGAAAAGTTTGGAAAATTTTCTCTTGTAAGAATAACATAAGGATTCATGCATGAATCTCTAAACAATCATGTGTCTTCCTGCCATACTTCTTTATACCTTTGATCTCCACTTCTCCTTTTGCTATACATCTTTTTCAAATAATGCAGATATTTTTTGTCATTTTTGAAGCATATGATGACATCATCAAGGTACATCATAATGAAGAAATTTAGAACTGGAAACATGGCCTTTAGGAACATGTCTTTGATGTCTGGTGGTTTTGCAATTCTAGGTTTGAAGATGGAACTGCTTCCAACATATTTGAAAAATTCTTTGAGCTGATTGCTTTGCAAAGGAATTAATTGGTGATGCCCTGAAACATCACTTTGTAAAGACACATGATTAGAAGCACCTATCATTTGTATATTATGGTCTTGTGCAGGAAAGATATAGTTTTTGTTCCAAGGGTGTGTATTTGTGTTTCTACAATCAACACAAATCCTATGTCCAGCTGTCTTGTCTTTGATTATTAATGTTTGGTCAAGATTTTTGTATTTTCTTTTGTCAAAGCTGTATCTTGAAATGATTGAAGTGTCATAGTGTTTCATACTATTTTCCTGACATGTGCTAGTATCTTGAACAATCTTGCAAATTCTAGCAGTTCTAAATCTTTGGTGAAGTGACAGAATGTGGGTTAGTTCAATCAGTTCAGGAATATTTGGACTGCAGTCATTACATCCCTTCATATCAAGTTTATCAGAAATTTTTCCTAGATCTTTAGTAGTTGTGGCTATAGTCAAGGTTTCATTTGAGGAGGTAGAGTTATGAGATGATGAATCATTTAGGTATGGTAAGAACATTAAGCTCCCCTGCCCCTGATGTTAGAGAATTAAATATTACAGAGCAATGAAACACATAAAATATGCGGAAAATACAAGCACGCAAAACACATAAAACCAGAGAGACACATATATACGTGGTTCACCCAGTTTGGGCTACGTCCACCCCGAACAGCCAGTCCTTCCTTTCTATTATCCAGCAAAAATGAAGAGACAAAACCTATAGCAGATCCGCTGTAATATCCTCTGTTCTCTCTCACAGTCTCCCTCTCTTTTTCTCGCTCCGAGAATACACACATAATGCACAACCGTAATACAATGCCCCCATATATACAAGGGGGTTTCCTTCTAGGGAAAAAAACCCTAATCTAAACATAAATTCTACCGTCAGATCATTTGCCTAATGAACGACCCAGATTGACTAGAAATTACTATACTTTTACAAGGCAATTTTACATCTGTTTTTAGCTTCGGGGGCGCTGCCGCCCCCCCCTGGACCCCCCACGGCAGCGATTAAATTTCGGGCGGCGTTGCCGCCCCTTTTAAGGTACAGGGGTCCAATGTTGTGATACAAAGTAAAGAAGATAATCAGGCTCCATACCCAACACCTGATTTCCAAAGAGGTTTGTAATATGCAAGTCTTCTAATGCCTCTATTCTAAAAAAGGTTCGTGATGTTACTGCTAATGTTTTTCTGTGGTTTGAGAAATTTAGTTGATGGTGTATAATGTTTTCTACTTTCTGCTCTATTTCCATTTCTAGAAAATCGAATTCTCTTTCCTCAAGACATAACTGCTCAGGGTCATGATAATTTTGAGTGTCCAGCTCATCATAGAGAACCTAGGGTGGCTGATGTGGTGCAGCTAAATTTGTTTCAAATTCTCCTAACCGTTCCTCAATGTCTTCATCAGTGTGTAAAATGAAGGAATTTAGATTTGAATGCAAGGAGTACATTGGGATGCGTTGTACGGTACAACAACCCCCCATTTTTTAACTTGTTCACATCAAATAATGGGGACCCTTTTTATAAAATTTTTGGCTAAACACCTTTTAGGATTTTATTAAGTCAATTATCTTACGATTTTGTTAATTTTTCATTTTCTTTAGATTCTTGCTTTTGATTGCTTGGTTGAAATCGTTTTTTAAGCTTCCTGTTGACGCTTGTTTCGTCTCATTTGGTCAACCGGTTTGTAAATAGCACTCCTTTGAAGTCTAATCAATTATGTCGCCTGGGTTAAAAAATGCGGATTTTAATAATGCATTTAGTTTAAATATTAACCCCTAGATTAATTATTACTAACAATTTTTATTTTTACTTATACAGCCAAATCATAAAGCATCGGGATTTCAGTCATTTATTCCAATTTTCCAATTTTCAAATAAATTACTAATCTCGAAAAAAATTCCAAAATGTCAAAATGGTTGTTTTAGGTAAATCATCATTTTAGATAAATTCGTAGTCTAATTTAACATATCTAAAATAAATAAAAATAAAAAACAAAAAAATATTTTTTAACATAAAATTTTGAATTAATTAAATTAATTATTATATTAAATATAATTAATTTAATTTAATTAAAATTTTATATTAAAAAACAAATATATAAAAAACAAAAAATAAAATCAAATTTTTGCATAAAACACATCGCATCGGAAATATTCATGCGAACATCCTTTTAAAAACCCCGATGCAATGATTTTTCCCGATGCGATTGAGGCTCATTAGTTTCATCCGATGCGATTGAGCTCATTACCTCCGATCCGATTAAGCTTGTCAGCCCCGATGCGATTGAGCTCATTACTTCCGATCTGATTGAGTCACATTGAACTTATGCGATGTGATGAGGTCAATGTTCAAATCTTCCGATGCGATTAAGTCAATGTTCAAATCTTCCGATGCGATTGAGTCAAGAGGAGGTAGGAGTTATAATATTAAAGTTAGCATTAGTATGTATTAGTGTTAGTATTAGGTTAGTTTTGAATTAATATAATGTTAATTTAGTTTTAGTTTAATAATTAATTTAATTTTTAAATATTTAAAATAATTAATTTTAAATTGATTAAATTAATTAATATTTAAAATATAATTAATTTAATCAAATTTATTATTATTTAGATTAATTTGTTTATAAATAGTTAATTATATTAATTAGTTAGATTAATATTTAATTAGTTTAATTTGTAATTAGCAATTAAATTAGAATTAATTATTAGTTAATTGTAGGCTAATTTAGCATTAGATTTTTTTTTTAATTTTTTTTTCATTTTTATTTTTATTTATTTTTAATTTATTTTTATTTTTTTTTAATTCTGATTTTTTTAAGCCCAGCGACTGAATTTCCAAATTTATATCAGATTTGACTTATCAACTTTGGAGGCTCATAGATTGAGTTTTACTTGGCCAAATGAGGCCCAGGACGGCTCATTGGAAAGAGAAAATCAAGGAGAATATTTCTGAGGAGGTTTCACTAACAGATTTGGTCATTTATTGAGTCAAAAATCAGGCAGAAGATCAAGCTCCGAATTTCTAAAAATAAATCAATTTTCTGAGCTTTGTTTTCTTCATTTTTATTTGTCCAGCCTCTTCTAATTGCAGATTCATGCATCAATAATATCCTTGTTTAATTAAAACTGCTGAGTATCATTAAGAAGCTCTGCCCCTTTTATTTATTTTAACAGAATTCTGATTGATTTGTTTTAATGATAGAAATAATATTTGGATTTTATTGTTGCTTCTTAAATGATTTTTAATTTCTTTTTGCAGGAAAAACAATAGAAGGGATATTGAGGAAAAAGATTTCAATCAATGAGAAGACTCCAGCAATTAAAGTTGGATTGGGCAGATTTTTCTTCAAACAAACTCTCTTCTAAAAATACTTTTGGGAGGATTATAAATTGCAGATTGCAAAATGTAAAAAGGGCTGCTCTCCTCTGCAATTCCAGACTTCTAAAAGCATTTCTGTTATAGGAATTTAGAGTTGTAGATGGGGAGGAGAGAAAGTTTCAGATCTGAGCATTATTGAGAGTTTATGCTTTATGTCTTGTATTATGCATGATGGGCAGAGTTTGCATTTCTGCAGCTCTAGTCCTGAAAGCAGAAATTCAAGTAATGTAAAGTACTGTTAGAGACCAGGATCAGAGAAGCAGATTCAATTAACTGGTATTTTTGGCATTTCTGTATCAAATACCAGTTTTATTTTTATGTTAATAAAATTGTTGTTTCATTTTATTCATGTTTTGGCATTTCTGTTGATATGGATAATTTGTCTTAAATTGTTAAGTATCTCTGCTCTTATGAATTAAACTCTGATTTCTGAGTAACCATTACTCAGAAATCTGTCTTATAACACTGATTTATTAAATAGTAATGTGTTGTGAATTTCTTCCACATGTTATTGCTTAATTATTAGTTTGACTGATATGATAATTGATATCAATTTTTGTGAATTTCTTCCGTAGTGTTGTTGATTTATTATTTCAGTCAAATGGTCTCAATAGAATGTGTTTTGGTACTCACAAATGTGAGCTAATTGAATTTCTTCGTTAGCTTAACATTAATTTAAAGCCATACATATTTTAATCCTCATTATTTAATTATCTTTCTCTTAGTTGGGTTAGATTTTCATATACCCCATCGAGATAAGATTTAGATTAGTTTCTTTCTTGTCAGCGATAGAATAAGTTTTCCAATTAAGATTAAATTTAATATTCTTTAAACTCTTCTCAAAGAGGCAAACGTAGTTACAGTTTCATCGAACCCAAATCAGCTTTGTTGTCATTCTCATGCTCGACTGAAAGAAGAATTAATTCGATATCCCTTGCCGATTTAGTACCGTTAGCATCAAACCAATAGCGCATGTGGTGCGAACGTATCCCAGTTAAACCAAACGTGATGCCATTATCATAAATGCGGCAACGTATTTTGCTGCTGTCCAATCGCGGCAAGGTCCCCCAATGTTGTTATTCGACTTCAACACTTTTGCTGCCAGGAAGGAAAATTCAGATTTGTTTTACTTTAGAGTCTTTGAATTCTAATATTTCATTTTTATTACAATGGCTCCTTTAAAACTTCCAATTTGGAGTTGTATACATGGACGTGCATCTTCCAATACTCCACCCGAAGTGGTATGACTCTTGTCTCAGGTAAAGTTTAATGGTAAGAGAAATTCTTCTGCTTTTACTCATGTCCTTCAATTTATTCAAAATGTTTCAAATTAGGATTTTCAAGGAATTGATGAAGGTATATTATGCAGAATTTTTACTCTCACATTTGCGGCAGAAGCCAAAAACTGGTGTAGAACTCTTCCGGTTGCCTCAATTCACAGCTGGGATCAATTTGTTACAATTTTCGTTTGTAAATTTGACCACTATGATTATGATCAGGTATGTGATGAAATTGAATATCTACGAAATGAAAATGAGTCTATTAGAGATTTTAATATTCGATTTCATTTAAATTGTTTAAAATTTAATTTAAAAAATGAACCTATGAAAGAAGAATCACTAGATTGGTTTGAACATAATTATTCTCTTCCCCCTAGTCCCGATCCATATGAAATTAGTTCAAGCGTTGTTCCATCCCCTTTCAATATAAATGAGAAATCCAATTTGGATATACAAATAAATTGTGATGAAGAGGTTTCACAAAGTTTGGAAAATATTTCTAATCAAATGCAAGAAGACAACAACAACAATTTTGGAGAAAGACCTGCATTAGAATCTGAAAGTTTCTCTGCATTAAATTCAGAAAATCAGATTTTCAATCAGCAAATGCAAACAACATTCAAAGTAAATAATAAAATGCAAACTGCTGTACAAATTTCTGAATTTTCTCATGATGAGAAAATGCTGAAATCAGAACAGCAAAGCAATCTTCTTCAAAAAGACGTGAGTACGCAAAGGAATGATTTAGAATCTGAAATTTACAATGGGCTTAATGCACAAGACTTCCCAAACAGGGACATTTTTAAATGCATTATTTCAGATTCACATTTTTCCCTTTATCCTGATATTTTTAATGATGGTAATTTTTCTCCTCTTGGTATTAATGATATTTCAGAAATTAAAGAGGATAATTTAAATGAAATACCATTAAATTTTTATCAAGATAGAGAAGCAATTAATGATCATTCTTTTGCCATTAATAAACATGAAATTTTTATTCCTCCTTGTTTTGATATATTGGATGAGATCAAAGGGAATTCTAAAGAATATTGTGAAGTCATTTACGATAATTACTCTGATATCAAGGATGTTAATTTCTGTTCTTCTCAAGAGAATCCTCATGATAAAATTCAAGTAACATATACGAATGAGGAACATTTTAATTTAGAAATTATTCCAACCAATCCTCATTTTAAAGCAACAAATTATCTTCATGATTTCACCATTCGGGAAAACATTCCAATTTATGATTCATATCATGATCGAACTCCCATTCCTGCTCATAATCATAATTCTCTTTTTTATTCACAAGTTGGAATTGGCAATAATTCAAATTCCATTATTCTCGCCAATCCTTGTGAAAAATAAATTGTTTCAAAACAATCCCAATTGCGTTGTAGCATTAGTTATACCAATAGGGATTTCATTTTATTTTTTCTTTCAAATTTAGATTTGTTTTCTGATTTTATTTTTCAAATTTTTGACACTCTACGCTGGCATATTGAGTGCTTTAATAGTGAACACTCAATTGATGCATTACCATATTGGGAAATTGAAGTTTCATATTATAATCATGAGCATCAAAAGCTATTTCAATTTCAATTTCAACCAATACTAATGTTTTATCAAAAGCTTCTATCTTTTCAAAGGCAATATCAACAAGAGAATGTATTTTTAGAAATCTGCCAGCAATCTAATCCAATTGATAATTTTCCATCTTATTTGACAGATTTCCATCCATTTTTCATTAACTCATTTGAAAATTGTTTGGAAAGTTTTCCTTCATGGAAGATTGTTAATAGTTTAACACTTACACATAACACTAACAATTTTTTTCAGGCCTTTGAATTTAAAAGTTCATATCTACAATCTGGCCTGTCATCTCCTCTTTTAAACATTTTTCAATCCTTAATAGAAACCCATCCATATTTTAATGATCCAATTGGAATTCAGTTGGAAAATACTTTTCAAAAGAAGGAGATTGTAAATAAGCTGTTAATAATAAATGTACATTCTGATTATAGATTTAATTTTCTTAGTTCAATTAGATTTGTATTTTTGTTACTAAAATTTGAACTGTACATATATTCAGGAATTAAAATGAGAGAATGGTTACACTGGAAATATGACTATACCTAGTCATTTTTCAAGTATATGATTAGAATAGGAGTAGAGTTAACATAGTTAATTTATTTTCAACAGTTCTATAGATTAAAAATAAAACAAAGCAATCAGCCATTTTCATACATGTTCAGTGAAAACATTTTCTCCTAATCAGAAAATTTTAATTCTTGCTTTCCTTTTTAAAATTTCTTACAGCAATACCTCTACTCTGTCTATTTTGAATAATGTCTTGATTAAATTCAATTAAGGTTGCACTTGGCATCAATCGCCTCAAAGCCACTTTTCTCAATTTCGGGATTTCCTTCTGAGATTTTCTTTTGAAATTTATATGATAAAGGTTTTGAAGATATAAAAGCTTCATGATCTCATTATCCCATGAAATGTATGACTATCTATTATAAGCCTAATTCCAATTTGATCATTATTATTCAGTCTAACCTTTCGTGGTAATCATATGAAGTCCATATTATCTTCCTTGAAATTTGTTAAAGTTACTTTAAAGAGTGTCCATTTTGCTGTGTGCACACATTTAAATCTGTGTTAATATTTTTCCATAATTAGTGGCTTTCTCCCATTTTGCTCTTTAGTTTATTATCCAATGCTGCAATATGCATCATATTTATTTACTAAAGAAATTATTAAAAAGTCACTATAATAATACAGATTTTTCTCAAGATAATTCGAAATGAGCAGAGGTAATAAATTGTTGTTTCAAATCAAAAGGGAAGACTATTTTCATATTTTTTTCTGGTAAAATATGGAGATTTTATTTAGGTTGATTGCACACTCATATTTAGAATAAATAATGAGATGAGTTTGAACAAAGTCATAATTTTGATAAATAGAAGGAATAATTGGAAGATTCATAAGGTAAAATCCACAGACAATTCTCTTCCAGGTACGCATTTACAAGTTTATTTTCATCTATTACTAGTTTCTCTTTTCCATAGTTTAATTTTTACTCTTCTGTTTTATTTGCAGGTTTTCATTTGTTTTCAAAACCTGAAGTAAGTAGCAAACCCATTTCAAATTTACAACAGGTTCAGGAAAATTTTATTTATGATTCATTAGAATTTGAGCATTCTTTAACTTTGCTTTCATTCATTTAAAAAATCCAATTTAAATTAAAAAAACAATATCGCAAGATTCATATCAGAAATGTTCCAACTTGATTTTCATATTTCCGATGCAAGATCTCTGATGTGTTACATCATTCAATTTTTCATGAAATATCAAATCACATATCGCATTGGAAGAAATCGAAAGGTTTGTTTTTTTCATTACAAAAGTTCTGATGCGATGAAATGGATAGCAAACACGCATATCACATTTAACATAAGGTTAATTCATTTCAAACCTTCCGATGTGATGAACCCAATCGACAATTGCAAATCGGGGAAATTACATTCTAATATATCCATTTGCAAAAAACTACGATGCGATGAATTTCAAATCGCAATTGCAGATTATTAAATTAGTCAAAGATTAATTTTGAAAGACCTCTGATGGAACAAGTCTAATCGCAAATCGCAAATCGGGAGGAAAATTGAATACATCCTTGTGTGCTCATTTTAAAATTTGCGATGCAATAATTCATCACCAATTTCTTATCACTATCGATTTTTATTAATCGCTGAATGCTCATCGCTCATCGCTTTTTGCCGATTGTTCATCGCTTATCATTCTTCACTCATCACCGATTATTATAAAAATCGCATCGTTGCTATCACAATTGTTTTAATTTCAATTCCCTTGAACACAAAGAATTTCGTTTTTACATTTTATTGCTTGCTTTAAATTAAATAAAATAAATAATGATTTTGGGTTATAGGCTTTTGGTTAGTTTGCCTTCTTCATATTTTTAATGTCAAACTAAAATAAGAAGTCAGCTAGTATTGGAGAAATTGATACCTTCAGGTAAGATCAAATGCAATCATCCAATGGTAAGATTCATGTACCCACTTTCATTAATTTCCATTTCATTACTTTAGTTTCAGTTTTGTTTTGATATTTGAATCTGTTTTGCAGCTCTTCATAAAAGCTTTCAATCATCTGCCAAATCATATTTTGGAAGCCATATTGCTCTTTTCCTGGTTTTATTTTCAAGAAGCAACAATAGTCTTCATTGAAACAGCTACACTAGGAAGTTTCTAAACCTTTAATCTGTTTCTTTAAAGCATTCCTTTTATTAGAAAATGATTAATATAATGCTTTAAAAACGACAAGATTGACATCAAACATAAATTTTTCATTGAGGCTAAATTTTATCATCACTGCTATCTGAAGCCTAAAGCATTTACAACCTTGCAAGGTATAAGTTTTCTGGATCTCAATATAAGAAGGAATGATTACATGATTATTTTATTTTACTTCATGTTGTTGAGACATTGGTATAAACATTATTGTTTGAGTTTGTATTTCAAAAACTTGGATTTTCTTTTCCACTTTTTAATTGTTTCATTTTTATTTTTTGTTTGCTGATTTCTTTTCTCACCTTAAGAATTCTTTTCCTTTGGTTTTCAGTTTTGATTTTGGTGATATTGCCATGATTTATATGGAAGGTTTTTTTGTTACTTAGCAATGGTTGGCATACATGGGAAAATTGTTAATAGTCTCCTATTAGCTTTTTCTTAAAATATCTTAGTAAAATTTGTTTTTCTTATTATAAAGGTAGACATACTTAAGGAAGATATTACAAAACAAGAAAAGTTGACGAAGTATCATGAAATCTGAGAAATTTCTTTTTCATCAAAATTGTAATTATTTTGAGATTTCAATACTTTATTAAGATCTTTCAAGATTCTATTATCAGTCAAGAAAAGTTATTTTTAACCAAGTAAAGACACTTTACAACAAAGCACTTTTAACTCTGAAAGTGTCATTCTGAACTCTTAAGGAGTTAATGATTCTCCCTATTTAAAAAGAGTTTTATTTTTCTAGAGTGTAATCCAAAAATATATTTAAAACTTAAAAGATAAGAGGTCTCATCACGAGCCTACTTACCATGATCATAGGGGAAAAATAGGCTGACATTACCAACACTGCTAAACAAACCAGGGTAATGGCTTATAATTTCAAACAATTGTAAGACAATGGGTCTCATCACGAGCCAGCTTGTTCAGTCCAATTATAACCAGTGAATGGCATTGTCAACTATCTGGCTACCAAACCAGGACAATGGCTTTTAAGAATAAAAAATAAAAAATAAGCATATATAAATGGATTTATCTCTAGGTCAATAATTCTTAAATAGATAGGATTCTGAATCATTGATGATTAAAAGGTAACCCTGTCGAGACTATAGATGTTTGCTGGCAGCAGTGGCTCTACCTGTGACAAATGAGTACACTTTAAAAGCTCGGCTGTAAAGTGACCCCTGCTTTATCTCTAGAACTAATTAAGGACGGATATAGAGTTATGAGATATTTTAATTTATGAGGAATTTCAAGAAAATTACAGTAAGATGATTGTTGCTTTTATTCAGATTAATGAACCTAGTCAAACATTCCAAAAATAATTTTCTCTTCTTTAATTATTTTTACTTTAATTTTAGGAAAATTTCATTTTTATCAAATAGAGATAACTGTTTCTTCCAGTGAATCGCCAATTGTTGTACGGTACAACAACCCCCCATTTTTTAACTTGTTCACATCAAATAATGGGGACCCTTTTTATAAAATTTTTGGCTAAACACCTTTTAGGATTTTATTAAGTCAATTATCTTACGATTTTGTTAATTTTTCATTTTCTTTAGATTCTTGTTTTTGATTGCTTGGTTGAAATCGTTTTTTAAGCTTCCTGTTGACGCTTGTTTCGTCTCATTTGGTCAACCGGTTTGTAAATAGCACTCCTTTGAAGTCTAATCAATTATGTCGCCTGGGTTAAAAAATGCGTAGTTCAATAATGCATTTAGTCTAAATATTAACCCCTTGTTAGTTATTATTAACAATTTTTATTTTTACTTATACAGCCAAATCATAAAGCATCGGGATTTCAGTCATTTATTCCAATTTTCCAATTTTCAAATAAATTACTAATCTCGAAATTTTTTTTCCAAAAAGTCAAAATGGTTGTTTTAGGTAAATCATCATTTTAGATAAATTCATAGTCTAATTTAACATCTCTAAAATAAAATAAAAAACAAAACCAAAAAATTATTTTTTAACATAAAATTTTGAATTAATTAAATTAATTATTATATTAAATATAATTAATTTAATTTAATTAAAATTTTATATTAAAAACAAATATATAAAAAACAAAAAATAAAATTAAATTTTTGCATAAAACACATCGCATCGGAAATATTCATGCGAACATCCTTTTAAAAACCCCGATGCAATGATTTTTCCCGATGCGATTGAGGCTCATTAGTTTCATCCAATGCGATTGAGCTCATTACCTCCGATCCGATTAAGCTTGTCAGCCCCGATGCGATTGAGCTCATTACTTCCGATCTGATTGAGTCACATTGAACTTATGCGATGTGATGAGGTCAATGTTCAAATCTTCCGATGCGATTAAGTCAATGTTCAAATCTTCCGATGCGATTGAGTCAAGAGGAGGTAGGAGTTATAATATTAAAGTTAGCATTAGTATGTATTAGTGTTAGTATTAGGTTAGTTTTGAATTAATATAATGTTAATTTAGTTTTAGTTTAATAATTAATTTAATTTTTAAATATTTAAAATAATTAATTTTAAATTGATTAAATTAATTAATATTTAAAATATAATTAATTTAATCAAATTTATTATTATTTAGATTAATTTGTTTATAAATAGTTAATTATATTAATTAGTTAGATTAATATTTAATTAGTTTAATTTATAATTAGCAATTAAATTAGAATTAATTATTAGTTAATTGTAGGCTAATTTAGCATTAGATTTTTTATTTAAATTCTGTTTTTTAAGCCCAGCAACTGAATTTCCAGATTTATATCAGATTTGACTTATCAACTTTGGAGGCTCATAGATTGAGTTTTACTTGGCCAAATGAGGCACAGGACGGCTCATTGGAAAGAGAAAATCAAGGAGAATATTTCTGAGGAGGTTTCACTAACAGATTTGGTCATTTATTGAGTCAAAAATCAGGCAGAAGATCAAGCTCCGAATTTCTAAAAAGAAATCAATTTTCTGAGCTTTGTTTTCTTCATTTTTATTTGTCCAGACTCTTCTAATTGCAGATTCATGCATCAATAATATCCTTGTTTAATTAAAATCATTATGAGTATCAATAAGAAGCTCAAATTTCCTTTTTATTTATTTAAATAGAATTTGATTGGATTTGTTTTAATGATATAAATAATATTTGGATTTTATTTTTGCTTCTTAAATGATTTTTAATTTCTTTTTGCAGAAAAAACAATAGAAGGGATATTGAGGAAAAAGATTTCAATCAATGAGAAGACTCCAGCAATTAAAGATTGAAATTTTTGAGAAATTAAAGTTGGATTGGGAAGATTTTTCTTCAAATAAACTCTCTTCTAAAAATAGTTTTGGGAAGATTATAAATTGCAGATTGCAAAATGTAAAGGGGGCTACTCTCCTCTGCAATTCCAGACTTCTAAAAGCATTTTTGTTATAGGAATTTAGAGTTGTAGATGGGGAAGAGAGAAAGTTTCAGATCTGAGCATTATTGAGGGTTTATGCTTTATGTTTTGTATTATGCATGATGGGCAGAGTTTGCATTTCTGCAGCTCTAGTCCTGAAAGCAGAAATTCAAGTAATGTAAAGTACTGTTAGAGACCAGGATCAGAGAAGCAGATTCAATTAATTGGTATTTTTGGCATTTCTGTATCAAATACCAGTTTCATTTTTATGTTAATAAAATTGTTGTTTCATTTTATTCATGTTTTGGCATTTCTGTTGATATGGATAATTTGTCTCAAATTGTTATGTATCTCTGCTCTTATGAATTAAAATCTGATTTCTGAGTAACCATTTCTCAGAAATCTGTCTTATAACATTGATTTATTAAATATTAATGTGTTGTGAATTTCTTCCACATGTTATTCTTTAATTATTAGTTTGACTGATATGATAATCAATATCAATTTTTGTGAATTTCTTCCGGAGTGTTGTTGATTTATTATTTTAGTCAAATGGTCTCAATAGAATGTGTTTTGGTACTCACAAATGTGAGCTAATTGAATTTCTTCGTTAGTTTGACATTAATTAAAAGCCGAACATATTTTAATTCTCATCACTTAATTATCTTGCTCTTAATTGGGTTAGATTTTCATCTACCTGATTGAGATAGGATTTAGATTAGTTTCTTTTTGCTTGCATTATAGAATAAGTTTTCAATTAGATTAAATTTACATTCTTTTAAGTCCTCTTCTCAAAGAGGCAAAATCTTAGTTATGGTTTGGCTGAACCCAAATCAGCTTAAGGGTCATTCTCTTGCCTGATCAGCAAGAAGAATTGATCTGATATCCCTGTCTATTGGTAGTTAACGATACATCGTAAACCAATAGCGATAGGGAAAAGGTAACTGGACCTAGTTACACCAGTCGGAGCCACTATCATAAACGGAAAAGGAGCTGTATTAAGGTCCGAACCAGGTGGTTATCCCCCAATGTTGTTGCAGCGATTTTCGAGGCCTCAACAGGATGTTATCTGGCCTTTCTTGGCTGCTGACCATATATTTCATGTGTGATTCCCGATAGAGTATTCTAGTTTGGTAAACACAAGAATAGTGGCGTAGGACATATCTAGTTGAATATTTCCTTGAAGCTTGGGCCCCCAAGATCTGGATAAAAGCATTCCGTACTTTTGAGAGATGTCTGCTACCAATATGTCCATGATCAGGTGTTTTGCAGGTATTTCGGCCAAACTGAAATAAAGATCTTTGATCAGGCCTAGACACTTGAATATGCTTGAATCAAATGAATACAAGTCTTTATAAGGCTTTGTTATTTCTAGGCCTAATATTTCCATTACAACTTTTGGCATGAGATTGTGAGAGGCCCCGGAATCCAGCATGGCATTGTGTAGGATTTGGTCATGTATATTCAAACTGATGTAAAAGGAAAGAGTGGTTGCTTCTTGGAATTTCCCTTCTATTTTTTGACCAAACAACACCTCAGGGGTATCATAAGCTAGGTGTAGAGTATCTGCATCATTTCCTATGTTTAGGACCTTTAGCTCTTGGGATTTGTAAGAGTTTTGGGCGAGAAGTTAAGTGAGAGGCATGGTGATATTAACTTTGGAAATTTCTCCTTCAAAAATGAAGGGTGTTTGTAGTTTAGATAAATTTGCTTCAGTTTTTTCAGCCATGATTTTCTCTATATTCTTAATTTGCTGACTTTGATTCAGGATTTTGTTCAACACAACTGTCTCGGGAATCTTAGTAGAGGTACCAGGATAGTTTGGGCCAAGGCTTGATTGAATTACTTTATCTTTGTTTTGGTTAGTTTTCTTGGCCATGATTTTGTTACTATCCACTGCTCTTTTAAGAATGGTATCAGGGGTTTCAGTAACAATAGTGTCTGAGCTACCTTTCTTAGAGTTGTCCTAGTTTCTCTTACTCCTAAGATCATATTGCCTATGAGCCTCTATTATGGCGTTCTGAAAACCTATCTCAGGATCTTCAGGGTCCTCATAGTTTGTTTCATTTTGATTCGGGGAAAAGACAACTTGTTCTTCTTCTGTAAGAAAAAAATCACTTTCGTTATCAGAACCTATTAAGTTTAAATGACTTTCATCAATTGGTTCTGTATCTCTCTCTTCCTCATCAACATAGTTTTCATTGAAAGGTGGCCTGATTTGTTGGTCATTTTCCCTTGGTTTATTTTTAGGCAGGTCTCTTCTAAAGTTTTGGTTCCGGTTCCTGTTTTGAGGGTTTGGCTGGCTGTCCCTAGGAGGTGCCTTTTCACTTATCTTTTCCCATATTTTCGCCATGGATCTAACCAGGCCATCTATTCTAGGATCTGAGGAAGGGACTAAAGGGTTTGAAGTGAGGCGGGAGGGCGTTATAAACACTGTTGAACCTAGTGCAGTAGTCCCGGACACTTTGCCCATTATCCCTTTTAAGATTGTTATACTAAGAAAGGATTTGAATGGGGTTTTTCTTGATTTCCCACATGTTTATGAAAGTTTGGTAGAGTGATGGGAGATCGTGTATACTGTTAGGAGTTAAGCTCTTAAACCATTTCTTGGGTTCTCCGCCTAGGCTTTGGGCAAACATCCTCATTCTTATGGTCTCGTCTTCTATTTCCATGTATTCAAAGGCATCACTAATTCTATCTACATGTTGTTGGGCGGTAGTAGCCTCAATTCCGGTGAAGTGCGGGATTTTGGATTGGTAGTCATGTTGCAAAGGTGCTAAAAGCTGTGGTAATACCAAGGGTGCATACCAAGCTGCCATGGCCAGAGCAGATGATAGATTTATAGTATGAGGGATTTTAGGATGAGATGAGGATATTTGAACAGTGGTGGTCTGAATGGGTGTGGCGGAGATACTCGGACTTCTGAACTGATTTTGAGCAGATTTGGGGTGGTAAGAGCCAAAGTGGTGGAGAAGCTGAAATTCAAGAGGTGTAGTAGGTGAGCCTTCTCTACTAGGAATCTGTTGCAAATATAAGGGCTCAAGATCGTCAAAGTTGATTTTACTTTGTGACTTGCTTCTAAAAAGGGTTTTTGCTGGTTTCAAGTCAAACTGGGAATCCTGCAAGGATGTGAGATGTTCAGGTACATAGCTTGCTTTGCGGATGGTCCTATCGGTAGCTAAGTTACCAGTTTCAGAAGTTTGCCACAAAATCTTTTCTGGGTTATGAACTATGATAGGGGGATTTGGGTTTGGATGAGATTTGGTATTGATTTTTTGTGAAGCCAGATTTCAAAGTCAAAGTTTAGAGAGGATGATAGTTGTGATTGTTTTTAGACGGATGACCTCTCTAGGGGTTTCGCTAATGTGAAGAATGGTCAAAACAAAAATGAAGGCTAGTGGAGTTGCCAGGTGGATTTCTTTGAGATCTATGGTCCACCATCAATACTGACAAAGATGTTATTTGTAAAAAAATTTCTAGCAAACTTTGATGTGGAGACTTGCAAGAAATATTTAACACTTAGTTTCAACAGTTTTCTAGACTGTTGGGAAAGCTATGGTTCTATTTATAATTTTATTTCTGTTTTATTTCTTATGTTTAGGTGGAGTTTTCTGAATCGCTAAGTTATACTTAGCTTTTCACTGATTTCAAAGGCTGCACCATTAATTTTGAGTTTTTGGGAAAGATGAGTCAACATAAAAGTATGGTTTATGAATTTTTTTGGTTTTTATGGAGTATTATGCCTACTGGAGGCTAGTGGAGTCGCCAGGTGGATTTTTTGTTGTTTTTATAGAGATGTACTTATGGTTCACCACTAATAACTGGAAAATCCAATCTAGGGATGTTTTTTGGGGTTTTTTCAGTCTTTATGTAGCCCTAAGGTTTGTAAGAGTATCCTAGAGCTAGGTCATGATTTTTCTAGGATGGTTAGAAAACTAGATTCTACTCTTTGATAAAAATTTTAGGTTGAGGGATTCTGAAGTCCTAAGGTATAATTAGATTGTCACTAACTCAGAAGGTCCCATCATGATTGCCATTATGTTAGGGTCCCATGATTTGGCTGATTGGAAAGCCAAGTGACAGGGTAACATCAAACCAACTTTGGAGCCCAAGGACCTAGCCTTCTTGGACTCAGAGAGGGCTCTCTCTATTTGTGCAAGGGATGTATAGTTGCTTGCTTCTTATGTTTTTGATTTTAGGCTAGTTGTTAAGTATGGTTTTTGGTTTTGTTTTTAAGTTTTTGAGGGAGGAACTGATCAAAGACTAAATAGATAAAAATATTGTTAGATCAACTGGGCTATGGGGTCGAAAAGGTCGAGAAAGCCTCAGATGGTGATACAACGTATATTGAAGGGAAAATTTGATCAAGGTGAAAAGGATCTTTAGGTGGAATGAAGTGGGAAGGACACTAAGTTTTGTGAAGGACAAAGACTTTTAAACATAAATAGTTCTACAACAGACATATATATGGTAGGGCTAACCATTAATCATGATAAATGTAACTTCAAACTGATAGATGCATAAAATAAACATTCAAGCGATACATAGAGTTATATGACTTTCTAACTTTATGAAAATCGCTATCAGACTTTGGGGAAAAACAATTAATGACAAACAAATAACTCAAGCTACTAAGAGAGAACTCCTAGACATAGTATTTTGAGCTATCAGGCACTTTGAACTAAGATTGCAGAGTTTTAGGCAAAGGGCAAGATCGATACAAGACCTCGTTGGTTCAACTAGGACAATCAAACATTCAAAGAAAAGTTTCAGAGATGGAGCTTTGACTAGCCATGAGTAAGCAGGGCATACCGTGAATCATATTTAGCATGCATAAAAACCATAAATGAAACTGAAAACAAGTTCTTAGGGTATCAAAGAGCATTTAAGAATTCATTTTACATAACTAAGAAAGAAGACAAACATAGAAGCTGTAATGAATTAGGAAATCTCAGGTGCCTCCATGGGCATGTCTCAAATCTATTCTCTACTATCTTACAACAAGCAAAGAACGTGAAACATGTATGAAAACTAAGGAAAAATAACAGAGAGGGACACTATACCATTTTACCAAGTCAAGGAATCCAATAGCAGTCCTCTTTCATCATCCAAAACATTCATGAAACTATCCAATGCATGAGATAAAGTATTTATTCCAAGCTTGTATAACCATATATTGATCTATATCATCATTCAGCCTTGTTTACAATGAAATCTCTTGAAATATATAGGCCAAGATGAAGGAGAACCTTCTAGTGCAACTAGCAAGCTCATTGGCCCATCAAAAATATCTGATTTTTTCCTTGAGGCTTTGCAAAGCCCAAAGCACAAAATATCTATAAAAATATCCTAAAAATGCTAAAAAAGGAAATTAAATTGACTTTTCCCAACTGACAATGGCCAAAAAAGGCTAAACGCACATTTGGAAAAGCCACTTCAGAAAATTGCATTTTTCACAAAAATACTTCAAAAATATAGCAGCATAAAATCCCCTGTCTTGCGGGCAACTTTTGGAGAACTTCCCGATGTCAAAATGAGGCCCATGATGGCTTGTTGGAAAGCCCTGGAAGTCTAGTTTCTGAATTTTTTTTTTTTTCCCAAACTGATCATTGGAAGCCTATGAAAATCTGACCTGTGTGAAAAAACCCAGAAATTAGCCTTTTCTGATATGCGAGGCAGAGTGTTGAAAAAATGAATGTTTTTCGCCACTTTGGAGGACCAAAACATCTTCAATTGATCTAAAATTTACTGAGTAGATGCCCCTAAAATTAATGCATCCAATGATACCACTTTAAACCTTTGAGGATGCTTCAAACTAAAATGGCGATGCCCATGATTTTCTGCAAAAAGCCCAAAAATGCCAAAAAACAAAAACTTGTCGAATTATGCCCAATTTTGGCGAACATGACCCTCATTGGTTTTCAGAAGCACGATGAGAAGTGGAGGCCAAAATTTCAAGCCTTGATATTCCTTTCTTCACTTTTTGTGCCAGGCTCCTCTTTCGGGCCACCTTGATCTTTTCTTGTGTAACCTTCAATTTCCTTTGCGCAAATTGATTTAGTTTCTTATAATGCCTGGTCATTTTCCTTTGAAGGCTTAAGTCTCTATTAGCTCTTTCCAACTTATTCTCCAAGTGTTTATTCACCCTTTCAAGCCATGCTTCTCTATTTTTTTCTATTTCATGGGTGAATAAAGTAGTAAGAGGAAAATATCGGAAAAGGGCAGCCTCTTCCTCTTTTTGTTTCTCCAAAGCTCCTTTGAGTCCCATAGTCCTAGGCCTCTTCCTCCTTGGCTGATCTTCTTTTTTCAGTGTCATTGAATTCACCCATAAGTTATTCCAACTTAATTTGTGCTTTGGAGGCTTTCTTTTGGTACTTGATAGCGTGTGTCTCATAAACTGCCATGTGGACATTCATTTTCTTGTTTTGTGTCTGCAGAAAATGTATGAGGTCTTTAGACCTCTCTAGATCAGTTCTTAGATCAGGAATTTTTTCTTCTCTATTTTGCAAGAGGGACTCAAGGATTCTAGCCTCATTATCACTATCATCACTGTTTATCTGAATTATATCAAAATCCATTTCTTTCTCATGGCCGCTTTCCTCTTTCTCTTTTCCCTTGCTTTGGGTGGCCTTCTTGGTTCTCCTCTTCTTTGGTAATTCAACAATGGATTGCTTGGGAAACTTGCCTTTGCTTCGGAGTGCTCTAGTAACATTTGGAGTTACAATTTGAGCCACTCTCTTTCTTGATGTTCGGGGTTTTTTTACCTTTGGAGAAGAAATGTTGAAAATGTAACAAGATGATGGAGCTTAGTGAAATGAAGTCACCTTCACTAAGTGGGCCCGCAGGCTATTTTTGGCACAAAGTCTATTTTTAGACTATGTATATTTTTAGACATAGGGATCATGGTCTATGAGTTGCAGGATTCTATTTATGGATGATTGGTCGAGGTGGTAAAAATAGATGGACCTCTATTTTTAGACATTGGGCAGTTTCTATTTTTAGACTATCGGGCTAAAAATAGAACAGTCAAATATTATTAACCCTTAATAATATTTAGGCTATAAACATTATCTTATCCTCTTGGAGCACTTCAGTTTGATGCTTGGATGTGGCACATGTAGCTGACAGAAGGAAATACACTTTTCCTAAGGTTTATTTGAGCTATTGCATGGTTGACTTCAGTTAGAACTCATGTGGCAGAGTTTGGTGGAGTTGATGAGACAGTTGGTGGAGTTGTGTTCGGTTTAACTTAGTTGAACTAGTTATATTTAGTCTAACTGACAAATACACTAGTGATGAGTGGTGTGAATTAATTATTAATTAATTCACTAATTATTAACTCATAAATCAACTAAAGAACACATCAGTTAACTGCAATGCATGGACAATTCAGTGGAGACTAGTGTTAGAGGTGGGTGAAAGGGTGAGTCTACTATCAGTTGTGACTATTGGCTGTGCATGAGATTTGCACACACATTGATGGAGATTGCCAATGAGGATTGCGCAGTTGGAGCTAGTGGGATTCGAACTTGGATCTCATCATTAATCAACTTGGATTGCACAGTAGAGGCAGGCAGACTTGTGGAGGAGATTTGAACCTGTGACTTGTTCACTTTCCATACTAGTTTGTGTGTAACTTTTGGAGATAGTGCTGAGAGCTGTGAGAGCTTTGTGCTATGTATTTTTACATGTTCTCTATCATTATAATATATAGATAGTTGGGGGTTTTCAGCTATTGCTTTCCCCATTACATACTGTGTTGATATGTGTGCTTGATTATGTTTTAATGAGCGCATGCGACTGCTTTATATTTCCGCATATTGATGATCAATTGTAGAAGAGGTTATGTATTATGCATGAAGCTTAAATAGTGTGTAATCATGATAATATCGGTGAATAATTAAGCTATTATTCAAAATTTCTACATGGTATCAGAGCAGAATTGATCATCGGATCTATTACAGTGATTATAATTATTTCGGTAGACAGAGTCTGTAACGGGCCAGGTAGCCTTTGGATCCATCCTTTCTTTGAAAGGTGATATATCCAGTAAATGCCCCTACAGTCGATCTCTGTGCTAGAAATAATTTTTTCTCACATTAGATTGGAAGTGGTTGAGTTTTGAGCTGGTGGAATTCGAATTTGCAGCAGAATTTGGAATTCGAATTTGGAGCAGTTTTCTTGGTGTCGAAGTCAAAATGTCTTTCAACGGATTGTGACTGGAATATGCCCTTGAGGGCAGTTTGAATTATGTTGCATAGAAGGACCGGATGGAGGCGGTATTGGATGATAACAGGCTGAAGGAGTTCATAGAAGCTGAGATCCCAAAGCCTACTGATGCTGCTCAAGTTGAGGCTTGGCAAAAGAAGATGGCGAAATGTCGAAGAATTTTGTTGGAGGGCGTGAAGGATCACATTGTATCCAGCATGCATGGAAAATATTATCCATACTTGATGTGGAAAGCATTGACAGATTTATTCCAAAGCAAGAGCAACTAGAGGAAGTTGGCGCTCAAGGATAAACTTAGACATATAAAGATGGAGAAAGGCGACAGTATGCCGAAGTACCTCACGAAGTTCATACAATGCAGGGATGAGCTGGGAAGTGTGGGGGTGACTGTCGATGATGAGGAATTGGTGAGCTTGGCTCTCCTTGGTCTTCCAAAGAGTTGGCATGCCTATCAGGATTCTGTCAATGGTCGGGAGAAATTTCCAGGATGGGAGCGACTTTGGTCGGATCTTGTGCAAGAGGAGATAAGGCGGAATACCAGGGACGGATCTTCATCAAAGGCATCTGATGAAGAAAATTGTGCTTTGGCTGCCAAAGCAAAGAAGGGGAAGAGCAAGAAAGCTTCTCATTCCGGTGCAAAAGGCAAGAAGCAGGACATGTCTAAGGTGAAGTGTTTTCACTGTCACCAGCACGGACATTATGCCACAAATTGTCCGCAGAAGAAGAAAAATAAGCAAGCTGCTGGATCTGCAGCGGGAGAGGCCTTAGCCTCGCAGTTTGAGCTGGATTTTTCATTGATCGCATGCTTGGTCTCAAGTGTGATGGGATCAGTATGGTTCTTGGACAGTGGTGCGTCTTTTCACATGACTGGAGATCGAGATCTGTTTTCAGATCTGGATGAGAAAGATCTTGGAGTGCACATCGAGATGGGCGATGATGGTAGATACAGTGCGACCGGTATCGGTACCATTTCCTTTGAGAGGGATTCTGGTAAACCCTTCATGTTGAAGGAAGTTGTTAGCCCCCCTATAATTTTTTGACAAGCAAATAGGGGGCTAAATCATTTTTGAGTCTTCAAGGAATGCATTTCCTCTGAAAACATAGTCTCCTTGAAGCCTCCATGTGCCTTTTAGCCTTTGATTATATCCCCTCTGCTGATCCCCCTTTTTAAAGCCTCTCTGTTATGTGAAGAAATGCCCAAAGGCCTCCTTTCCCCTTTATTTTACCCTCATTTAGCCTCTTTTTATCCCCCCTTGTATTCCCCTTCTATTTCCCTTCTTACCCTTCATTTCCCCCTAAAATCCCCTTTATATTCCCCCCTTAACCCTTGTTGGCCTTCTTCCCCCTTTATTCCTCTATCGTTCCCCTCCTTCACCCTCAAAATCCATTAAAATGGGCTAAAAACCCATGTTCCGACCTTATTATAGGCCTAGCCCCCTTACCACAAGTCCCTTAACCACTTCCCCACATGTGCCCCGGCGCTGGGACCAAGCGCTCAAGTCCCAGGCGCTAATCGCAATCGGAAGATCGGCCGGGCGCGTTTCATGTGTAACATTGAAAACCCCCGATGCGATTGAGTTATCATGTTAAGGCCTCTGCTTCGTTCTGCACCGTTGATCTGTATCGATCGAACGGCGGAGCGCTAATCGCAGCCCCCCGCCTGATCGCAATCGCAATGCGCTGCGTGCACCCTTCGATTGATCGCAAGCCTTCTGCTCCTTCCTCCGATTGTGATCCCCTGATCGCTTCTCCACCGTTGATCCCCCCGCCTGATCCGACGGTCCTCCGCCAATCGCAAATCCCCTCCGATTGCAATCGCAAGTCACGTTGGTGCCGCCCCGATTGAAATACCCTGATTACATCCCGTCCGTTCGTTTGATGCACGATCCAACGACTCAGTGCTGATCGCATCATCTCCCATCACCCCTCCCATTCTCCCTCCGATTACATCCCCGCCGTTGATCTGGACCCGAGATCAACGGTTATCGCTCAATCACTTATCCATTCTCAATCGCAATCAGAACTTTCAAAGGGTGCGTTGTGATTACCACCCGCTCCAACCTTCGATTGAGATTGGCCGATTTCATCTCCGCCGTCCGTTTCCTCCCGGATCTGACGGCTCAGGTTTAATCACCCCCCGCCGCGGTCGGCCCCACATTCATGCTCCGCTCCATTGTTTTTCCATGTTTTCCTTTGTAAATCGCTCCGGTGGTAACATTTGAGTCTTTACACTATGTGTTCATCTCGCCACCACTTTCCGTTGTTTCCCCGCTGTTCTGCCACCATTCCGCCGCCTCCGCAGCATTTCCTCCACCACCACCGCCCGGTTTCACAGTCTCTTTTCACTATGCAGAGGTCACAGAAAGGTTAATTCAGCGACCAAGCGAGTCAACAGAGGCGGGTTAGAAGGGTTTTGAGCTGGTAATTGAAGATTAATGGTTATAATCCCATGATCAAAGGATCGAGGCCCAGTTTGAAGCCTGATGAGCGCACCAGCAAGTCATTACTGCGCTACCTAACAGCGGGACATTTTCCTCCAGAGGTACAACTTCCCATAGCGTCCTCCATGCCTTCTCGAGCCCTGAGACAATTAAATACACTGACTGGAGCTCATTTCAGACAGTCAGGCAGCAGTTATGAGGTATGGAGAGCCGTGCAGACTTGTCACCCAGTTCATTCATTTCAGAGTGGCAGCACAGAGTTCCAGATCACCATAAGGACTTAAAGAACATACCAGAGGTCAAATTTCGGCCTGACAGAGATCTCCAAAACAGTCTATAGAGTACACACAGCGCTGAAAATTGCCATTAAGCAGCATGGGTGTGAACACTTCCGCCCTGCTGTCTTAATGAGTCTCATTTAATTGTTTATCTACTTCTATTTTCTCTCTTCTCCTATAAAAGATCCCCGAGAACATAATGTAAAGGTTGTTGTTGGTTGTTGGTGTTGTTTCCTTGCTGGGCATTTTGCTGTTAGAGGGATTCATTTGACTGTTAGAACAGTCGTGGGATGGAGTAGCAGAGTAGTCGTATGTAATAGGCTGGGAGGAGAAGTCTGGACTGTAACAACCATTGAGCTTATTGTACATGACTGGTTTTTCTTCAATTAATCAAAGCACATTTCACAGGATCCTGGTCTATTACTATTGGTGATGTGTCTCTTACTCTGTTTATTACATTTTCACATTGTTTCATTGTTCTTCTGGGCTTGCATCAGAATAATGGTATAGGATTCACCCTTGTTAGGTGCCCTATGCTGTCTGCTCTCCCTGCCTTCAATGTTTTCTGCTCTATGTGCTATCTAAGAGTTGATTTCAGTTGGTTTAACCAGTGCAGTGGATGCTATTGCCTGCTGGCTGATGTATGAATTAGTTGAATTTGTTCTTAGATGTTCTTGAGGGGTTTAAGTTGGAAGGTTTGGGAACATTGGGGATAATTGTTAACCCTGTCCACTAGGATCCTTGCGCGACCAGCTGGCCTCTCTAAGATCCCTTCTGTTAAACTTACCTCTGTTTTTCCCTTGGAGTTGCTAAAGCAGACCTGGAGTTAAATGACCTCTGGTCCGATCTATAAGCAGCCCCTTTGTCTCTTTGAGAGCTGCCTTTGAGTATGTCCAAGTAGGTCTGGAGTTAAATGACCTCTGACCTGATCTATAGACAGAAATATGGTTGTCTTTCCTTCTTTCACCTTCTCTCCTTAATGTTCCATCCCACCATCTAATCTAAAAGATCCTTTAGTATTAGATGACTTGCCCTTTGGAAGCCTTGGCTAGTGGATGCAAGTAATTTCCTTTCATGACTCCATAGCCCAATGGATGGCACTGTCTTGGCCTATTATCTCTGCTGAAACATCCTGCTGCTTTGTTCCTTTTCTCCCATTGTTTTCCCAGTCCATGATCTCCTAACCATCCCAGCAACCCTCCAACCAAACCATTTAAAACCTCCCCCCTGTGCTTCATAACTAGCCTAATATCTCAATTCGAGCTTCAAAGACATATCATTCTTAGCTCCATTTGGAGAGATCCCTCTCCAGGTCTAGGAGGGCTAGATCCTAGGGCCCCAAAGTGGTTTGATGTTGTCTTATCTTTTGGTATTGCCAAATCTTCCAAAACATAGGAACCCCAACATAATGGCGACTCCGCTGGGGAAAGATCAGTCAGCTTTGATTTGGTAAACCACTGTGGTGGACGGTAAGTTGTATATCATCCACCTGGAGACTCCACAATTCCTGAATGATTAAAAGACTCCGCTGGTAATCAGCTGGCCACTAATTATCTATGGTTTCACATAAGACTGCACTGGGAGACCATGTCGCAGTACAACATCATCCATTCCGAAGACCAAGACATGTCACTAATGCAAGACCCCGAACGGTTTGCGGAAATATTTCCAGACTTCATAGCAGCATGTCGTGATACACTTGGTAGTGACTTGGCAGTATATAAGGTGGAGGACCTTCCTGGGGTTATTCCTCTCGGCTCTAGAGGTGGGCCCGTGATCAAGAAAATCCTTTTGGAGCTGATGGTTGAGAGGTATGAAGCTGAGCTCGAACTTCTGAGCTCACAAGAGATATCATATGAGTTCAGAAACCCCAGAGCATTCTTGGAAAGTCTCCCTCCCCACAAAAGAGAAGAGATTCCGCTGCTTTTCGAAGTAGAAGAAGAATTCATCTGGTTCCCAAGAGCCCCTTTGAAGATGCAGTGGAAGATGCAATAATCGAAGTTGCCCAGGACATAGACAGCCTACCAATCATGGGAGGCATAAAAGAAGAAAATGTACATCATCTGTTCGTGGATCCTGTGGCAGAGTACATGGAGGCCCTGATATGATCGAATGCTCTAGAATTGATCCTTAGCACGGGCCAGATTCATCAGGAATGGTCACTATTGATGGTGACCACAATTTTGAAGAACCACACGCAGAGCACCCTGTGGTTATCTCTGACAGGCAGCGAGTGCTCATATCCTTTTTCACTACTGCTCGATTGGCTGCATTGGCATTATTGTATCACCTAAAGTATCATAGATTTCCAGTTAGAGTAGGGTAGGTAGGAAAAGCTCAATAAAGCTCAGTCTATGAGAAGGTAGTTAGTTGTTTAAATTTCTGTCTTAGAATGTAGAGAAGAAACTTGCTAGACAGTCTAATCCTAGCAGGTAGTAGTGTAGGTAGAGAAACTATGAGACCAACAGTCTAATCTGGTCTCATGGAGTAATAAGGGTAGAAGTAGAGTAGGTTTATTTTCCTGTTTAAAAAATTAATGATGTAAAGGGGTCTGCAAGTCCAAATGCACCCAAAAGAAAAAATGTTAGGACTATAGTGTGGGTAGGTAGTTGTTTGGGAGAATTGTACTGCTGATTTGTTGTCTTAATAGCTTGTGGTAGCAGATAAAAGAGAGAAAAGGATGGTTCAAGCAGCAGGCACCTGGCCTACCCCAAGAGATCAATTTCTGAATTCTTGCCTCCTTCAAGAAGAAGCCATCCCCATGTGGAGCCACTGTTAGCCCCCCTATAATTTTTTGACAAGCAAATAGGGGGCTAAATCATTTTTGAGTCTTCAAGGAATGCATTTCCTCTGAAAACACAGTCTCCTTGAAGCCTTCATGTGCCTTTTAGCCTTTGATTATATCCCCTCTGCTGATTCCCCTTTTTAAAGTCTCTCTGTTATGTGAAGAAATTCCCAAAGGCCTCCTTTCCCCTTTATTTTACCCTCATTTAGCCTCTTTTTATCCCCCCTTGTATTCCCCTTCTATTTCCCTTCTTACCCTTCATTTCCCCCTAAAATCCCCTTTAAATTCCCCCCTTAACCCTTGTTGGCCTTCTTCCCCCTTTATTCCTCTATCGTTCCCCTCCTTCACCCTCAAAATCCATTAAAATGGGCTAAAAACCCATGTTCCGACCTTATTATAGGCCTAGCCCCCTTACCGCAAGTCCCTTAACCACTTCCCCACATGTGCCCCGGCGCTGGGACCAAGCGCTCAAGTCCCAGGCGCTAATCGCAATCGGAAGACCGGCCGGGCGCGTTTCCTGTGTAACATTGAAAACCCCCGATGCAATTGAGTTATCATGTTAAGGCCTCCACTTCGTTATGCACCGTTGATCTGTATCGATCGAACGACGGAGCACTAATCGCAGCCCCCCGCCTGATTGCAATCACAATGCACTGCGTGCACCCTCCGATTGATTGCAAGCCTTCTGCTCCTTCCTCCAATTGCGATCCCCCGATCGCTTCTCCACCGTTGATCCCCCCGCCTGATCCGACCGTCCTCCGCCAATCGCAAATCCCCTCCGATTGCAATCGCAAGTCACGTTGGTGCCGCCCCGATTGAAATACCCCGATTACATCCCGTCCGTTCGTTTGATGCATGATCCAACGGCTCAGTGCTGATCGCATCATCGCCCATCACCCCTCCCGTTCTCCCTCCGATTACATCCCCGCCGTTGATCTGGACCTCAGATCAACGGTTATCGCTCAATCGCTTATCCATTCTCAATCGCAATCAGAACTTTCAAAGGGTGCGTTGCGATTGCCACCCGCTCCAACCTCCGATTGCGATTGGCCGATTTCATCTCCGCCGTCTGTTTCCTCTCGGATCTGACGACTCAAGTTTAATTGCCCCCTGCCGTGGTCGGCCCCACATTCATGCTCCGCTCCATTGTTTTTCCATGTTTTCCTTTGTAAATCACTCTGGTGGTAACATTTGAGTCTTTACACTATGTGTTCATCTCGCCACCACTTTCCGTTGTTTCCCCGTTGTTCTGCCACCATTCTGCCGCCTCCGCAACATTTCCTCCACCACCACCGCGTGGTTTCACAGTCTCTTTTCACTATGCAGAGGTCACAGAAAGGTTAATTCAACGACCAAGCGAGTCAACAGAGGAGGGTTAGAAGGGTTTTGAGCCGGTAATTGAAGATTAATGGTTATAATCCCATGATCAAAGGATCGAGGCCCAGTTTGAAGACTGATGAGCGCACCAGCAAGTCATTACTGCGCTACCTAACAGTGGGACATTTTCCTCCAGAGGTACAACTTCCCACAGCGTCCTCCATGCCTTCTCGAGCCCTGAGACAATTAAATACACTGACTGGAGCTCATTTCAGACAATCAGGCAGCAGTTATGAGGTATGGAGAGCCTTGCAGACTTGTCACCCAGTTCATTCATTTCAGAGTGGCAGCATAGAGTTCTAGATCACCATAAGGACTTAAAGAACATACCAGAGGTCAAATTTCGGCCTGACAGAGATATCCAAAACAGTCTATAGAGTACACACAGTGCTGAAAATTGCCATTAAGCGGCATGGGTGTGAACACTTCCGCCCTGCTGTCTTAATGAGTCTCATTTAATTGTTTATCTACTTCTATTTTCTCTCTTCTCCTATAAAATATCCCCGAGAACATAATGTAAAGGTTGTTGTTGGTTGTTGGTTGTTGGTGTTGTTGCCTTGCTGTGGCATTGGCTGTTAGAGGGATTCATTCAACTGTTAGAACAGTCATGGGAGGGAGTAGCAGGGTAGTTGTATGTAATAGGCTGGGAGGAGAAAGTTGGGACTGTATTAGCCATTGAGCCATATTGTACATGACTGGTTTTGCATCAATTAATCAAAGCGCATTTCACAGGATCCTGGTCTATTACTATTGGTGATGTCTTTCTTAACTCTGTTATTTACATTTTCATATTGTTTCATGTTCTTCTGGGCTTGCATCAGAATAATGGTATAGGATTCACCCTTGTTAGGTGCCCTATGCTGTCTGCTCTCCTTGCCATCAATGTTTTCTGCTCCATGTGCTATCTAAGAGTTGATTTCAGTTGGTTTAACCAGCGCAATGGATGTTATTGCCTGCTGGCTGATGTATGAATTAGTTGAAGCTGTCCTTAGATGTTCTTGAGGGGTTTAAGCTGGAAGGTTTGGGAACGCTGGGGATGAGTGTTAGCCCTGTCCACTAGGATCCTTGCGCGACCAGCTGGCCCTTTTAAGATCCCTTCTGTTTAACTTATCTCTGTTTTTCCCTCGGAGTTGCTAAAGCAGACTTGGAGTTAAATGACCTCTGGTCCGATCTATAAGCAGCCCCTTTGTCCCTCTTTGAGAGCTACCTTTGAGTATGTCCAAGCAGGTCTGGAGTTAAATGACCTCTGGCCTGATCTATAGACATAAATTTGGTTGTTTTCCTTCTTTCACTTTCAGTCCTTAATGTTCCATCCCACCATCTTATCTAAAAGATCCTTTATTATTAGATGACTTGCCCTTTGGAAGCCTTGGCTAGTGGATGCAAGTAATTTCATTTCATGACTCCATAGCCCAATGGATGGCACTGTCTTGAATTATCATCTCTGCTGAAACATCCTGTTGCTTTGTTCCTTTTCTCCCATTGTTTTCCCAGTCCATGATCTCCTAACCAACCCAGTAACCCTCAAACCAAACCATTTTAACCCCCCCCCCTGTGCTTCATAACTAGCCTAATATCTCAATTCAAGCTTCAAAGACATATCATTCTTAGCTCCATTTGGAGAGATCCCTCTCCGGGTCTAGGAGGGCTAGATCCTAGGGCCCCAAAGTGGTTTGATGTTGTCTTGTCTTTTGGTATTGCCAAATCTGCCAAAACATAGGAACCCCAACAGAAGTGATGCATGTTCTAGGATTGAAGAAGAATCTGATCTCTGTGGCGATGTTAGAAGACAAGGGGTATGATGTTGTCTTCAGCGAAGGAAAAGCTTTCCTGCGCAGTAAGAGAACTGGAGAAACCCGGAAGATAGGGGTTCGAGTCAAGAACCTTTATCAGTTGCAAGTAGATGGCTGCACAGCAATGGCATGCAAGGCGGGAGGAGTGGTGGGCCGGGATGATGGCGAGCTGTGGCACCGGAGATTGGGCCACCTTCACCATGGAGCTTTGAAGATACTGCAGCAGATTTCTACTAGGCTTTCTAAGGGCACTCCTGCGCAGTCAGATCAGTGCAAGGGGTGTACCTTGGGAAAATTTGTGAAAGCCACCTTTCATGAGAAGGATATTTGCGCCATGACGATCCTTGAGAGAGTTCACACAGACGTGTGTGGACCTTTCTCAGTAGATTCGACAACAAAGCACAAGTACTATGCGATCTTTGTTGATGATTTTTCTCGGAAGTGCTGGATCTTCTTCATGCAGAAGAAGAGCGAGACATACTCAAAGTTCTGTGAGTTCAAGGCGCTGGTTGAGAAGGAATCGAGGAAGCATGTGAAGGCTCTTAGGAGCGACAATGGTGGTGAATTCATCTCTGCTGAATTCAAGGACTTTTGCAGCGCAGAAGGAATTCAAAGAGAGTTCATAGCACCCCATAATCCACAACAGAACAGGGTTGCTGAGTGGAAGAACAGAACGATCGTGGGTGTTGCACAGGCGATGTTGCATGATCAGGGCCTACCCCTTCACTTGTGGGCGGAGGGATGCAATACTGCAGTATATGTGCAGAACCGTTGTCCTCACAAGATACTTGGCATGAGTACACCGGAGGAGGCGTTTTCTGGTAAGAAACCCGACATTTCCCATTTGAGGATTTTTGGTTCACCTGTCTACATGCATGTGACAAAGGATGCCAGGAAGAAGCTGGATCAGACCGCAGAGGTTGGAATATTTGTGGGGTACACTGACACACCTCACAACTATCGGGTGTATTTTCCAGACAGTCACAAGACTGTTGTGCGACGGGATATCAAATTTCAGGAGGAGAAAGCCATGCAGTGTTTGCTTGAGAGGGAGCCACACTTGCATGCAGATGAGGAGCTAATAGTTCCTAAGGATGAGCTTCAGGATGTGGATCAACCACAAGAGGAAGTTCATGGAGTGGAAGAAACAACTCATGCAGCGCCAACCATCAGAGGGCGCAAGCGCACTACAGAAGCTGAGCGACTGGCTCAAGATGCAGAGAAGATTGTAGGACCACCTACAGCACAACGCAGAAAGAGACAGTCACCGGATCGGTACACTGGATACATGGCTCTTATGAGCAAATGTGTCATGACAGAGCCATCCTCTTTCAAGGAAGCTGTGGAGGACCCCGCATGGGTAGATGCCATGGTGGAAGAGTATGATTCGATTGTCAGAAACAGTGTATGGGAGATTGTCCCAAGACCGGAGGGGAAATCAGTGGTGGGTTCGCGATGGATCTAGAAAGTGAAGCAGGCGGCTGACGGGAGTATGGAGAAGTACAAGGCAAGATTTGTTTCCCAAGGCTTCTCACAGATAGAGGGGATCGATTATGAGGAGACCTTTGCACCTGTCGCAAGGTATCCTTCCATACAGACGATCCTAGCTCTCTCAGCGCATATGGGGTGGCACATCCATCAGATGGATGTGAAGACTGCGTTCCTCAACGGAGTCATTGAGGAGGAGGTGTACATAGAGAAGCCCGAAGGTTTCAAGATCTTCAGTAGTGAGTCGCATGTGTGCAGACTCAAGAGAGCACTGTACGGGTTGAAACAAGCACCTCGTGCTTGGTACACATGGATAGACAGTTATTTCACCAGACTTGGATTCTCCAAGAGTGAGGCGGATCCTAACCTGTACCAGATTGTGGTGGAGGGGAAGTTGCTAATCATTGTACTGTATGTAGATGATCTAATTTTGACGGGTGATGAGCTGTTGATACTTTCATGCAAGGAGGATCTTGCTAGAGAGTTTGAGATGAAGGACTTGGGCCTCCTTCATTATTTCCTGGGATTGGAAATTTGGCATCGCAGTGATGGACTGTTTATTTCTCAAGGTAAGTATGCCCGGGAAATACTGGAGAAGTTCAACATGCATGGCTGCAAGCCTGTTGATACTCCTCTTCCTGGAGGTTGGAGGAAGGAGGATGCTACTTCGGGGAGGTAGTTAACGCCACTGTTTATTGACAGTTGGTGGCGTCACTTATGTATCTGGTCAATACACGACCCGATATATGCTATGCTGTTAACCAGCTTTCGCAAGCTATGGTTAAGCCTACCAAGCTCTTCTGGAAGGCATGAAAGCATGTATTGCGTTATCTTAGAGGCACATCAGGATATGGCTTGTGTTACATACAGGAGGATGAGGTGAAGCTTTGTGGCTTCACGCATGCAGATTGGGCAGGGAGCCCAACGGACAGAAAGAGCACATCTGGAGGGATCTTCAGTATCAGGTCGATAGCAGTTTCTTGGTACAACAGGAAGCAGAGATCCGTGGCACTCAGTTCAGCAGAGGCTGAGTATATGGCAGCAAGCTTGGCTGCATGCGAGGCCATATGGATGAGGAAGATTCTGGTCGGGTTGTTCGGGTCACACTTGGAGCCTACTGTGATTTATTGTGATAACCAGAGTTGCATTAAAATCCCAGCTAATCCAGTATTTCATGATATATCCAAACACATTGACATCAGGTACCATCATATCAGAGATTGTGTGCAGCAGAGAATCATGTTACTTTCATATATTCCCACGGAGGATTAGGATGCTGATATCTTGACGAAGGCACTCACCAGGAGAAAATTCGAATACCACAGAGGCAGGATAGGGGTTGTAGATAATCCATATCTTGCTGAGAGGGAGTGTTGAAAATGCAACAAGATGATGGAGCTTAGTGAAATGAAGCCGCCTTCACTAAGTGGGCCCGCAGGCTATTTTTGGCGCGAAGTCTATTTTTAGACTATGTCTATTTTTAGACATAGGGATCATGGTCTATGAGTTGCAGGATGCTATTTATGGATGATTGTTCGAGTTGGTAAAAATAGATGGACCTCTATTTTTAGACATTGGGCGGTTTCTATTTTTAGTCTGTCGGGCTGAAAATAGAACAGTCAAATATTATTAACCCTTAATAATATTTAGACTATAAACATTATCTTATCCTCTTGGAGCACTTCAGTTTGATGCTTGGATGTGGCACATGCAGCTGACAGAAGGAAATATTCTTTTTCTAAGGGTTAGTTGAGCTATTGCATGGTTGACTTCAGTTAGAACTCATGTGGCAGAGTTTGGTGGAGTTGATGAGACAGTTGGTGGAGTTGTGTTCGGTTTAACTTAGTTGAACTAGTTGTATTTAGTCTAATTGATAAATACACTAGTGATGAGTGGTGTGAATTAATTATTAATTAATTCACTATTTATTAACTCATAAATCAACTAAAGAATACATCAGTTAACTGCAATGCATGGACAGTTCAGTGGAGACCAGTGTTAGAGGTGGGTGAAAGGGTGAGTCTACTATCAGTTGTGACTATTGGCTGTGCATGAGATTTGCACACACATTGATGGAGATTTCCAATGAGGATTGTGCAGTTGGAGCTAGTGGGATTCGAACTTGGATCTCATCATTAATCAACTTGGATTGCGCAGTAGAGGCAGGCAGACTTGTGGAGGAGATTTGAACCTGTGACTTGTTCACTTTCTATACTAGTTTGTGTGTAACTTTTGGAGATAGTGCTGAGAGCTGTGAGAGCTTTGTGCTATGTATTGTTACATGTTCTCTATCATTATAATATACAGATAGTTGGGGGTTTTCAGCTATTGCTTTCCCCATTACATCTTGTGTTGATATGTGTGCTTGATTATGTTTTAATGAGTGCATGCGACTGCTTTCTATTTCCGCATATTGATGATCAATTGTAGAAGAGGTTATGTATTATGCATGAAGCTTAAATAGTGTGTAATCAGGATAATCTCGGTGAATAATTCAGCTATTATTCAAAATTTTTACAAGAAAGCATGGCCCCTTGCCTAGGAGAGGCAGCTAACACTTGTTCTATTTGTTCTTTGCCTTTACTACTCCCCTCATCATATTTGTCACTGTTTTCCTCCTTTTGAAGGCTGCCTTCTTTATAATGTTCACTGTTTGGGCTTTTTTTGTCATCATCCTTGTTGGCTGGTGGGCTTTCCTGTTTTTCATCATAAGTGTCCCTTTGAGGACTATCTTGACCTTCCTCATAAGTGCCTTGGGTGTCACCTTGTATGTCTCCTTGAGGGCTGCCTTATTCACTTTTGTCCCTGCTTTCTTCAGGACTGTTAGGCTCTGTATCCTCAATGTTTTGTGCCTCATCATCATCATGCTCACTGTTGTGTGGGCTGAAAATAGTTTCCTCTTTGTGACTGCTGTGTTCCTCATCAACTTGTTCAATCTCTTCATAATTTCCTTCTTCATGTTCACTGCTGTGCTTGGATTCTTCATTTTGTCCTTCCTCATCACTTTTTTGCCCTCTTTCACTGTGTTCTTCTTGATCACTATTTTTCTCTTTCTCACTTTACTCTTCTTTAGTTTCAATCATAGGAGATTTTTGATTCTTAGGAGTGGGTTTACTAGAAGAAGGAGAGAGATGATGAGTGGATGGTGAAGGAGGCGCATGGGATGAAGAAGTAGTGGCGAAATCAGGATGTGAAATGAAAGAGTCCCAAGAAATATCTTTTTTCTCAAGTTGATGGGGGATGACGATCTTGATAAGGGAATGATGAAAAAGACAAGCTTGCTGCTGAGAGGAAGGCTTCTTTTGAACAATAGAAGCCATTTTGTCAATGCTTCTATAGAGGAAAAAGGGTAGGTTTAGCAATTGGGTTCTTGTGAAGTGCATGAGTAGCCTGATATGATAAGCATAAACCTGGGAAAAAATCCCTTCGCATGTGAAATACTTCATGATGATCTTCATGAGAGGAGCATAGCTGGTCAACATATAGGAAAAAGGAAAAATAGATGGGCATGCATCCCGATGTTCTGGTTTCAAGAAGGGTTTGTATTGATCTGAATCTAGGTAGCTCTGCTTAAACCATTTTTCTCCGACATGTGGAATTTTGGTAGCTCTGGAGATAGATCTAGGAGAGAACTTGAAGTCTAAACCTGCTAGATGAACATGCTTCCCTTGCAACCTTAAAGTAAACAAATGTGTCAAGGGAAGATAACTTTTCACCTCCTGAACCTTTTGACAAAATTCCTAGCATCCTAGTTCATGAAAGTTAATGAGCACCGAAGGAGAGGCATTTACTTCCTCAGTTGAAAAAGGTTCATACCTTTTGTGAGGACCACTGCTGTTATCTGGTTTAGGAGGCATTTTGCTTCTAATATCCTTGGCTGATTCACCAAGGAAAATTGTCTCACATGTTCACTGAGATAAATCTTCAATCAACACACCCTTTACTCTTTGAGAAAAACCAAGTCTGTCCTTTAGTTAGCCCACAAGTTTGTTCAAATGAAACCAACTCTCTTTGATCCTTCCAATATGAATCCCTCTCCCTTATTTCACTGTTTACTGTGGTTTTTTGAAGCAATAAAGAGGTTCCTTTGAAAAATAATGTCTCTTTTGGTAGCACTGTTTTAATGGGCTGATCTGAAACATAGACTGCACCCTTTAGAAAACACTGTTTTTTCTTTTTGAATAAGACTACCTCTCTGTGGATGATTATTATTTTTCTAAAACATAAAATCACCCCCCCTTGTTACTGAGTAATAGGCCTATCAAAACAAAATCTGTCTCCCTTAAGGATCACTGTTTTCTGTAGTTTATCAGATAGGTATGAGTTAAATGAAAACCATTTCACCCCTTCAGCATTTGTGTTTGAGGAATGAGGTTTTTTTATAAGGACTATTTGTGGATTTTGGAGAAATCTGTCCTTTGATTTTGACACACAACACATTCACTTTCAAACTCTGTCTTTTATCCTTCGCAATATACAGCAAGAACAACTCCTTTAAACTTGATAGGAACCCTATCCTCTAACCATTTTTTATCTTTGAAATCACAGTCAGGTGACTCTTTTAAACTGATTTGAACTCTTTGAAAAACTTGTTTTCCACTGGAGACTGTATAAATCCTTCAATATTTCATAGCACAAGAAAACACCTATTTTCCTTTGAAAATGCTGATTAAAACCCTCTTTTGAACTCAAACTCTGACCAAGGAGTGAGGAATACCTTAAAAATGAGTTTTTTAGGCCCTTTGATTATTGGTATAGTGTACAAGGAGAAAATTTGAGAACCGTTGGATGAGCGGGCATTTAGAGCTGAACGCGCCACACAGAAGAGGTGTTGGGTCGGCCTCTAGCACCCAGTGACTACCGGCATAGGCGTGCCGCGCGGAGCTATAGGCACACTGCGCTTTAGTGCATTTCCTTCAGTCGGGCACTCACAGGCGTGCCACGCATGTGTACAGGTGCACCGCGTAGAGCTTTAAGCTCGAGAACTTCAAAATCGCCCGAAAAAATGCTTCCTTTCTTCAGTGAGGAGGCTAAGGAATGTTTGTTTCGAGTCTTAAACTTAGTGAGGGCTTTTTAAAAGACCTCTTCCTCCCTTTTTAAAAAATTAAAAAGCTCTAATGCCTTTACAACCCTTTAGAGGGGTTTTTTGCCCTTTTGTTTATTTACCAAGGATAAAATCTCAGCAAACCTTGATGTGGTTTCAAAATCACAATGCAAACCATTTTTATTTATGAAGTGAGGGGAGGTTTTATTCTCTACTAAAACATTTAAAAATGTAATTTCTTGTGCCCTTTAAACTTTGTCTCGCACCATTTGATTGTACATTTTGACTGTAGATGAAGGTCCTTAGCCCAAGTTTCACCCCTTTTATAGTTTTGAAGGAGGCCTTTATAAACAGAGGGGATAGAGAATTTATAACATCAAAAAGCCATATTTTTGTTTGATGTGAAATAGGTTTTCAACCTATGAACCTTTATTGTTTTATCACTGTTTTTCAAACCTGTCTTTCAAAAGGAAAATATTGCTCAAAAACCATATGAAAAACTATTGATGCATCTTTTGTTCATCCCTTGGAAGGAGGTGACTCACAATTTTTGAAATCACTTTGACACCTTAACCCTTTGCTTTTTGAATGAAGGATGTTACAGTGTGCCTTTAACCATCTACTTTTCAATGAAGGAGTTCCTATTATGTTCCCAACCATCTGCTCTTTTTCTGGAGGAGGTTCTTACTGTACTCTTAACCATCTACTTTTAATGAAGGAGGTTAGCACTGTAGATATGACATTTCATTTTTTTCAAACTGTGTCATCTTTATGCAAATCATATGTCTGCTTGTTATCATATCAAATGATCAAGAAGGTGAAATTTGACATTTTTCTTTATGAGACATGGCCTGAGATATATGTCCTTTGTAAAACATCCCTGACTAGAAACCATGTGATTTGAATATGGAGAGTATTTTCTTTCTAGACATATTTGACTAACCTCCCTTGACTGTATTTGCAGAGGCATGTTGGATTTGATTTTTGGAGGAGATGTTGAAATACTGCTGAGCAACATAACATCAGCTTTTTGCCTTTATATGACTTGGAGGCTACTCTCTGTTCTTGAGGCAGATTTTTCTTTCAAACCATACTCATTGGTAGCACTTTGCTTACTGTATTTCATTTGTTTTACTGAGGGCAAGCTATTTTATCATGAAGGACCCTTTTGAACTTGTTCTTTTTCTCTTTTACACATTGATCATTGTTGCAATCACACCCCTACATAGATGTAACAAACATTTGACTTTGAACCCTGAAGATCATCCTTGGGGTCTTATGGAGATTTTTCCTAACCTTAAGCATGTTCTTTTAGGTAGTGAACATACTTATCTTCTTCTGTTTTTGATCTTTGTAGAATTTATTCTGGATTGAGACAGAAAGACCTCTAAGTGGCGCGACCTATGGATGGATGAAGATTTGTTTTTGCAGATTAGGCACTAATTATGGGCTGGCTAGCACTGAACAGAGGCTTTTGGCTCAGGATGTTTTTTCCAAGGAAGGGATTTCCTAAAGCACCACTATCTAACTTAGGGGCGATCTTGACATGGTCTGAGTGTTTTCTTTGGTATGATTAAATATCCAAATGACATACGACCAGAGATAGGGTTGCAGACATTTGATCAACAATTGGATAATGAATGACTTGGGGAATAAGGGTAAATGATGACAGATAACCTTCAGCTATGGAAACCATGGACAAGATTATTTGACTGAAACCAGATAGGTCTTGGCAAATGGGTTTTTTCTCATCATAGGATGACCGGAAGGGGTAGGAGGAAACAAATTTTTTTGGGGTGTTTTCTAGATGATAGATTTGACATTTTGGAGATCAACTTCTAGAAAACTTAGCTTAAAAAACTAGTCATCATCAACAGGTGAAAATATTGATGACTGACAAGCAGTAGTGATGAATGGAAGAGAGGCATGTTCAAGGTAAAGATCATGATACCAAGGCGCCTCGGCATGCAGAAGACGCCACCCAGGACACACGAGCATACAACACCGATGAGTACATGTGTCTAATTGTGGAAGAAACACCTCCCTCTCCAAATGACACCTAAGCTCTCAGGTTCTTTCTAGTTCATGGTTTTTGGTTCCAAGGTTTTTGGGCCTGTCTATTTAGTTTCTGGTTTCAATGTCTATTTAAAGTCTACAAACAATTATCTGTTTTCCATGTGTAACGCTGATTTCCTCTCTATAGGCAGCGAAAAAACCACTTATTGGACTGGTTTCCCCTTCGTGGGCAGTCCCATTTTTGATATTTTTGAGAATTATCCATTCGAAATAGGTTAGAACTGTAGAGGCCCAAGCCTCCTTGTATTTTTATGTTACATTAATAGAAAGTAGTCTTATTTAGAAAAAAAAAACATTTTAATCAATAGTCATTGTTGCTAACTGCCTATCATTACACAACCGCTTGATCAATAAAACAAAAATTATTGAGGTAAAAATTACATTTAAAAAATATTTTAATTGTTGTAATTTTTAACAATCTCCACTTTGAAAAAAAATTTCCTAATCCCTCACCCATGTGCATGCATCATCTCTTCTTTAATCCAAGAGAATCCAAACACCATAGCAACTTCTCTACCAAAACTTGTTTTGTGAACATGTTTGCACAATTCTAGTGTGCACAAACCTTTTTGAGAGCTACTTTGCCACCATCAATTACATGTCTTACAAAATGGTGTTGAAAATGCAGCAAGATGATGGAGTTTAGTGAAATGAAGTCGCCTTCACTAAGTGGGCCCGCAGGCAAATTCTGGCGCAAAGTCTATTTTTAGACTATGTCTATTTTTAGACATATGGAGCATGGTCCGGGGATTGCAGTATGTTATTCTTGGAGTATTGGTAATGTTGGTAAAAATAGATAGACCTCTATTTTTTGGACCTATAGGTCGAAGTCTATTTTTAGACTGCCTCTCCTTAAAATAGGGAAGTCAAATATTATTTACCCTTAATAATATTTGGACTCTAAACTTCAGTTTACTCTCTTGGATCACTTCAGTTCGAGCCTTGGAAGTGGCTCATGCATCTGACAGAGGAATTATGTTATTCCTAAGGGTTTAGTGAGCTCATGCATGGTTGAATTCAGTTAGGACTTCAGTGGCAGAAGTTTGGTGGAGTTAATGAGACAGCTAGTGGAGTTGTGTTCGGTTTAACTTAGTTGAACTGGTTGAGATTAGTTTAACTAGCTAATCAACTAGTAATGAGTGGAGTGAATTAAATATTATTTAATTCATTAATTAGTAACTCATTATTCAACTCAGTAACACATCAGTTCACTACAGTGCATGGACAGTTCAGTGGAGACCAATGAAAGAGGTAGATGAAAGGGTGGAGTTAGCTATCAGTGGCGACATCAGTTGTGCATGAGATTTGCCCCACACTTGGAGGAATTTCCCATGATGATTGCACTGTCAAGCCAAGGATATTCAAACCTTGGATCTCTATTTAGACAGGCCATGATTGCGCAATAGAGGCAAGGAAATTAGTGGTGAGTTTTGAACCAGTAACCTGTTCAAAACCAAGCTAGTTTGTGTGTAACTTCATGAGAAAGTACTGAGTACTTGTGAGGAGTATTGTACTGAGTTTGTTACATGATTTCTCCATTATAATATACACAATAGCTGTAGGGTTTTCAGCTATAAGCTTTCCCCATACATACTGTGTTAATGTGTATGATGATTTGATGTGTTATCGCTTGATTTTATTTCCGCATGTTTGATGATCTGAGTGGAAGAGATTATGTGTTGCATATAAATTCGAATTGTATGTGATCGGGATAGTCTCGGTGGATAATTAAAAATTATTCAGCAAATTTCTACATGGTATCGGAGCTATTGAAGCAGAGATTGATCATCACAGTGATTACAAACTTATTTCGGTAGACAAAGTCTGCATGCGGGCTAGGTAGCCTCCGGATTCATCTTTCTTCGGAAAGTGAAAGGTCTGGTAAATGCCCCTTGCAGTCAATCTCTGTGCTAGAAATAATTTTTTCTCACAGATCTAAAGCGGTTGAGCTTTGAGGTGGAATTCGAAATTTTGCAGCAGTTTTGTTTTCTTGGTGCCAGTGTTGAAAATGTCTTTCAACGGTTTGCGACTCGAATATGCTCTTGAAGGCAGTTCGAATTATGTTGCATGGAAGGATCGCATGGAGGCGGTATTAGAAGATAATGGTCTGAAGGAGTTCGTAGATACGGATGTCCAAAAGCCCACTGATCCTGCTGAAGTCGAAGCATGGCAAAAGAAGATGGCGAAGTGTCGAAGGATCCTGTTGGAGGGCGTCAAGGATCATATTGTATCCAGCCTGCATGGAAAGGCTACTCCATATTTAATGTGGAAAGCTTTGACGGATCTATTCCAGAGTAAGAGCGACCAAAGGAAGCTGGCGCTCAAAGATAAGCTCAGGAACATCAAGATGGAGAAAGGCGACAGTATCACCAAATACCTCACGAAGTTCACTCAATGCAGAGATGAGCTGGGAAGTGTGGGGGTGACTGTCGAAGATGAGGACATGGTCGACCTGGCTCTCCTTGGTCTTCCGAAGGCTTGGCACTCATATCAAGATAGTGTTAATGGTCGAGAGAAGCTGCCAGGATGGGAGCACCTTTGGGCGGATCTCATGCAAGAGGAGATAAGGAGGACTACTCGAGATGAATCTTCATCAAAGGGAGCTGATGAAGAAAATTGCACTTTGGTTGCCAAAGCAAAGAAAGGGAAGGGTAAGAAAAATTCTCATTCTGGTGCAAAGGGCAAGAAGCAGGATATGGTGAAAGTGAAATGTTTTCACTGCCATGATCATGGACATTATGCTACCAACTGTCCAAAGAAGAAGAAAAACAAGCAAGAGGGAAGATCTGCAGATGGAGAAGCTTTGGCTTCATAGTTTGATCTTGACTTTTCACTGATCGCATGCTTGGTTTCAAGTGTGATGGGATCGGTGTGGTTCTTGGACAGCGGTGCGTCATTTCATATGACGGGAGATCGGGATTTGTTCTCAGATCTGGAGGACAAAGATCTGGGTGTGCACATCGAGATGAGCGATGATGGTAGATACAGTGCGACTGGTATCGGTACCATATCCTTTCAGAGGGAGTCTGGTAAACCCTTCGTGTTGAAGGATGTCATGCATGTACCTGGATTGAAGAAGAACTTGATCTATGTGGCGATGTTGGAAGATAAGGGGTATGATGTGGTCTTCAGTGAAGGAAAAGCCTTCCTGCGCAGTAAGACTACTGGAGAGACCCGGAAGATAGGGGTTCGAACCAAGAACCTTTATCAGTTGCAAGTAGATGGCTGCGCAGCAATGGCATGCAAGGCAGGAGAAGTGGTGAGTCGGGATGATGAGGGCGAACTATGGCACAGGAGATTTGGCCACCTTCACCATGGAGCTTTGAAGATCCTGCAGCAAATTTCTACTGGGCTTCCTAAGGGCACTCTTGCACAGTCAGATCAGTGCAAGGGGTGTACTTTGGGGAAATATGTGAAAGCCACCTTTCATGAGAAGGATAGTTGCGCCGCGACGATCCTTGAGAGAGTTCACATAGACGTGTGTGGTCCTTTCTCAGTTGCTTCGACAACAAAGCACAAGTATTATGTGATCTTTGTTGATGATTTCTCTCGAAAGTGCTGGATCTTCTTCATGTAGAAGAAGAGCGATACATTCACGAAGTTCTGTGAGTTTAAAGCACTGGTTGAGAAGGAGTCGGGGAAGAAGGTGATTGCTCTAAGGAGTGATAACAGTGGTGAATTCATCTCGACTGAATTCAAGGAGTTTTGTAGCGCAGAAGGGATTCAGAGAGAGCTCATCACACCCCATAACCCACAACAAAACGGGGTGGCTGAGCAGAAGAACAGAACGATCGTGGGTGCTGCACGGGCGATGTTGCATGATCAGGGCCTACCCCTTCACTTGTGGGCTGAGGCATGCAATACAACAGTGTATGTGCAGAACCGTTGTCCTCACAAGGTTCTTGGCATGAGTACACCGGAGGAGGCTTATTCTGGCAAGAGGCCTGATATTTCCCATTTGCGGATTTTTGGTTCTCCTATCTACATGCATGTGACGAAGGATGCGAGAAGGAAGCTGGATCCAACTGCTGAGGTTGGAATATTTGTGGGGTACACTGATACACCTCACAACTATCGGGTGTATATGTCAGACAGTCGAAAGACTGTTGTGCGACGGGATATAAAATTTCAGGAGGAGAAAGCCATGGAGTGTTCGCTTGAGAGGGAGCTACACTTGCATGCAGATGAGGAGCTGTTAGTTCCTAAGGAGGAGCTTCCGGATGTGGATCAGCCACAAGAGGAGGTTCGGGAGGTGGAAGAAACCACCCAGGCAGCGCCAACCATCAGAGGGCGCATGCGCACTACAGAAGCTGAGCGACTGGCTCGGGATGCAGAGAAGGTTGTGGGACCACCTACAGCATAGCGCAGACAGAGACAGTCACCGGATCGGTACACTGGATACATGGCTCTTATGAGTCAATGTGTTGTGACAAAGCCATCCTCTTTTGAGGAAGCTGTGGAGGAACCCGCATGGGTTGATGCCATGATCGAAGAATATGATTCGATCGTCAGGAACAGTGCATGGGAGATTGTCCCAAGACCGGTGGGGAAATCAGTGGTGGGTTCGCAATGGATCTACAAAGTGAAGCAGGCGGCTGACGGGAGTGTGGAGAAGTACAAGGTGAGATTTTTCGCCCGTGGCTTTTCACAGATCGAGGGGATCGATTATGAGGAGACCTTTGCACATGTCACAAGGTACTCTTCCATACAGATGATCCTTGCTCTCTCAGCGCAGATGGGGTGGCACATCCATCAGATGGATGTGAAGACTGTGTTCCTCAATGGAGTTATTGAGGATGAGGTGTACATAGAGCAGCCTAAAGGTTTCGAGATCTTCAGCAGTGAGTCGCATGTGTGCCGACTCAAGAGAGCACTGTACGAGCTGAAGCAAGCACCTCGTGCTTGGTACACTCGCATAGACGGCTACTTCACCGGGCTGGATTCTCCAAGAGTTAGGCGGATCCAAAACTGTACCAGATTGTGGTGGAGGGGAAGCTGTTGATCATCGTATTGTATGTAGATGATCTTATTTTGACTGGCGATGAGCAGTTGATACTTTCATGCAAGGAGGATCTTGCACGAGATTTTGAGATGAAGGACTTGGGCATCCTTCATTATTTCCTAGGATTGGAGATTTGGCAGTGCAACGGAGGACTATTTTTTTCTCAGGGCAAGTATGCCCGAGAGATTCTGGAGAGGTTCAACATGCAAGGCTGCAAGCCTGTTGACACTCCTCTTCCTGGTGGTTGGAGGAAGGAGGATGCTACTTCAGCGGAGGTAGTGGATGCCACTGTCTATCGACAGTTGGTGGGGTCGCTTATGTATCTGGTCAATACACGACCCGATATATGCTATGCAGTTAACCAGCTTTCGCAAGCTATGGTTAAGCCTACCAAGCTCTTTTGGAAGGCAGGCAAGCATGTATTGCGCTATATTATAGGCACATCGGATATGGTCTATGGTACAGACAGGAGGATGGAGCGAAGCTTTCTGGCTTCATTGATGCAGATTGGGCAGGGAGCCCAACGGACCGGAAGAGCACTTCTGGAGGAGTTTTCAACATTGGGTCAACAACAATTTCCTGGTACAGCAGGAAGCAGAGATCCGTGGCACTCAGTTCAGCAGAGGCCGAGTACATGGCAGCAAGCTTGGCTGCATGCGAGGCTATTTGGATGAGGAAGATCCTCGTTGGATTGTTTGGGTTGCATTTGGAGCCTACAGTGATTTATTGTGATAACCAGAGTTGCATTAAACTCTCGGCTAATCCAGTATTTCATGATAGATCCAAACACATCGACATCAGGTACCATCATATCAGAGATTGTGTTCAGCGGAGAATCATGATGCTTTCATATGTTCCCACGGAGGATCAGGATGCCGACATCCTCACGAAGGCGCTCACCAGGAGCAAGTTCGAATTCCACAGAGGCAGGATAGGGATTGCAGATAATCCATATCTTGCTGAGAGGGAGTGTTGAGAATGCAGCAAGATGATGGAGCTTAGTGAAATGAAGTCGCCTTCACTAAGTGGGCCCGCAGGCAAATTCTGGCGCAAAGTCTATTTTTAGACTATGTCTATTTTTAGACATATGAAGCATGGTCCAGGGGTTGCAGTATGTTATTCTTGGAGTATTGGTCATGTTGGTAAAAATAGATGGACCTCTATTTTTAGACATTTAGGTCGAAGTCTATTTTTAGACTCCCTATCCTAAAAATAGAAAAGTCAAATATTATTTACCCTTAATAATATTTGGACTCTAAACTTCAGTTTACTCTCTTGGAGCACTTCAGTTCGAGCTACAGAAGTGGCTCATGCATCTGACAGAGGAATTACGCTATTCCTAGGGGTTTGGTGAGCTCATACATGGTTGACTTCAGTTAGGACTTCAGTGGCAGAAGTTTGGTGGAGTTGATGAGACAGTTGGTGGAGTTGTGTTCGGTTTAACTTAGTTGAACTAGTTGAGATTAGTTTAACTAGCTAATCAACTAGTAATGAGTGGAGTGAATTGAATATTATTTAATTCATTAATTAGTAACTCATTATTCAACTCAAGAACACATCAGTTCACTACAGTGCATGGACAGTTCAGTGGAGACCAGTGAAAGAGGTAGATGAAAGGGTGGAGTTAGCTATCAGTGGCGACATCAGTTGTGCATGAGATTTGCATCACACTTGGAGGAATTTCCCATGATGATTGCGCTGTCAAGCCAAGGAGATTCGAACCTTGGATCTCTATTTAGACAGGCCATGATTGCGCAATAGAGGCAAGGCAATTAGTGGTGAGTTTTGAACTAGTAACCTGTTCAAAACCAAGCTAGTTTGTGTGTAACTTTATGAGAAAGTACTGAGTACTTGTGAGGAGTATTGTACTGAGTTTGTTACATTATTTCTCCATTATAATATACACAATAGCTTCGGGGTTTTCAGCTATAAGCTTTCCCCATACATACTGTGTTAATGTGTATGATGAATTGATGTGCTATCGCTTGTTTTATTTCCGCATGTGTGATGATCTGAGTGGAAGAGATTATGTGTTGCATATGAATTCGAATTAATATGTGATCAGGATAGTCTCGGTGGATAATTAATAATTATTCAGAAAATTTATACAAATGGTATTTTACATCAATATGTTTATTCTTGTTGTGATAAGACAAATTATTAATCAAATGCATAACACTCTCATTTTCACAGAATACTTTCAGTTTCTCCTGCATCCTTCCAGGCTCACCTAAGGGACCCTTCAACCAGATTACCTCTTTATAGGCATGTGAAGTAGCTATATATTATGCCTCAATAGTGGACAACAAAACTACTTCTTGAAGCTTTCACATCCAAATAATAACTCCACTTGTAAGAGTAAATACATATCTTGTAGTAGATCTCCTCTTGTCCAAGCCACCAAAATAATCTGAATCAAAATATCCATGGAATGAATCATCCCAACCACTAAAGATGATACAATGGTCACTTATGCCTCTTAAGTACTGAAGCACACATTTTACTTCTCACTAATATTCTTTTCCTGAATTTTCCATGAACCTACTGACAACTTCATCTGCATGTGAAATTTCAAGTCTTGTAGACACCATCATATACATTAAGCTAACTACATAATTTCCATATGCATATTGTACACGATATGTATACTCCTTTTATGCATTAGTGATAGGGCTTAAATTCGAAGAAAGCTTAAAATGTGAATCCAAAGGAACATTAATAGGTTTAACATTATTCATGTCAAAATTTACAAGTATATGCTCCACTTACTTCTGTTGTGATAACCAAATGATGCACGGCTAACTACTAACCCCTTCTTAACCTAGAATTATACTCCTTCTAGAGTATATGTTTTGAATTTTTTCAATTAAGATAGGTTCCTAAAACCTCTTAACCCTTTATTTTTCACGAGGGGAAAGCTCACGGGAAACCCGGGCGTACTTCCCCAGAATTTCTGGATGGTACGCACGGTAAACCATTCGGCGGACTTTCGGCGCCTAACCCCAAAGGACTCAAGAATTGAACCCGTGACCTCCCTCAACGGAGAGGACCACGTATTGGCTCACTACTGCTTGAGCTAACCCTTGGGGCTATCTATTAACCCTTTATAGACCCACTTTACTCATCATAAAATTCATTGGCGGAAGCTCCCTTCAATACAACCTTTATCTTTTAAACCTTTATTATAAGCGCTTTAACCTTAGCACTTCAACTTACCTTTCTCCACCTACACATCACTTCTGCACACATTCTTTCACATTAACCGGGGCAGCTTTATCACATCAAAAGTCTACTCTTTCACAAATCACATCACTAGGACTTTCCGCCCTATCACACTTCACAACTCAACTGCATCGCAATATCACAAGTTTAACCATATTGCAATGTTTTTTATTTTTGCGATTTTGCAAATCGCAGCAAATAACTTATCGCATGTCACACATATTAAAAAATAGTAATAACAAGGATCCTCTATCATGTGCAATATGCGATCGCATCGCATCGCAACTCCACTTCTTATCACGTCACAACTTAAACCAATTGACTTGTGATGTCTTAACATGTAAATATAAAAATTTCCGACTGTGATGTGTGCTACCCATCTTATGGCCAATGCAATGTAATTTGGATCGTCCATTCTCTCACTGTCATTTCTGTGACTTGATCATGACCATTCACCTTCCACTTCATTTCTACGATAGGATCTTAACCATCGACTGCTTTCACTTTAGATATGCGATATAATCTCAACCATCCATTCTCCAGCTTCACCCTTGTGATATAATCTCCGCCATCCATTGACCCTTTACGCATTTGTTCTGAAACCTCTGGATCTTTGGAGAAAAACACAGTTTCGCCTTTGGAAAATATATTTGTTTTTCCTTCCATCCACAATAATACCACTGCAATTACCACCAAACGGATCCATATTCCATTTTGATAAGGAAATCGCAAATCATATTCACATGCACACATATTTCTAAGAAAAATTCTAAACATCGGTTCCACAGAGGAAAACTTCAGAAATTTCATCAATATCGCTCAACATAGAGAAACCTTCTAACTAGGCAGATTCACAATTTAATGCATTTTATACTTTGTCAATGACTCAATAAGAAATGAATTGTAATTCATCATTGAACATATAGAAATAAAACTTTCAAAATAGAATTATTCACACAACACAGATATCAAAACCCCATTTCATCACTCTCACTGCACACTATGTTTTTTTATTAATATAAAAGAGTATATTTACAAAGGCTAACGTTATACTCGTAAAACTATTAGCTCATGCCTCATAAGGCCTAAACTATTAACTCTGAGCCAATCCCTTATGTTTCAAAATGGTTACCAATATATACAAAAAAGAAATCCGATGAACCAATTTCAGTTCAGATCCAACAATCTCTCAATATTTCCTAAAGCTTCTCCCAATTCCATTCTTTACTCAACCAAATTCCTATATTAGACCTCTGAATCCCTAAAATTGTCACTCTTCCTAGGATTACTCACTCATCTCTAAGATCTCTACAACTCACGAGATATTCTTCATTAATCAAATTAAATTTAAATCTCTTTAGAACTCAAACTAAACATAGGAAAATAAACAAAATATTTAAGGAAACCCACTCCCTTTAGTAAATGTGTGATAAAACTCCTAGGTCTTATAAACCTTGAAGAATGTTCCTTTATCACGAAATATTTCCATTTTTCCTATCTCTTTGTAGAATCCACACCCAAAATCCATTTTGCACCTTTAAGATCCTTCATATCGAATGCCCTAGCAAGATGAGACTTAAAACTGTTGATCTCTTCCTTGCTTTTGCTTACAATAAGCATATTGTCAACGTATAAAACCAAGATAATGAATATATCATTGAAAATTTTGAATTACACACAATGATCATCTTTAATTCTAGTGAAGTTCTGGCTCACCATGAAGGATTCAAACTTCGTGTACCATTGCATGGGTGATTGCCTCAGGTCATACAATGATTTCCTAAGCTTGAAAGCTAATCACTTGTTCTGATCTTGTACAAAACCTTCTGGATATTCCATTTATATCTCTTCATCCAGATCTCCATGAGGAAAAGTTGTTTTAACATCTAACTACTCTAAATCAAGGTCATGTAATGTAGAAACAAGTTTTACATCTGGGGAAAAAATGTCATGGAAGTCAATACCTTATGTTTGGAAATACCCTTTTGCTACAACTCTCACCTTATATCTCTCAATATTCCCATCAACATCTCTCTTCAATTTGAAGACCCATTTACATCCAACAACACTTATCCCTTTAGGAAGTTTTGCAACATCCTAGGTTTTGTTCTTGGCCAAGGAATACATTTCCTCATCCATTCTTCCATTTTTCACTATCCGCATCATTCATTACTTCCCAATAACAAGAAGGTTCCCCATCCATAGTAATCAATGCAATAGATGAAGCAAAATCTTCATATCTATTGGGAGCTTTTCTTTCCCTTGTAGACCTCCTAAGAGTGGCTTGTTGTTGAAGTTCTACACTTTACTTTATATTTTCTTCACCTTTTGCTTTAGAATCTTCTTCTTGATTCGGATTTTCTGAAAATGGTTGAGTCTCCAACTGAATTTTTTGATTTCGTGATACCTGTCACTATTCAAATTTTTCAAAATCTACTTTTAAAAGAGAAGATTCATCAAATGTTACATATTTGTTGATGATGATTTTATGTGCAAAATAATCCCACAACCTATATCCTTTCACAACATCATCATACCCGACAAATATATAACTCTTTGATTTTAGGTCTCACTTAGAATGTTGATTCTTTGAAGTAAGAGCATAGGCATCACAACCAAATTTTTTAAAGTAGGAATAGTCACAAGAATGACCTGACCAAACTTCTTTAATAATTTTACAGTTAATAGTAATTGAAGGTGATCTGTTAACCAAATAAGAACAAGCGGATAATTCTTTTTCCCACAACTCTTTCTGCATATTAGCATTGTTGATCATGCTTTTGGCTCTTTCCATAAGAATATTGTTCATATGTTTAGCAACTCTATTTTGTTGAGGAGTATAGACAGTGGTTTTGTGTCTAACAATCCCTTCGTCCTTGCAATATTGCTCAAATTCAAATGAAGTAAATTCCTTGTTGGTATTTTGAGCCCATAAACGTAATTGAACCAAGAAAAGAAAAAAATGTGGCTCCCTCTTTGCTCGGTGGTTCCTCTGCTGGTTTTTTTTCTTTTGCTGCTCAATTTCTCTTTTGTTGCACAATTCTTTGATGGATCAAATAAGATTTCCACACCTTTACACAACCTCAAAAAATGGTTACATTCCACAAATCCCTTCAGAAACATCAACCTCTTTGTTCTAGCTTTTTCTTCTTTGCGATGGTCCAATAGGATAGCGATTCTTTGCAGCTAGAACCTTCCCACACATAAGATTCTCTTTTTTCTTCACAAGACACTCTACCTTGGTTGTTTTACCTTGTCCTTTTTCCCTAAATCGACCTTTTAATTTTGCCCTACAAATCCCCGTGGCTCTGATACCACTTGCTAGTATTTTGAGCCTGTAAAATTAATTGAACAAGAAAGGGATAATGCACACAAAACAATAAACTAATTTCATAAAAAAGACAAAATATATGTGGTGAAAAAATGATAGTATGTCAAGGAACCTCCACAGGGCAAGGGATACTTTTATTAATCAAGGTCTACAATGACTCTCCAATACAAATTCCTCTCGGGCTACAACATTACATTTTAATCAATAGGCACAATTACAAATTGCCTATGGTTACACAACTTCCTCCTCGGTAGAACACAACTTACTATGGTAAAAATTGCATTTACAAAATATTTTAATTGTTGTCATTTTTTAACATGGAGGAGTGTGTTATGTCACAAATTCGCTAATTGAAGCATCCATGCACAGAGCATGATTAAAATTTCTTAGAATCTTGCATCTAACAATGGGATAGCCTTCATATTTCTTTGTAGTAACCCTTCCTCCTTCATATTTATTTGTAGTAACCCTTTCTTATTTTACATAGGATTCCATTGGTAAGAAAACCCCTCTAGCTCCATTTTTACTTTCTCAATGTTGTGATCCCAAATTTCTACTAGAGATTTCATTGTGTATGACTCTATGAATATTGTTTAGGCAAATATTTTGACCTCAAGGCTCTACCCATGCCACCTTCTTCTAATTTAATGGCCATAATTTTTTGAAACACATCTCTAATTTAGTTTTAAATACATATATCATTATAATACAAGAATCCATATATCCTGCTAATCTTAAATTTACATAGATCCAATTTAGGTACATTATATGGGTATTTCCAAAATCTTATTAATAGAGCTGGGAATGCCAAGATCTAGTAAATAGTAAAGAATAATGAAACAATATATTAAGAATTATAATCACATGATTATCAAGGAAGAGGGAAAATAAATAAAAGAGAAAAATACTTTTATTGAAAAGAAAAAAGTTTGTAGCATTGATATTTATTATATAATAAATATTACATTATTCTTAATAAAGAAAAAAAGCTTTATGGAAAAAATATGTTTTGTAACATTGCATTTTATTATATCATAAATATATTTAAATAAATATTAAATATTAAAAAAATAGACTTTTCATAAAATATAACTCAATACTTTATAATAAAATAAACTAAAATTGCAAGTTAATTGGATATATAATTTTTATAAATCTTATACTCTTTTTACAACTAACACCAATAATTCAAGACTCTCTCATGATAAAACATTAACCTCTTTATCCAGCCAAAACCTACACATAATATTAGAAATTCATTGAACTGCAAAACTTTCTTAAAGTTTCCATATGCCATGACAAAGAATGAATTCTTGGTTGGAGAGTGAAGAGTGTTACTATGTAATATTCAGGTTTAACCATTTTGAATATTGTATGGATTTTTGTTTTCAATTTTTTGTGGTGATTTTAACTTGAGAAATAGGTTGTTGGATTTTTTGTTTTCAAATTTTTGTGGTAATTTGAATTTGAGAAATAAATTTACAAAAATTTACTCACAAAATTCAATTTACTGTAGGTAATAAAAATGATTAAAATCAACAAAAAAATATCATCTAAATGAACTATGATATGCCAACAAAAAATATTGTAAAAAATAAATTATATCATAAAAACACATATACCTTATTTCTTATTTTATCTTGAACCTTTAGTTATTCAAAACCTAGTTTATAAAGTTAAGAGTAAGACGAGTGGAAGGAACAAATCCTCCATCCATCACTCCCTATAAATAATGAAAGAAAGAAGCTGGGTAGGAACACTGCAACTGTTGTTCATGCATGGGGAAACTTAAATGAGGGGGAGAGGTCTGTTAGAGAGACAATGTTAAACACCCTGTTAAAGCACACACATGGTGTATGAGAAGAACAAACACACACACACAAGAGACTCAACACAATGAAGGATAAGTGTGAGACTTTCTTAATTTTCCATTATACATGATGTACATTTATAGTACAATGGTGTGACTCTTGGTTTCATATTCCAAGGTCACTTGGACTCCATTGTGACTTTTCGCATTCCACACCTAACCATGTAGGATTAGGTGTTCCAACATCCCCCCTTAATTCGAAGGCGTATGTGTGAGTCCAAGAAAAGAGTTGTAATACAAATATGCAAAAGCATACATGGCAGCACTTGGGCTGAATCAACTCTCTGAAATGTTGGAAAAAAGAGGTGGTTTTAGGATGACCACAAACACTGGAACGCAAAACTTGTTGCAGTTCCCGGAACTCTTCCAAAACTGGCAAGAAGCTGAAGGCTTCTGCTAGAGGAATTGTCCCTCATAAAAAAGGGAGACCTTCGACCCAAAAGAAGGGAGGTCTACTACCTGTGGTGGTTTTAGGATTACCAACAACTCTGGAATGCTTGAAGCATTTCCTGGAACTCAACCAATGCTGGCAAGAAGCTGAAGGCTGCTAAGCTGAAGGCTTCTGCTAGAGGAAGTGTTCCTCATATATGAAAGAGAGACCTTCGACCTAAAAGAAGAGAGGTCTACTACCTGTGATGGTTTTAGGTTATCCACCAAACAAAGATGATGGTTTAAGTTTGTCCACCAATCGAAGGCATGCTCATGGGCATCCATGTCTCTGGCTACATCTTTGAATCTGGAATGACGAATTGTGGCTCAGGCTCGCTTGATCTGTCGTCGAAGCATGTACATGACCACCATTTTCCCCCTTGTCAGGGACAAGGTGAGATGATGGCGAAAACTCAACTGCAAGTTTGCTCAATATCCGTGAACAAGTTCTAACATGTGTCGTAAACATCTTCTTGGATGCTGATGCCCAATGCCAAGAAGCGATCCATCCAAGATGAATCTTGGTTCTTGCAGGAGGCTTGTGTCTGAAGCATCTGTCTGAAGAATGAGTGTGCCGACCACAGTGCTTGCATGGATGAAGATCAAAACATTGATCTTTCATATGGCCAACTCGATCACAGTGTTGGCATTTCTCAATCTGTTGTTGTGAAACAGGATCTGGAACAATTGCAGGTGAACTGTCATACAAAAATCCGACACTTTAAAATATAATGGGCTTGGTGTAGTCTGGAATATGAAGGGATACATCCTTGTCATATCCAAGACCAGTTCGGTGCTTGTTGTGGACAAGCTCTTCCCAAGGTCTGATGATGGGCTTAGGAAGTGTAGGCTGAGTGGATGCATATGCATGTACATCTGCTCTAGTACAAGGAACTGAATGTGGATCAACTGCAACTTTATCTTCTTTCTTGTGATGAGAGTCCTTCTCAATCTTTTGAATAGAAACAGATTTAGAATGGTGAATCTTTTGCTGAAGTTCGTCTTGCTGAAGCTGAGATTCCAACTGCAAAAACTCAATCTTTTCTTGTGCATCTTGCAAACAAATTTGAATGTTACAAAGAGCATGCTTGCTCATTTTTATCATGTCATCAACATTGGAATGAATGAGGTTTTTCAACAACTCTAATGCCTCATTGATTTTAGCCATTTCAACAACTTAGGCTCAAAAAATGAAAGGGTGTCGGCTTCAACCGAAAATGCACCCGTTTACAATGTGATTCAACAACAAATACAAATGACTCTAAATAATTTCCAACTATGGAAATCTCAAAGTACAAAGTCTGCTCCTCAAATGATGGAGGGCAATCAACAATTTTTCAACTCAATTACACTTCAAGTCTTGAATGAAGATGCAAATCAATGTTAGTGCAATACAATATTTCTGCAAAATATGTTGTAAATGTGCAGCTGAAAACTACTATGCAAGAGGCCTTTAAGGTAGCTAAATTTTTCTTCAAAGAGCTGTTTTCAATGATGGCAAACTTGTCTTCAAATGTCAATTTCTTCAAAAAATCACTCTTATGCCACAAATCACACAATGTCAAATCTGCAATTTTCTCTATGTATACTGTCCATTTCTTCAATTCTGTTGTTCATATTTTCTCTCTGCTCTTCCTCTCTTCTTTTCCTCTCTCTCTGCTGTTTTTTTTTTAATTAATTAAAAATTAATTAAAAAATAAATAAATTAAGATTAATTAAAAAATTGGGGAGATAGGGAGCTGATTGTAATAATGGGGAGGAATTGTAATAATTGGAATTAATTAAAAGGGAAAGGAGCTTTTTTTTTTTTTTTTAAATGGGGGGAGCAAACTAAAAAAGTTTTTATTAAAAAAATATTAATTAAAAGGGATTATTAAAAAAGAATTAATTAAAAATGGGGATTAATTTTAGTGGAAGGGGAGGGAAATTAATTTGGGAAGGGAGAGGGGTTATTATAATTGTGGGAGGGGAAATTAAAATCAAATTGTGGGTTGGGAGAGGAGGGTGCGGTGAGGAGGGGGTTTATTAAAATAAATTTTCAGAGTGAGGGGGGCTGCGGTTAGGGGTGAGGTGAGACGAGGGTGTGTTTGCAAGCGGAGTGTAGGTTGCCGTGGGCGTGTGAGGGGGTAGGGTTGAGCTCAAGTGAGGGCTGGGATGCACGGGTAGCGCGAGCGGGTAAGGGGGTAGTGAGGTCGAGAGTATAGGAGATGGGGTAGGCCGCAAGGGGGATGGGTAGGGTAGGGTGTTACACTGGTATGGAGGTAAGGGAGCGTAGCTCGATTTAAGGAAGAAGTGCACTGTGCAAGAAGCTGAAGGCGATATGAAAACAATCGTGGGGCCTTCAGCGTAGTGCGATGTAAGGGAGTAGATGGGGTGTGTGCGTAGAGCGTGGGAGAGATCTCGAGGTGAGAGAGCAGGTGCGTAGGGCCGAATGCAGGGTAAGGGGTTGCAGGTGAGCTTGAGTTGATGTGGGAGCGATTGATGAGGCCGTGAGGGCCGAGTTCAGTGATTTATTATTATTATTATTATTTTTTAAATAAGTAAAACAGCAGAGGAGTGAAATTAACTTTAAAACAACAGCAGAATTTCCAGATATTGCAGAGAAAACTCAGAAATTTTTCCAATAGTCCAACAGCAGAAAAACCCAGAATTGCAGAAATTTTTCAATGGAAAAACTCATAAACTTCTTCAGAAATTAACTTTAAGCAAATTTTCTAACAACTCTCCAAAATGTAGAATTTAATGGGCAGAAATTGCAGGAAGAAATCAACCTTCAGATGTGCAGTGCTGCTTGCTGCTCTTCTTCAAAACAAATGCCTGAATGCTGCCAATTTCTGAATGCTGCTCCTCTCCAAGATAAAATTTCTGAATGCTACAAAATCACTGCTACAAACACTCTGAGTGCTGCAAAAATGCCAAGAATTTTACAGATATGCACAGGCCATAAACACAAATGGCTCACTCAATTTGGAGCAGGGCCAGCAATCGCTCGCTCTGATACCATGTTAAACACCATGTTAAAGCACACACATGGTGTATGAGAAGAACAAACACACACACACAAGAGACTCAACACAATGAAGGATAAGTGTGAGACTTTCTTATTTTTCCATTATACATGATGTACATTTATAGTACAATGGTGTGACTCTTGGTTTCATATTCCAAGGTCACTTGGACTCCATTATGACTTTTCGCATTCCACACCTACCCATGTAGGATTAGGTGTTCCAACAGACAAAATGAACAAGGTTTAGAAACATGGAACAATGCAAAAAGAGTTATGCATAATTTTGAGATATCACTCTAGACCTATTAATGTCCAAACTGAAGAGCATTGGAGTGAGTAATTTCTAATGCATTGTGTAACCAATCAAGAAAGAAAAAAAAATTACTCCCTTATGTTGTGCTATGGGGTAGGTAACGTGGATGGCTAAAAGTTGCTCATCTTCAAGAAAACTTAGTAATGAATTTTTTTTTTGTAGAGACTTGTTTAATCTGAATTTAGAATCTTCCTTTTCATGGCCCAGGGAGGGTGGTTTCCACAACCAATTACCTATGGCTAGGTAGAAATTGCTCGGTCTTAGAGACTTTTCATGCTCTCTATTATTCAAGAGATGAGTTTATCTTCTTTCCTCTAAAATTTTGATTTTTATATACAAATACATTTGTTACAGAGTTTAAGCTGATGATGAAGATAGCAAGAAATGTTTCAATTCTGTATTTTAAAAGTTTTATGTATTTTCTTGCGTAAATTTTCCATCCTTTCGTCTTCAATTCAGTTGGATATCGTCCCTCAATTATTTGAGCTGTGAAATGCATCACATTGTGTTGGGCATAATGCATTTGCTTACCTCTGTATTTCCTTGCCAGAGATTTAATAATGTTCTATAATGACTATCAACTAGCCTTTCTGCAAAGTCCCTATCTAGTTTCACCGCTGAACAGAGGACAAACAGTCATGCTTAAAAGAGTGTAGAGCAGAGGAACATCCTTATTCCACAATTTTTCTTGCATTGTTGTCCCTTTGGTTTATATTATGATGGTCTTTCCCCTGAGGAAGTAAGGCGTTAACCATGTAGAGTTTCACACGCCATTTGGGCTAAAGGTTTACAAACGATGCCTGTATAATCTACAGAGCCAAACCCATCTTGATTAAGCCAATTAGTACTGTCATTTCCACATCCATGCTTCTCTCTGTGTAAGATCCCAAACCTTAATAATTTAGTTAGATCTAGCACACTTAAGTGTTCCAACTAAAAATAATTGCGATAAAAACACAAAATACAATGAGATCTGAAACTGCATCTCTTTATTATATTATTAGCTAAAAAGAAAATACATGCCCATATAATAAATCTGAGCTCCTATAGATGGCATGCTTGGCTACTCCTTAAATAGAAAACAAACATTGAAGCACAATCGTGGACCCTGGATGGATTCACCAGAAAAATTCACCATGGGGTTTTTGTCCTGGGATTAATGCTAGAACTGGCCAGGCCAAGTTCTCAACCCAAACACAATAAGATAGATAATACCAGAATGATTCTAAATGGCTAGCTTCTTTCCTTTTTATAGGCTTGATGGAATTTCTAGAGACCTTATTTTATTATTTTTCTCGGAAACTGGTAATAACTACCATGGGCCGATACCATGGGAAAATACCATGGTAAGTACCATGGACCGATTCCATCCACTTTGACCGGATCAAGAAAGGGAATATTAAAAATCCTCCTGCCCAAAGATTTCTTTTCCTCAAGCGATCTACTTCTATCCACAACAAAAGCATCTGTACATTGATACTGGGATCCCACACAACTCGATGTACTGTTCCATACATCCATGTCGAATGGTCCTGAATGGATCCTTCGATACCTGGATCCAAAACAATCCTCTGATCAATCCTTTCCTCAATGGATTCTCCTAGATCCCAATGCCACCTAAATCCTGGGACCTGTGGGTTATGGTACCATTTTATCCCTCCATCTTTGTCCGCACCAAAGGGTCCAAGCTATAATATGCCCTTGGTTATGAGTATCCTCCAAATAATCAACCCATCAATACAATACCAATTCATAATCTCTTGCCAATCCATACTTGGGGATGGATGAATATCTGAAAATCTATTATGTTGATGTTGTTCGATGCTCAATTCATGCTACTCTACTTGGTTACCAAATATGATGCATTTGGAGAACTCTACCCTGCTCTTCCCAATGTATAAAGGTGGGTTGTTGTCGCAAGCCTTATCTATGTATTGCTGTAGAGCGCTGTTATGGAACTCCCAATCATACTCCTCTTGTTGCCCTGTGAGGGACTTGAGTTGTTCCTCAATAATAGACAACTTGGTCATTGATTTGGCACATATTTCTATGAGTTCCTTAATTTTTATTTTCTCCTGTAAGACAGTGTCTTGGACTGTCTAGATTCTTTGCTTCAACAACATAAGATCTGCCTTGAAATGCATGATCCTTTCCCGAAATTCTTTCACTGGAAATTCTAGTGCCCTCCTAAATGTCTCTGTATTTTACTACACCAGATGCCCCATGGCCACAAATTCAACTTTAGCCTTTGACCAACTCTCTAGGAATGGTTCATTTTGCACATTATGTTTGTCATGTCGCTCCTCATGATCATACTCTTCATATTGGTTCACTGTGGTTGGATCCTCACTCAAATATCCTTGTCCTCCAATCAGGAGACCATCTGTTCATCCTTTTCAACTGTTGAACATAGATGCATTGGACTTTTATCTATACTTGATTGTTCATATTCTTTATGGATATTCCCTTGGGGATCTATGAACTCAGTTGTATAGGATTCTACCTCATCAATTCCATTAGGTATAATTTCCTCATGCACTTCCAAATGCTTGTCATCCTGCAAGCCTCCTTGAATAATGTCATGATGTTGCTCGCCATCTTGAAGATCAATAGACCCAGCTACAAAAGACTCCCCATGATTTGAATTAATCTCCTCTTGTTCTGTCTTTGTTTCCTTCTTATTATCACCTGGACAGGAATGATTAAGGGCCTAAGGTCCCTTGCAGATAAAGCATAGTCCTCTCCTCCTTAGTTCATTCTTGCTGCATATTTTTTTCTTGCTTTCTCCATCAATCCTTCTCAACTCCCTCCTAGTCAACACCTTTCTGAGCCATTTTATGTTTTGCCTGACCAATTTCTCGACTAGATCATAGGCAGTCGGTGATACCTTTGGTTCCTTTCTCCAAATGGTTAACAATTTGGATCTAAGTATCTTGCATATGTCAGCATCTCCTTTTAAGAACAGAGACACAATATTTTGCATGCATGCTTTGACATGGTCTGAGTGAGCTGATGTAATACTGGTATACAAGTTTTGGAGCAACTGAAAGATCAACTCGTCGCATTCCATATTCAACATGAATGTGCCAAAACTAAATTCCACCATGAATTTAAAAATTCTACACCGCTTTTGATAAGTAGGAAACATGATGTTGTTCAAACTGTGAAGGGTTTCTACTATCAACTGTAGTATATCTGTCATGAGATCATTATTGTAAGGCAGTAATGGTGATGTTAGAGCTATGACCCTGCTGAGACAAGAAGCAATTGTGAGCCTAACCTCTTCATTAGGATGTTCCCGAAGTCTGGGTTGTATTAATGCAAGCATGGAGGGTTTGAGAGCCCAACTAAGTTTCTTCCATTCTGGTTGTCCCACCTTGGACAAACATATGTCTAATTCCTCCAACTTATGAAGGTCTATGACTGATTTTGTTTGTTGAAATTTAGACTTGAGTGAAAAGAGCTTAGCTCCTCTTCTTTATCCTTCCTTCACCTCCCATGGTTGCTTTTGTTGCATAATGACATGGACCCTTTTTGAGAATGGTCTCCTTTGACTATTATTTTTGTCTATGGAGGTATGGAAAATTAAAGGACCATATATCTTCACTAATTCATTAAATATTTTTTGGTTGTCTTCCAAAATTTCTTCGAGACAATCCATTTTCTCAAAATTCTCATTAAAACCTCCTTCCTTAATACATAAATAAATAATACATAAACAATCTCTTATATCTCCCCATAAATATTCTTATAAAAAACCCTCGAGTGCTTCCATCATTATTGAATAAAATAAATCACAAAGCCCTTCCAACAATATTGAATAAAATAAACTACAAAGCTCTTCAAACCTTAAGACAACAGAATTTTGATATCTCCTTTGCTGAATTTGTTCGATCTGATGCTCGATGATCCCTTGGGAATAGTTACCTCTGCTACATATACTTGCTAGAATGAGCCTCTAGGGATGATTATTTATGCGCTCAACTTTCCAGGTTCCTCGTCCCAATTGCCCAACGCTCAACACATGACAGATTTATGGCCTCTCTGACCATCGACCCTTCTACTGCAAATCATCGACTTCAGTTAATAATGAGGTCGTTGCTCTTCCCTTTCTTGCGACCAGGGTGCAGTCATAACATTTATCAACCGTCTCAGATAATGAGGATGATGCTCGGCCTTTCACCTGTGCCCAAGGTACTCGCCTTGCATGAACTCTACGAATTCCTCTTGTTGTTGCCACATTATGAGAACACCTTTGTATTTGGACTCGATGTCCCAGTCAAGAACCCTTGCATCTATAAGTTCCAACCCTTACAATAACCATTCATAAAACTGACACCTCTACAACTCTTTGATGTCGACTGCAATCTTAGCACCTCATAATTTCAATCTGCAATTTTTCGGTGTCTCTGCATCCATCCAAAACAAGGAGTCATTCTTCTTTAGCGCATGCAGCTCTTTGATGCCGACTGCATTCGTCCTCTTTAGAATGAGAACCTGACTTCCAACCAGAATATTTCAGGAATTCATCTCAATGGCTCAAGCCTTCCTGGGATACTCGATCTCTTTTTGGAATGCATTTTGCTGCCCAATTTGATAGTCTTCCTTATATTTGGCCCTCTTCAAATTTCCATTTCCTTCGGTGCTCAATGATGAAGATAGATGCTTGGTTTGACCAGATGGGTCAACTACTTTCAGCACAACGAGTTTTACTGGGGCTCAGTATAATCAACGAAGCGATGATAATATTGATAATACTATTTTTCTTGTTAAAGGAAGGTGTGTTTACTACAACGGTTTGACCAACTACTTCTCTGTGTTAATGGGTCAGGCACACCGATTCATCCACATTCACCACACAGAATCGCAACTCCAGCTCGGTGGATATGCTGCAGGCAAGGGAAATCGTCGATCTCTTATTTGGTACAATCTGCACGCCCAGTCTTATGTCAAATGCCCATCCTTTGCGCTGCACAGGGTGTGTGCTTGTTGTTGTTGGCCAGTCATACTCACTACGATGTAGAAAGGGTTGTCTAGAACCTCGACCAATAGGCCTTCTTCACTGAGTTGCGGATGTGGTGATATGTGGCACACAAACCTCTCTTCGATGTCGCAATGACCATATTTGGCTCTGGTGCAACTGACCAAGATTGATTTAATAATCTCTGCAAGAAAATTAATAAATTCTCAACCTGAACATGGTTTTCACCCACTCACCTTGACCCACTACCAAATGAATGGCATGGATATGTTTTCACTGAGAGAATCACAAACTAATCCAATTAATGCTGATGGTGATGCGCCTTGTGCCACCACTACTTAACTCTAGGCCTTGGTTTGGCCTTTTGCATTCTAAATCCTGAACAACAATGGCCTTTTGCGTTCTGAATCTTGAACAACAATGGCCTCATGTCCCTTTCTCTTGTAGCCTCAACAAAGTGAATGCTTGTCCTTCATAACCTTAAAAGATGTAAAAAATAGGAAATCAACTAGGGTGATAGAAAATACCACCGAAGCTGGAAGATGAAAGCTTAGCGTGAGAAGAAATCCCACCGAAGATCCCTACATAAAACCCTTAGGCTGGCAGGATGCACAGCTCTGATACCACTGTAAGATCCCAAACCTTAATAATTTATTCAGATCTAGCACATTTAAGTGTTCCAACTAAAAATAATTACGATAAAAACATAGAACACAACAATATCTGAAACTGTAGCTCTTTATTATATTATTAGCTGAAAATAAAATACATGCCCATACAATAAATCCGAGCTCATATAGATGGCATGCTTGGCTGCTCCTTAAATAGAAAACAAACATTGAAGCACAATCGTGGACCCTGGATGGATCCACCAGACAAATTCACCACGGGGTTTTCGTCCCTGGATCAATGCTAGAACTGGCTAGGCCAAGTTCTCAACCCAAACACAATAACATAGATAATACCAGAATGATTCTAAATGGATAGCTTCTTCCCTTTTTATAGGCTTGATGGAATTTCTAGAGACCTTATTTTTTTATTTTTCTCGGAAACCAAAAACAAATACCATGGGTCGATACCATGGGAAAATACCATGGTAAGTAGCATGGACCGATTTCGTCCACTTTGACCAGATCAAGAAAGGGAATATTACACTCTGGCAGGGGATGCTAACCCTTTACCCACAAATGCCATGGCAATGACATTTCCACCACCATTTATAAAAATTATATATGAAGTGTTGTTCAGTGTTCAGAGACATTGATGACATGCAGATTATAAAAAATCACCTTTTTTCTTGTCACTCTAGCTGAATTCTGGTGAAACAAAAATTTCACGATTTATAATGATGTTGACTAACAATTTCTTGGTTTGAATTGATTGAATTTGTTTCAAATTTTTATGAGGTGCTTGAGTCTTTTCAAGAACACATTTTTCATCCTTTGGTTTAATTGAGTGTGCAAGAAAATAGGGCGAAGGCCCTGTCCGATTTTCTGGAATCCTATTTTTCTATAGACAAAGAGTCGTGAGTTCCCTTCAAGTTCAAGAATTGGATATTGTAAAAGAATGCATCCAGATGAAACCTTTACCCTGCCATCATTACTCTGTTTTATTCATTTTTAGTGGTGAGTATCAACTTGCTTTTTATCCAGCAGATTTAAAAATTTTGTGTATGTTTGTGTGTGGGAGCACAGTTGTACTCGTATCTCTGAGGTTTTTTATCGGTCGTGGTCAAGCAATGGGCTGAAAAATTCTCTTTAAGCACAATAGAACTGGTGCTTCTATTTCTTTTCACCCAAAATTTTATCATCAGACTCTAATGCTGTCTCTATAGTGAATGGATTGATTTCAAAATAATTTTTCTCATCAAGTATTTTTAATTGTAGTGGCAACATAATTCTGTCATTAAATTCTTGTAGTACGCAATGCCAGTGGCAATATGCAGTTCACAATCAGAGCATAATATGGTCTTAACATTGTGAAAGCTCAGAAACATTTTATTATATAAATCCTGTATTGATGTGTCAGTCCAAATTGTGCACAAGTGGAGGCATTGAATGGATTTCCCAAAAGGTTGTATTATGTTCCCATAACACTTCAGGAATTTCTAGTAAAACAGTAAAAGCTAGATGCCAAAGATGTTTGTGTATTTCATATATTCTCGTTGCAATAATAAATGATGCTGGCATTGTTGAAACTGTCAATTTCACTCTTAAATGGTCCATGAATTGATTTTTAACTCGTTAAGATCTCTGTTTCTACGGAATTGAGTTCCGTAGCATCATAAGAACTTTGAGTTATATTATTCATCAAGTTCTGTACCACCTCTGGAATTAGAATTGAGTTCAGTAGCTACATAACAACTTTGAGTTCTCTTCCACATATGGGTACTTGCTTATGAAATCTGGCACATATCCAAACCTTGAAAGGGTGAGAATACAAAAGAATAAGCTCATGAGAATACAAAAGAATAAGTCTTCTTACTGAAGTTTTTGTTGTTTTTTCCAAATAGAGGACATGGGTTTGACCTTGGTAGGTGAAGAGTTTTAAAATATTTTCCTTAACCATTGTTAGCACGAGAAGTATTGTTAGAATCTACCTTCCGAGGAAATTAATTGTATGAATGTCATGACCCATGTTTTGGCTGAGAGACAACAACACTTAATGAGCGGATTGCTTACAGGAACTGTAAGACACACGACACACAATCTAGAAACAAACTTCAACAATATATTAATGAATGTCTTAAGGAATGATGTACAATGTGTACACATATAAATACATCAAGAAACTGTTGAATTAGTTCCCCAGGTTTCTTGGATTTTAATAACCGATTACCTAACACAAACTAACCCAAGGATTAGTTGCCTAACATTCCCCCTTTAATCCGAAGGGATATACCAAAGTCCAAGAATGAGAGCTTAGAATGCAGAAATGTATCTCAGCCAAGAGTTGAAAGTCTCTCGGAAATGGTTTTCAAGGATGACCATAAACCGAAAATGGGAGAACTCAATGTCTCACCAACACTAATTCTGGTACCTACAGAGTAGTTCTTAGAAAAAACATTGTGGTTTTAAGATGACCACAAACTCCAGAACTATCACAACAGTTCCTCAAACAATTCCAAATCTGGAAGTGTTCGCTCAGAAACAACTCAATCAACTGAGGTTGTGGCTCAGGATGTGGATCACTAACTCAGGCTCGCTTGACATCTCGAACTCAAACCTATAGTAGACCACCCACCAACAAATAACTCAATCAACTGAGGTTGTGGCTCAGGATGTGGATCACTGACTCAAGCTCGCTTGACATCTCGAACTTGAACTTGTAGCAGACCACCCACCAAAAAATCCCCCCTTGTCGGATACAATGTGAGAAATATTCGTCATCATTGCAAGACTCGTCACTCTCGAACAAATTCTTTGATATGATCTGTATATCTTCTTGGCTGCTTTCGTCCATTCCCAAGAAGCAATCCATCCAAAACTTAACTTCTCTCTTGCAGTGCTTTCTTTTTGGAACATTTATTTGACTTGTGATTTCACTTTCCACAATGCTCGCATTGGTGAAGATCAAAACACCGATCTTTCGTACATCCAACTCTGTTACACTGTTGGCATCTATCAACTTTTTCTGGAACCACACCATCCAAAAATCCTACACTTTGAAATTTTATAGGTTTAGTGAAATCTGGAATGTGACAAGATACATCATTGTTATAACCAAGACCAGTTCTATGTTTATTGTGTGTCATCTCTTCCCATGGTCTTATAACAAGTTTCACATCAGCACTTCTAACTACGTCCAAATTTTCACCTAAAATCACTTCATTTCTTTGATCATTATTTGACTGAGGATCAGGCTCAAACAAATTTTTGTTTTGAACAAACGCCAGTTTAGAATCAAAAGTTTTCTTTTGAAGTTCGTCTTACTGTAATTGCGATTCTAACTCCAAGAATTCAATTTTTCTTTTAGCATTTTTCAAACATGTCTGTTGGCATCTATCAACTTTTTATGGAATCACACCATCCAAAAATCCTACACTTTGAAATTTTATAGGTTTAGTGAAATCTGGAATGTGAAAAGATACATCATTGTTATAACCAAGACCAGTTCTGTGTTTATTGTGTGTCATCTCTTCCCATGGTCTTATAACAGGTTTCACATCAGCACTTCTAACTACGTCCAAATTTTCACCTGAAATCACTTCATTTCTCTGATCATTCTTTGACTGATGATCAGGCTCAAACAAATTGTTGTTCTGAATAAACGCCAGTTCAGAATCAAAAGTTTTCTTTTGAAGTTCGTCTTGCTGTAATTGTGATTCTAACTCCAAGAATTCAAATTTTCTTTTAGCATTTTTCAAACATGATTGAACATCACAGAGCATGTCTTTTCTATCTTGGACATCGTTATGGACAGTAGATAGCATTAAATTTCTTAGTAACTGTACTAAATCATTCAGTTTGGCCAGTGCAGTTTCAAAGTAAACTTGCAATCAACTTAGAAAAAGGAGGTGTCAACTACCACTAAAAAAGCACCCAATACAAACAAATTTACAATGATTTAATCGGGTGTCGGGTTCAATCGATCATGAACCCATCAATGATAAAAATTCAAGTAAAATATGAACAGCATGTGGTACAATTTCTTCCAAAATTATCATAACAAGGATTTGAACTTATAACCTCAAATATGCCAGCAACTATTTGACTTTTTCAAACCAAAATGTTTCTCTACAACTTCAATTTCCTCATATATAACATTAACTTTTTCAATGACACTATTCACCAGTTACAAATAAGGCATGATGTAAGACCAAAATATAATTTCTTCCTCCGAACAATTTTAAGAGAACCGATACAATGCCTGCAAAATTTTTTGACTTCAAAGATATGTAAACTTGTAACACTAAAGCAATTTTGATACCAAAAAACTGGCAGTTCTGCAACTATAAAGCAATTGACAGACACCCCAATTTCTGATGCACTTTCTGCCTATATTCGTTAGGAAAAATCACTTGGAATAGTCCACTATTAAAAAAAACACTCGTTAATGGGAATCCAAACAAAGAAACCCATAGTGCTACTGTTTAGTGGTGGAGCAGCATTGAATAAGCCGATCAATTTTCTATTTAGTTGTGGAGAAGCATACAAAATTTGTCTCTATTCGGATCACAACCTCTACAAACAGATCAAAACCAAATGTGACTGTATGTGATCACAACGTAAACATACATGCTTTATCTGACAACCTGTGATAGAACAGACAAACCTTTATACAAACACAAATTATGCCAGAGAAATCGGGAAAAATGTATAAATTAGAAGTTTAGAAACAAATTCATCACAAGAAAGGCATGGTTCTAATACATATTTTTTTATAAGTGCCAGGTAATGAAAAAACACGCTATATCCCTCTTATAGTGATTGGTTTCACTTCTAAATTATTTTTCTTTTCAAATGGAAATGTACGATTCCTGAATCCCTGTCTCTCTGCAAAACCAGCCTCAGCGTCTAGATGATTCAAGACGACTTCCAGAGCATAAACTTTATGCTGGTCCTTTAGGGATTTCAATACAACGCTTCCATCTCTACCAAATCAGTCTCAGTCTCTTAGGAGAATTACCGCCTCCATATCATCCAATTGATCTGGTTATAAAGATCCTTTTTATCGCTATTTTCGATTGATACCACAGTGGGCTCAGTGGTTTGCAGCTATTGTTTTCGGCTCAGGAATATGACTGAATTTTTCTTTTACATCTATCAAGGGAACAATTAAAGGTTGAAAAAACTTCAATGGCTATGGAAAATCCCTTTTGATAGTACTCACTCAGATAATTTCTATCCTATTGAGACAGTCCTCGTACCTTCCTCTTGCAAGTTAGTGATATCACCACGTTGTTCATGAAAACTGCACACAGCACGATATCCTCTGTTCATGAAAACCGCACGCATACTGCAACCCGGCCAATCCTTTTGCTTTTCGATGAGAAATTCTCACAGGCCTCTTCGGTTCTGGCTTCATCCCATGTACACAATTAACAGACGCGATCCAAGGCACAACATCAATACATTCTGAGAATTGAACCCTCAATTCATGCACAGTTCAATCAACAACATTGAACCCTTCTAACTCATTGCTCCATCCACCGCAGGCCCGCAGGCCAAAACAACAGGGAGAAACAAGCATGAATTGGAACACACAAGAAGGCCACAAAAATAGTGGCTCACCTATTCAACAGAGGTGATTAACCATGCTCTGATACCACTGTAAGACACACGACACACAATATGGAAACAAAATTCAACAATATATTAATGAATGTCTCAAGGAATGATGTACAATGTGTACACATATAAATACATCAAGAAACTGTTGAATCAGTTCCCCAGGTTTCTTGGACTCTAATAACCGATTACCTAACACAAACTAACCCAAGGATGAGTTGCCTAACAAGAATAGTAACAAGATGCTAATCAGAATCAACATTGTGAGAGTTTGCTTGGATATATTTAACATTAATATTAATGAATAGCAAATTGTCGAAGGAGGAGGTGAAGTGGAGATTGCATATAGGCCAAGATTGTTGTAGGAAGAAGTCAATGACTCTAAGGAAAAAAGCTTCAGAGATTTGTCACACTTTGAATCAATTGACATGAAAATTCCCACATTCTTCTACATTCAGGTTTTGTAGATAGGCTTGGTGGAAACATCTCATTGAAGACATGTTCCGAACAATATGAGACTTTGGAAGTGATTATGCTAACCAGGAAGTCAATTCATTAAAGTAGTGCCATATATCCTATAATTGGAGAGGTTACGTTATTCAAAGAAGTTTCCTTATTTGATTTATTTAGAGGGTTTGATTGGATGTAGCTGTAGGTTGCCTATTTGAAGTAGACATGCATGATTAATTCCCTTCCAAGAGTATGGTATGTGTTGGTCATAAGGTAGCACCAGTCATTTTTTACAGACGGACCTTTGGATAGAGGTATATTAAATGTTATGGCAGGCGTCGAGACATTTAAAAAATGGACCAAAAAGAGATATGAGGATGTGACAAATGTTGTGCTTAAAACAAAACATGTGCAATTGAAAGATTAAAAGGTGCAAACATATGATACGAAAGGTGTAAAGCGGGAGGAGTCAAAAGGTTAAACACCCCCAAAACAAGCACGTGAGGGAATTCTACACACGGGAAATTTCGCGGGGGTCGAGAGATGAGAAGGGGAAAAGACTTATACCCCCGCGGAATTGTATTGAACAGTCATGGGGTGGGCCCGAGGTAAGTGGTGACGTGGCAGCGTGAAGTGTGGAGTTTCGGCGACGTGGCAGAACTAAAAATGGGTTTTAAAGTCCGGTATGCCGTGTATTTAACACGCCCCACGAACGAAATATTTCATGGATCGTATGGTTCACTGCAACACGAAGGTAAGGTAAGTCTTTAGGTAAACTGGTACTGAGGCCCGTACCAGTGTTAAACCCATCACGCAGCGTTCACCTGTCCTCAACCAACACCTAACCACTCCGTCCATCCTACAACCACTAATAGAATATAAGACACATCTGCAAGAAGAAAAAGACCGGATAGATGTCCTGACAGATAAGATTACTCGGTTAAAGGGTGAAAACATTGTTTCATCTCTCAGCTAGGAGTTTCTTCTCCTCCACTTGATCAGGCACAAGCTGCCTACAGAGGCGGGTTTCAACGCCCTCACAGCAGCCTATGTCGAAGTGGAGGGATTCGCCGCAATGCCAGAACCTTTAGCCGACTGCCAACAGAGATGCACACAGTTTGTGAACCAGATTTCCAGCTCATCAGCAAACGTCCCACCTCCAGCATCAACAACTACTTCAACTCTTCCACACCTATGAAATCTTGTCAACTCATGATTCAACCTCAATGACCTATTTAATTTTTACTGAATTAGTTTCTTTTAAGTTTCGAGTGGGTTTTTTGCTCCACTCCAGCATTTTACTTTTCATCAAATTACTGTTTAATTTTCTGTTTTTGAAAACGGCCAAGTGCCTGACTATCCATGATGAGAGGCCTTATTCCTCATCATGAATTTTGTTGTTTTGAGAATGACCTTTAACAAATTTTGGTTATGCGAAGAAGATATTTTTCCAAAAAATATCTTCTCATTGAGATAGGAAGAAGTCTATATAAGTAAGATCTAATGAGAAAAAAAGGGTTCTAGATTTTCTGAAGAAACTTGCAGTGTAAAGAGTTTTGTATGCTTGTGGTGGAATTATCAATGCAAATACACAGAGCCCGTGGGGTTTCAACGAAGAGAAGTTTTATTTATGTGTGAGGATTCCAGTCTTGATGATATATAGTTTATGAATCTTTCTTTGTTATATTGTATCATTGTTCGTTCCACTATTTTCAATTTCCCTATATCATGTTTTGGAATGGGAGTGACTTGCCGGCTCGGGTATGAATTTATCGCTGTTTGGTACTCATGCTTTACTGGTTTATGTCACTTTAAATATGGCTCATACATGATATGTCGTTCCGCTTAACAGATCATTCATATTTCCTCCGTATTAAACATCATGGAATGTTATTCTTACTGAACTGATTGATATGTATGGATTCTTAGCTTCTAAGCCCATATTATGTTGAAATATGTTTTCCGAGTACCATTTCATTAGTAGTTAGTACTCTCCTTTCACCTTCTGCGCAACAAATGTTTTTCTGTTTAAAATACCTATACATCATTGAGAAACTGGCCCTCCCCGATGAAAGCTGTCTCTAAGTTGTCTGAAGTATATATGTGTTGCAGATTTCCCTCTTGCCTCTGCAGTGTCTTTATACCTTGCTAAATCTGAAAGTAGTTTGGTCCCATTTATACAATGATGCTTTACACAAATTTGAAAGGTAGAGAGTTATAAGCTGATAATGAGCCTAAAATATACTTTATACTCCCTGCTGGTTAAGATGTCCTAGGCACTGGTCTTTGGCAACTCAAGGCTGTCTCTAGGAGCTACAACATCTTTTTGGCGCCGTTGCCGGGGACGAAGTTGATGAAAAATTGAAATCCCTGGGCCTCGAAAAAACTCTACTTCACTCTTCAATTAGGCGAGCATGAAGAGTTGAGAGTTGTATACCCCTCACCTTGGTGACTCCACATTCATTTTCCTTGCCAAATCTCTTCGCAGTCCTGGCTCCTCGGAAGCCACACCTTAGGTCAGATACTTCTCAGCCAAAGACGCCCTCTGTGTCTGACCCAGAAAGAATTTTACATAGAAGAAGCTGGAGGGGGAGACCATTTGTTCATACTGAGATTCCACCACTCTCTCTAGAAGACCTTCCTTCTTCCTCTTCTCAAGTTGCTCATTGGCAAGATTTTAACTCTGCTCTAGGTGAAACCGGCTATTATTCAGACTATCTACCCGCGGGAAATATCCGAGTCAAGGACGAGGCTAAGTCAGTAGACACCACTCGTTACATATTTCATCCTACTCCAAAGGTCGAGGTGTTAAAGAGGTCACGGAAGTATCTACTGTTACCACTCCTCCCTTGTCTCCATCATCCCAAGCCGCCGTTCATTATATTCCTATCATCATTCACACTGCGCTTCCACCTAACCCTCCACTTACTCACCAAGCTCTCGTGTTACCTCCACCTCCTCCTCCAATGGCTAACGTCCCTGGATTCCTGCAAAATAGATATGCTCCTCTGGAGCTCCCTGCAGTATTAAATGACATGCCACAAGATTATTTAAAGATACTGCCCAGATTCAGTGGTGAGAATGAGATTGAAGCCCAGAAACATATCGAAGTCTTCTACTCTTTTGCAGAAAATTTTAATGTGGAACATCTGGACGTAGTCCTAAGGCTTTTTGTGCAGTCCTTAGATGGGGAAGTTAGAAAGTGGTTCAAGACACTTGGAGCTCGTTCTATCAATACATGGGAGGGAATGGAGGATACTTTCATCAAAAAATGGGGGGAAAAGAAATATCATGGTAATATTATTACTGAATTCAACACTCTGAAAAAGAAACATAATGAAGGGGTGTCAGAGTTTATTAGAAGATTTAACAAATTGTACCTGAGTCTCCCCGCTGACATGAAGCCTCACCAGACCACTGCCAAGGTCGTTTTTGTGGCAGCGTTTGATTCTGAGTTCAGTTTCTCCTTGAGAGAAAGGAAGCCAACCACTCTAGATGATGCACAGACTGATGCATTGGAGATAGAAGAAAATTTCACCTCTACTGGAAAATCTAAAGGGAAACATGAACAGGATATTAGAAGAAGGGGAAAGGAGGAAGTATCCACTTCAAACCAAGACAGAGATTCAGCCAGTGACAAGCTCGAGGATATGAACAAGATGATCAGGAATCTCTCAAGTAAGTTGACTAAGCTTGAGATGGAGGCCAAGAACTCACCCCCAAAGAATTTTTAAAATGATCCAAACATAGGTTACAATCCACAAAACTAGAAACCTCCCTTGCAGATCCTGCAAAGGGAACGAAAGGAGCAGCCTGACCAAGTACCTCATCCTCTGTACTTAGAAGGTCAAGTTGATGGTCCTACTGAGGATGTCACTTATGAAGGAGAGGAGGCCTATCTAGCTTATGCAAGCAGTGACGAAGTAGAATGCCCCCTACTTGCAGTGGAAGCAGGGGAAGTGTCAGCACAAGAAAAAGCTGATGAAAGTATCGAGGATCCGGAGATTGACGACTATTGCAAGCAGTTTGTCGACTTCATGCAGGCTCAGTTTAATAAAAAATATGATCTCAGATCTTCTAGAAAGAGGACCCGCACTCAAGATGAAGAGGAAGACACACCACAAAAACCAGCACCTGTTCAGGAGGAGATGGCCCAGAGAACCCCTGATGAAGGTAAGAGACCTATGGACCAACCTTTACGATCTAATACTCAAAGGCCTTCTACTTCTCAAGTAACTGCTTCCCCTAATGTCAAGCCCATTGTAAAAGAAGACCAGCCTCCCTTCCAAAGCAAGGATTCAAGAGAAAAAGAATTGCCAATAGATAAGTCTCCATCTATCTTCAGTTTACAAAAAGAGCTTGAAAAAGTAAAAATCCCAGTCCCCTTGACTGAGCTATTGAAACAGCTAGCATATCAGTACCAAGTCACATCCTTCATGCTTCCTCCAGAAGTAATATACATTCCAGATAGTCTCAACCTACAAGAATAAAGGCCTATGGTGGTGTTTGGTCCACACGTTGAGGAGTTAGACCCTTCCACACCTCCCTTCTATGTGTCTCTAGTGATCCACGATCTATTGCTCCACAATTGTATGCTAGACTCTGGGGCCTCCCACAATCTTATGCCTCTATCTATCATGGAACAATTAGGACTCCAAATCACCCGTCCATATAAGAATTTGTACTCATTTGAATCCAAAAGAGTTAAATGCCTGGGCATGATCAAGGATCTAGTGGTCAATCTGGCCCAAATCCCAGCCAAAAGTGTAGTAATGGATATTGTGGTGGTCGGCATCCTAGCCCGCTTTGGTATGCTACTATCAAGGTCCCGGGGAACAAAAATTGGTGGGTCAATCAAATTGGATCTAACATATGCCACTATCCCAATTTTTGGTGGCCAAGAGAGGAGACTATACAGAGAGACCAGATTCGTCAAAACAGTTACCAAGGTTGAAAACTCAGAAAATTCCCCTGTTTACAGTAAGGAAGGAGAATTTTCATGCCTGTTGTTAGAAGAAGATCACAGTTATGCTCACGAACCCTCCTTCTGTCAAATAAGGACCTAAAAATCCTTAGAGAACCTTGAAACCGGGATATGGACTCTACATTTTGATGGAGCAAATTCTAAGGAAGGTAACAGGGCTGGAGTGTTATTGATTTCTCCTACAGGCAAATGGGTCCCGCTGTCCTTCAAATTAGAGTAGGAGGCCACCAACAATGTGGCTGAGTACGAAGCGCTTTTTCTAGGGTTGCAAACAACCATGAATATGAATATCCAGAGTCTGAAGGTCTTGGGCGATTCGGAATTGGTGGTCTGAAAAATCAAAAATCAGTGTCAAGCTAAGCATCCTCGTCTCAGAGCTTACAGGAATGAAGTATGGGACATGGTGGAAAATTTTTTCTCAGCTTTTAATATTAAGTTCATGCCCCGGGAGCAGAATAGGATTGCAGATTCACTTGCTGTAGCTGCCAGTACTTTCCGTCCACCCTAAAATCCCCTCTTGAGGTATGAGATAGAGGTAAGATATCGACCTTCAATCCCAGACAATGTCAAACATTGGCAAGTGTTTGAAGATGATGAGCAAGTGAAAAGATTCCTAGAGACAGTTGGGGAGTTCTCTAATATGGAAATTGACTGTTATGAGGAAGGTGATGTTGAGAACCATTCAGGAAACAGGTGGGAAGAAAAAATGGCAGGAAGTAAAGTGTTACAGCTGAAGGGAAACATCATCCCTAGAGGGCTGGTGCCTCTAGAAAGACTATTTGACAAAAATGACGTCCCCAGGCATCCCAGCAAAATGACAGAGGAAAACCAACTAGAAGACCTGAATCTGGGTACTGACGCTGAGCCCAAAATTGTAAGATTTTCCAGAAGAGTCCTGGATGAATATAAGGAGAGGTACTTGAAACTATTTCAGTCGTACAAGGATGTATTTGCATGGTCCTATCAGGACCTAAAAACGTTTGATACCAGCATCTTGCAGCACGAAATTCCCCTGAAGGCAGATGCAAAGCCTCACAAACAGAAGCTCAGACAAATAAATCCTCTGCTGCTCCCCTCCATTGAGAAAGAAATCAAGAAGCTGCTAAAGGATAAAATAATTGTGCCATTAAAACACTCTGAATGGGTGGCAAATCTAGTCCCTGTCCAAAAGAAAAATGGAGAAATAAGGTTGTGCGTTGATTTTAGAAATTTGAATAGAGCCTCCCTGAAAGACAATTACCCATTATCGAAGATGGACCACATTTTGCAGAAAGTGGTGGGGGCCTCTAGAATGTCTATGATGGATGGTTTTTCAGGTTATAACCAGGTGGCTGTACTCCCAGAGGACCAGAATAAGACTACTTTCACCACCCCTTGGGGTACCTTCATGTACGCTAGGATGCCTTTTGGGCTGATTAACGCAGGAGCCACTTTTCAGAGGGCCATGGACATTTCTTTTGTTGGGGAGCAGGATAATTTTCTGGTGGTTTATCCGGATGATATTACAGTGTTTTTGAAAGATGATGCTAAGCATATTCAACACTTATAGAGAAATTTTGAAAAATGCAGGAGGTATGGTCTTTCCCTCAATCCTCAGAAATCTTTGTTTTCATTATAAGAGGGTAAGATCCTGGGGCACATTGTGACTAGGGATGGGGTCAATATTGATCCTAAAAGAGTGGAGGTTATAAATGGTATCTCCCTCCCCAGGAATAAGAAAGAAGTGCAGGTGTTTCTAGGGCGTATCAATTTCCTAAGAAGGTTTATTCCTAACTATGCTGAGATAGTCAGGCACATAACAGATATGTTGAAGAAGAATAAGGAGGTGAAATGGTCACAAGAATCACGGGAGGCCTTTGCTAGAATAAAAAATGCATTCGCTGAAGCCCCTGTGCTGGCTGGGCCTGATTATGCTAAACCATTTATGATATTCTCTTTTGCTTCGCCTCATACAGTAGCTGGGGTTCTTTTACAAAAAAATGATGATGGGTATGAGTAGCCCATAGCTTTCTTTAGCCAGGTTCTTCATGATGCAGAATTGAAGTATAATATATTGGAGAAACAAGCATATGCCTTAGTAAAATCCCTCAAAGCATTTCACATGTATATTCTACAGTCCCACATCACTGCATTCGTGCCCACTGCAGTTGTTAAAGACATTCTCGTCTAGGGTGATAGTGAAGGAAAAAGAGGCAGATGGATTGTCAAAATATAGGAATACGATCTGGATATCCGGCCAACCAAATTGATTAAGGGCTAGGGATTAGCCAAAATTCTATCCGAATCGAACTATCAGGCCCTAGGCATAAACTTGTCCATGATAGTAAGTGGAGAATCTACAGAAGAAGAGGAACAACAAGCTGTGGAGGTATCCAGCCCGCAAACATGTCTAAAGTACCTCACCAGCCCATGGTACAAGGAGATTATAGAATACCTCCTAACACTCAGCCGCCCACCCAGCTGTGATAAAATGAAATACAGGGCACTAAGGCTGAAGTAACAGAAATACACAGTTGCAAGCGGCCAGCTTTACTGGCGAGATCCTTCAGGTATCCTACTCCTGTGCCTCACAGAGAACGAAGTGGAGAACATAATGACCGAATTTCACGAGGGTATCTGCCGAGGACATTACAGCTGGAAGGGCACAGCTCATAAAATATTGAAGTTTGGTTTCTACTGGCCTAAATTATTCGGAGATGGCTTTGCCTGGGTTAGAGCATGTGATAAATGCCAAAAAATTGCCGAAAAGCAAAAATTAGTAGCTGTGCCCTTGATCCCGGTTCATGTAGACGAACCTTTCAAACAGTGGGGAATCAATTTCATAGGCGAAATTCACCCACCCTCAAGTGGCCAGCACAAATGGATCTTGACTGCTACAGATTACTTCACGAAATGGGTGGAAGCCATACCTGCAAGGAATGCTACAGACACAGTGATAATAAAATTTATGGAAGAGAACATCATATCCAGATTTGGCTGCCCTGCTAGAATAGTGAGTGATAATGCACAGGCTTTCAAATCTGCAAAATTTGTGAGTTTCTGCCGGCAGTATAATATCTCACTGAGTCACTCCACAGCTTACTATCCGCAGGGAAATGGTTTGGTAGAATCTTAGAATAAAACCCTGGTGAGGGCCTTAAGGAAGACTATTAATGAAAATCAGAGGAATTGGGATTCCCAACTGAAATTTGCTTTGTGAGAAAATAGAATCACTAATAAAAGAGCAACTGGGAAATCTCCATATGAATTGGTATATGGATGAGCAGCTGTGTTTCCTATACAGTTAGCCCTACTTGTGGCTCAGTTCATGCAAGAGAGTGAGGAAGAACCTGATGATGTCACTAGAAGAATTAACCAGCTGGTGGAACTCGAAGAAACGCGTAGTCAGGTAAGTCAGAGGCTGGAGGCATACCAGGAGAAAATTAAAGAACTGTTTGATCAACGTGCCAAAGACAGAAAGTTATAGACAGGGGACTTAGTACTCAGGTGGGACGTACGAAGGGCCGATAAAGGAAAGCACGGTAAATTCGACCCCCTCTAGTTCAGTCCCTTCAAGATCACAGAGCAAGGCGGTAACAATACTTTCAGACTGGAGAATTTACACGGAGATTTTCTCAACGCCCCTGTAAATGGTCAATTCCTAAAACCCTACTTTCAGTTCTGAGCTGGGCCGGGGGGGGCCTGATTGTATCGTATTGTATATTAGTAGCTGTTTTCTTTTCTGAATTGAATAATGCATGAGTCATGTTGAGTTGTGAACAAGGAAATTAAAAATGTAGATGAAGGACAATGGATGGTGCACACAGAAGATAAACAGGCGGTCTGCGTAGTTCTCGACACGTTCAGGAGTAAAACGTGTCGTCCCCAGGTGGAGGAAATGTTGGTCATAAAGTAGCACCAGTCATTTTTTACAAAAGGACCTTTGGACAGAGGTATATTAAATGTTATGGCAGGCGTCGAGACATTTAAAAAATGGACCAAAAAGAGATATGAGGATGTGACAAATGTTGTGCTTAAAAGAAAACATGTGAAATTGAAAGATTAAAAGGCACAAACATATGATACAAAAGGTGTAAAGCGGGAGGAGTCAAAAGGTTAAACACCCCCAAAACAAGCACGTGAGGGAATTCTACACACGGGAAATTCCGCGGGGGTCGAGAGACGAGAAGAGGAACAAACTTATACCCCCGCAGAATTGTATTGAACAGTTGTGGGGTGGGCCCGAGGTAAGCGGTGACGTGGCAGCGCAAAGTGTGGAGTTTCGGCGACATGGCAGAACTAAAAATTGGTTTTAAAGTCCGGTACACCGTGTATTTAACATGCCCCACGAACGAAATATTTCATGGATCGTATGGTTCACTACAGCACGAAGGTAAGGAAAGTCTTTAGGTAAACTGGTACTGAGGCCCGTACCAGTGTTAAACCCGGCACGCAGCGTTCACCTATCCTCAACCAACACCCAACCACTCCGTCCGTCCTACAACTGCTGACAGAATATAAGACACGTCTGCAGGAAGAAAAAGACCAGATAGATGTCCTGACAGATAAGATTACTCGGTTAAAGGGTGAAAACATTGTTTCATCTCTCAGCTAGGAGTTTCTTCTCCTCCACTTGATCAGGCACAAGCTGCCTACAGAGGCGGGTTTCAACGCCCTCATAGCAGCCTATGTCGAAGTGGAGGGATTCGCCGCAATGCCAGAACCTTCAGCCGACTGCCAACAGAGATGCACGCATTTTGCGAACCAGATTGCCAGCTCATCAGCAAACGTCCCACCTCCAACATCAGCAACTGCTTCAACTCTTCCACACCTATGAAATCTTGTCAACTCATGATTCGGCCTCAACGTCCTATTTACTTTTTACTGAATTAGTTTCTTTTAAGTTTCTAGTGGGTTGTTTGCTCCACTCCAGCATTTTACTTTTCATCAAATTATTGTTTACTTTTCTGTTTTTGAAAACGGCCAAGTGCCTGACTATCCATGATGAGAGGCCTTATTCCTCATCATGAATTTTTTTGTTTTGAGAATGAGCTTTAACAAATTTTGGTTATGCGAAGAAGATATTTTTCCAAAAAATATCTTCTCGCTGAGATAGGAAGAAGTCTATATAAGTAAGATCTAATGAGAAAAAAGGGTTCTAGATTTTCTGAAGAAACTTGTAGTGTAAAGAGTTTTGTATGATTGTGGTGGAATTATCAATGCAAATACACAGAGCCCGTGGGGTTTCAACGAAGAGAAGTTTTATTTATGTGTGAGGATTCCAGTCTTGATGATATATAGTTTGTGACTCTTTCTTTGTTATATTGTATCGTTGTTAGTTCCACTATTTTCAACTTCCCTATATTATGTTTTGGAATGCGAGTGACTTGCCGGCTTGGGTATGAATTTATCGCTGTTTGGTACTCATGCTTTATTGGTTTATGTCGCTTTAAATATGGCTCATACATGATATGTCGTTCCGCTTAACACGTCATTCATATTTCCTCTGTATTAAACATCATGGAATGTTATTCTTACTGAAATGGTTGATATGTATGGATTCTTAGCTTCTAAGCCCATATTGTGTTGAAATATGTTTTCCGAGTACCATTTCATTGGTAGTTAGTACTCTCCTTTCACCTTCTATGCAACAAACGTTTTTCTGTTTAAAATACCTATACATCATTGAGAAACTGGCCCTCCTCGATTAAAGTTGTCTCTAAGTTGTCTGAAGTATATATGTGTTGCAGATTTCCCTCTTGCCTCTGCAGTGTCTTTATACCTTGCTAAATCTGAAAGTAGTTTGGTCCCATTTATACAATTATGCTTTACACAAATTGAAAAGGTAGAGAGTTATAAGCTGATAATGAGCCTAAAATATACTTTATACTCCCTACTGGTTAAGATGTCCTAGGCATTGGTCTTTGGCAACTCAAGGCTGTCTCTAGGAGCTACAACAGTATGAAAGATGCTGTTTGACAAGATTGACCTAGTTGAAAACAATTACAGCAGAGGCTTGCAGTTGGAAGTTAGAATTACCTTCTTTATGGGTTTTATTATGAAAAAGACAATAGTTGGAAGTTAGAATTATCTTCTTTATGGGGTTTATCGTAACAAAAACCAGCATTTGGAAGTTAGAGTTAATTGCTTTATGGGTTTTATCATGAACAAACAACAATTTTCTTTTGTCACCTAAACTTCATTGAAACCGCAATTTGAGACAGATGGCAGCTAACAAAAATTTGAGAAAATTATAAATCACTTTAACATAAACGAATTATGAAACCAACCCATTAAATGGTTTTTATATTGCTCATGTATTATCTGGTAACAAAAGTTGAACTGTTCTACAGAGCTGCAAAATTTTCTGTTAAATTCATCTTAATGTTTTCCCTTTCCTGGAGAGTGCCATGAACCTCTGATACCTTCTCATCACCACCAAACTATCAAGAATATGAAAACAAACCACAAATCCAAAGCAAATGTCCACAACAAATTTGGCAACATCTCTCTTTATCTTACCCAATAAACCATCACATTATTTACAAATAAAACTTTACCTGTACTATTTTTACAAGCATGAAACAATCTCAACGAACAGAATTACATAAGCACTAGACACTGCTGCTTTAGGTGTGTCGCTTATAACTCAATATTGCGTCAACTATCGCCATAACTTAAACAATAGTCACTGCTGTTGTTGTTGTGTTCTTTGTAACACAACAATACCATCTTCTGCAGAGGTTTTTATTTAGTTGTTGGCGCAGCTGATCAATAATTGCCCCACTCGTTTTGTAGTTTGGAACATTACGCTAGTCTCAATACAACGAATTTTCCACACCCGCTGATATTTAACTCCCGAAAATTTTCATAATTGCAAATATCCCCTAATTGCCTCAATTCTTTACAAGAATACAAGGTCAGATGTTGGCAAATAAGCTATCAAGGCGCTTATGCTTCCCTGTGGTCTTTGGAATGTGTCAAAGGAAAGCCCCATATTTTTTATTTTTGCAGTTATAGAGGCACCTGGAAATGCAAATATTTAGGTTTAAGGTACAAGTAGATAATAAATGAAATAGACTGAAATATGAATCAAGACGCGTTTGTCTATCAGAAATTCATGCTGCCACCATAGTTGTAATTTCCTCCCAATCACTTGGAACACTTTGAATTTCTCCACATGAATCCAGGAATACAATAAAGTATAAGATGTGGCTATCCATCTTCATAATCTTCTTCCTAAATAATTATCTTTGGTTGCAACAAGATACTGGTTCTTCAAAACACAAAATTGGAAAACAGTGAATAGAAGCCTCAGACAGACACTGAGAACCTCATCCCTTATATTTGATATCATAATATTCTTGAACGCATCTCCTTCATATCGGATATGAAGATACTGACATCCGTAAACTTCGGTTATTATATTTTCATGGAAGAAAAGTATACAGATTTATCATTCAGCGCGTTAACAAACTTGAAAAGTGTACAGTTATATCACTCCTCATTATCTACTAATTCAAGGAAAAATATGCACTGCGCAGATCTATCATGCTTGGAATAAACAAATTTGAAATACAAAGGTTGAAACGACTGAAGTACAGATTCACTTATCAATACGGTTTAATTTTCTTTCAACAAGCACTCCTAACACTTTTAACGATAATAACAATCTATAAAAATGTTTGATAAACCGATCTACCAAATATATTCGCTGGATTTGGCTTGACTTAGTACTAGCCGAGATCCATCTTAATTCCGAATCTATCAAGCGCAGGATCAAATCTCTCGAGGTGCAAACCTCTTTTTTGAGTGCAAAACTTGAGAGAGGATTTGCACCTCGAGAGATTTGATCCCTCTCGGCTCTTGATAGATCCGGAGTTAAGATGGATCTAGGCTAGTTTCAGTCGAAAAATTCGAAGATATGATTAATTTTATCAATAATATTTAAATAATTCAAATATTAATATAATCATTTTAAATATGCTAAATATTTCTGAGATTAACTTGGTCATTTTAATTTTAAATTTTCTTAGTTACTTCAGTTTGTTGAGATGATAAATATTGTTAATAACTATTGTTAGGGATCTGTAATTTTAGTAGATTGGTGAGACTAAAACTGCAGAAGCAACATCGTTCCAACCAACTTTGGGATTCTAGGATTTAGCCCTCCTGAATCCGGAGAGGGATCTCTCCAATATGTACAAAGATGGATTTGTCTTTCAAGTTTGGGGTTATGATATTAGGCTAGTTATGAAGGCCGAGGGTTTGTTTTTATTTTTGGATGGTTGAGCGTGATTTTTACTTGAGGGGAAAGTTCTAAGTGCAAAGAGTTTCAAAGGTGAGAAGTTGCAAGCAAACAGAGTAAATTTCAGCCAAAAAGATAGATTATTGCAGGTTTTAGTCCATTGGGCTATGGAGTCATAATAGGGTTTAATTGGAACAGCAAGAGGCAAGAGTGATCCATGGGGCAATTCATATATGTCTAAGGATCTCTTTGAAGTTTGATTTATGGAATGAAATAATACATTAAGAAGGGGAAATACACAAATGAAGAACAAAGAGTAGCCTAAGATCAGGGAAGTACTTTCAAACTAACCTGCTTTTGACACACACTTAAGAAAAACATAAAAGCAATCTGAGATCAAGCAAGTACTTTTAAACTGGCCTGCTTTTGATGCACTTTCAAATAGAAAACATATAAAACAAAGGGAAACATGAAGACAACTGTTTGGAGTAGAAACTAGCGGGCTAGGCTCACCACAAATCCTCTCCTAGCTCTGCTTTACTTGGTTACTTTCAAGACCAACACAAATGTAACACAGAATGGCCTAAGATCTAGTAATTACTTTTAAACTAACCAACTTTTAACACATTCCAAGGGAAAAATTCAGACAGCGTTTGGGAATAAAACTAGGACTAGGGCACACCATATCTTCCATAGTTCATCTCTACTTAACTAGTTCTGAACATAACATTCAAGAATAATATTCAGCTAAGGAAATAAGATGAGGGAACGCCGACATTCCTATGCTTAAACTGAATTAAATCATTCCTAAATAACACAGATTGGAAGAAAACATATATATAAATATTTTCAGTTAGAGAAGGTTACTGATATACAGTAGGTCCTAACTCTATGCATGTTGTTCTTTATAAGAGAATATGAAACGCAGTGCAAACGGAAACAAAATAACAAGTTACAATTTAGAAAAACATCACCGTCAACATAGACCAGGATCCCATAAATCAGCTTGTATTGATGCTCCAAACCAGTTACAACTTTAAGTCCAATGCTTTAGTTTAGCAATCATCTACTCATCTCAGCCTAACTTATCTACCACAAGCAGAGCTCCAAGGGCCAACAAACACTATTTACAAGCAGATGTTTTGAGTTCAAGTGTATTTCAAAGTTCTGCAACCAACAATTTCTCATCTTCTACATAAGTATTTATAGAAGGATGAGGAGGTGAGACCTAACAAAAGATCTCTAAGGACAATTAAAATAGATTCAAGACTTCTCGGCCTTTGAGGGGCCCGATGGAGAAGTTTACAGGTGGAATACTGTATTAACTGTTTTACAATAAATATCAAAGCTCGGTGGGAGCTTTTATTGACTTTGAGGCTCTGTGTAAAGTTTTGGAGTAACTCTGCAGATATTTCTGCATTGATTTCCTTGCAGAAGTAACTCCCTGGCTGCGCTGAGGCAAAATCTGATCTTCTTCAATAAATTCGGCCTCTGTTTGAATACTTTGAGGAACATGTGGCATTCGGGTAGTTGAGGAATCAATTGGCCTCAGATGTGGTAGTGGAGGCTTTTCTGTCTATTAAACACTTATGATTTTCTGTTGACTATGTTTTAATCCAGGGAATTAGGCTTTTGATAGTCATTCTTAGCTGTAATTCCCCAGATCTATCTTTAATCTTAATCTGCTGTGCTTTGTCTTCAAACTTATACTCTTTAACTGTTTTTTTTGAATAAAACAATGTCTTGTCGATGTGCAGGGCCGCGCAAGGCTTTTATGTTATCAACACTCATGAATCATTGATAAAAAATTTGAACGGAGTCCTGTGAAAGGTTCTCTTTATAGGCCGAAGGCACGTGAATCGTCATTCCCACCTCATGGCCTTTCTTCAATATAACAGTGAAAACCCTTTAAAAAACCTACATAAAATATAGAACAATTAAGAAATCCTGTGTTTTTAGGTTTAAACTACTTCAGATGGCGGGGAGGGAGCGTAGCCATTGGATGAAAGCATCCAACGGTGGATATCGGTGAAAAAAGGCAAAAGGAGAGAGGAGAGAAGAAATAAGGCAGGGTGGTTTCGGACCGTCCGATCCTGACACGTGGATGGTCCATATTGAATCAGGAGGTCGCAATTGGGGGGTCTCACGATGCGATTAATCGCATCGCAGATATTTGCGATGAGCACTGTAAATAAGATCGCAATTTGGAATGATTGCGATTTGCGATGGATTGCATTGCAGATATTTGCAATGAGCACTTTGAATAAGATCGCAATTTGGAATGATCGCGATTCGCGATGGATCGCATCGCAGATATTTGTGATGAGCACTTCAAATAAAACCGCAGTTTGGAAGGGTTGCGATTGCGATTCAGCGCCGTGAGGGGCTTAGCACATGGTTCCGGGGTGAAGGCATGTAGAGGGAAGTGGTTAGGACTTAGGCCAAAGGGGCTTAAGTCCATAGTAAAGACTTTTATTTTTTATGCATTTTTCATGGTTTTCAATGGATTTTGGAGGCTTTGGAAAAGCTAAAGAATGGGTCTTTAACCTTATAAAAGTGTTTTTCATGAAGGGTATAAAATAAATCATGAAAACAAAGGGGATTTTATGGAGAAAAAGGGGAGTAGATGAAGGTTAGTTTTGAGTGAGAGAAAGGGGGAAAATGATGGTTTCTCAACAGTCTTTTCTATGAAATCAGCAAAATTTCTGAGTATAAAAATGGGAATAGTAAAATGAAGATTTCGGACAGAGGCATGAGGCCTTCAAAGAGTCTTCAAGAGCCAACAATTTTTAGTAATACAATTTGTTCCTTGGAGGCTCAAAGAGTCTTAGCCACCTTTTGGTATAAAAAATATTATAGGTGGCTAACAGTGGCTCCACTTGGGGATGGTGCCTTCTTGAAGGCATCAACAACTTCAGACTTGCATTCTCTGGGAGGCTGATCAGTTGCCTCATCCATTTATGCTTCTTTGGGAGGCTGACCTGTGCTTGATCCATTGGGCTGCCCTTCTTTTGCTGAGATGATCTTCTCTGAAAACATATTTAGCAGCTATGAAAACAATGGACCTTCATCAATACAAACTTTCTACCTACCCAATCCTACTGATCTAGCATTTTTTTATTCATCAGAGTGCACTTGGATTGGCAAACTCTTTTGCAACATTTTATTCTTTTGAAAGCATGAAATCTAATCTATTTCTACTCCTTATTTCTCCCTGAACTCAGATTAAACAGTTGAGTTCAGATGCTTCTCTACCTAATCTACTATCTGTTGGGATTAAACTGTCCAACAGATTTTCATTCTCTAAATTCTAAAAAAGAAATTTAAAAAGCATTCAATTCAGGATTAAATAGTCTAACTTGATGCTAGTCTATGGCATAAAAACAAGTTGCACATAGACATTTATTTGCAGGAAATTTAAAACAAAATGGAAGGCTTAAGATCTAAAAATTTCTCATCATGGCCTTCTCCTTTTACAACTCTGTTTTGGCTTTTGTCTGAGTTGTTTCTTCCTTTTTCTCTGGTTCGGATTTTGAGCTAATTAGAACCAGATTTACTTCTTTTTGACTCAGAAAAATAAAATAGATTTGAGTAATCTCTCTTTTGGAAACTTAGGTTCGGATTTTGATCATGTTTGAAGCTTTAATTTCTATCCTAAACTATCTACTGATAAGCCAAGATTAAACAGTTTGGCATATCAAATTCACTATCCTATCAACAGAAATTTTAAAGCTAATTAGTCAAGATTAGACAGTTTGACTAACTAGAAGTGTGTTCTTTAGGAGTGGCATTTAAGCTTGCACACTTTCAGAATTTGTCTCTCTTTTTTGGTATGGGGCTATACCTTTCTTGTTTTGACAATCTGCCCTCTTTTCTTTCTTTCTTCTATTTTTGTATTTTTGATTTTTCTTCAAAGCAGAAAACAACAACTAACTACATGCTCAAAACTGAGCTTTATTGAAATTCCTACCTAACCTATTCTAACTTGGAGTATTTACATTTATCATATGATACAAAAGTGCCAATGCAGCCAGCTGAGTAATGTCAAGAAGAAGTAGAAACTCTGGTTGCTTGTCAGAGGTATGCATAGAACATATTGAAGATTAACCTTCAATATTAAGGATATCACAGAAGGTGACAAATTTTCATGTCTCTAGCTCTTGCAAAGGATCACTACTTGATAATTTGAGCCAGTTGGGATTTCCACACATTATTCCATAGGATCAACAAAGAAAAGATGAATATTCTCTTCTTTTGGGCCCTCCATGTCTGGTAGATTATCTACTTCCCAGGCTTCGGCTTTGGGGAGTATCTCTTCAGTATGTAGCTTGGAAGTATCGTCATCTTTAACCTGCACAATAGTAAACCATGAAATATTTTCTTTCTCTAAATATATGCTTGCTTCTAATATACATTCAGGTTCTTGGAATGGCAGATTGACATTAATGAAGGGAGAAGTCTCTTCTTGGGAAGATGGTATATCCACAGCAGGATAGTCTTCTATCTGTTTCTCTCCCTCTTCTTCATCATCATCTGAACTGGAAGACTCATCATATTTGGCGGTGTTGTCATATTGTAGCCCTGGTATGCTTGTATTCAGTGGGCTGAACTCTGTGAAGAGGTTATTATATTCTTGAGTGGGGGTGTATTCAATTGTTTCCTCTTGCTCAAAAATTTCTTCAGTACTCTTCTCTTCACCTTCTGAGTTGAAAGGCTGTTGATTCCCAATAAAGTGAAAACCTTTTATGATGGATCGAAAAGGATGATTGCAGCTTTCAAGTTGATGATGGTGAAACTCATAACACCAATCAAATGCTGGTTGCCCTGCATGATTAGTTTCTTCTTGGAAATCATCATCATCATCATAAGACTGATTGAAGTTTGAAAATTTATTAGAATAAACATTTTCATCAGTCAAACATATTGGGATATCAGTAGGTCCTTCTTCATTCTGATCCACAAAAGAACTTTCTAAATCTGTACAACAAAGTTATCTATGTGAATAGGCAAGAGTGTTTGTTTTGAAAAAAGTTTCAGAGACTGGCTGTTTATTAATAGTCTGATCTATCTCTTTTTCTATCAAAGGGGAAGATGTTTCTATGTTCCTTTGAACAGGAGTACAACATTTCTCTATTGATTCAACTACTTCAGGTGGATTAGGTTCAGGATGGGCTCTAGTGTGAATCTTTCAAGGAGCCACTATGATATGTTTTTCAGTCCGAAATAAACAAGACAAGTTCAACTAGATATGACAGTCTTTGAGAGGTTAACTAGTCTGTTTGCACACATTTTAATCCTACAGTCCTCTAACTCAGTTTGGATGATATTACAATGATAAGGGTTCTTCCCAATGGAGTCTTAAGGTCTGCTCAGGATTGTGGAGTCGCCAAGTGGAAGTTTTTAGCTCTTTTCAAAGGTAAAAGGTTTTATGGTCTACCACCTTGTTTATTGAATACCAATCTAACCAGAGATCTTGGGTCTTCTAAGTGCCCAAGGGTGTGTAAGATAAAATGCACTCATTCCCCAGCGGAGTCGCCAAAAATGTTAGGGATCTGTAATTTTAGCATATTGGTGAGACTAAAACTGCAGAAGCAACATTGTTTCAACCAACTTTGGGATTCTAGGATCTAGCCCTCCTGAATCCGGAGAGGGATCTCTCCAATATGTACAAAGATGGATTTTTCTTTGAAGTTTGGGGTTATGATATTAGGCTAGTTATGAAGGCCGAGGGTTTGTTTTTATTTTTGGATGGTTGAGCGTGATTTTTACTTGAGGGGAAAGTTCTAAGTGCAAAGAATTTCAAAGGTGAGAAGTTGCAAGCAAACAAAGTAAATTTCGGCCAAAAAGATAGATTATTGCAGGTTTTAGTCCATTGGGCTATGGAGTCATAATAGGGTTTAATTGGAACAACAAGAGGCAAGAGTGATCAATGGGGCAAGTCATCTATGTCTAAGGATCTCTTTGAAGTTTGATTTATGGAATGAAATGATACATTAAGAAGGGGAAATAAACATATGAAGAACAAAGAGTAGCCTAAGATCAGGGAAGTAATTTCAAACTAACCTACTTTTGACACACACTTAAGAAAAACATAAAATCAATCTAAGATCAAGCAAGTACTTTTAAACTGGCCTGCTTTTGATGCACTTTCAAATAGAAAACATATAAAACAAAGGCAAACATGAAGGCAACTATTTGGAGTAGAAACTAGTGGGTTGGGCTCACCACAAATCCTCTCCTAGCTCTGCTTTACTTGGTTACTTTCAAGACCAACACAAAGATAACACAGAATGGCCTAAGATCTAGTAAGTACTTTTAAACTAACCGGCTTTTAACACATTCCAAGGGAAAAATTCAGACAACGTTTAGGGATAAAACTAGGACCAGGGCACACCATATCTTCCATAGTTCATCTCTACTTAACTAGTTCTGAACATAAAATTCAAGAATAATATTCTGCTAAGGCAACAAGACGAGGGAACGCCGGCATTGCTATGCTTAAACTGAATTAAATCATTCCTAAATAACACAGATTGGAAGAAAACATATATATAAAGATTTTCAGTCAGAGAAGGTTACTGATATACAGTAGGTCCTAACTCTATGCATGCTGTTCTTTATAAGAGAATATGAAACACAGTGAAAATGGAAAAAAAATAACAAGTTACAATTTAGAAAAACATCACTGTCAACATAGACCAGGATCCCATAAATCAACTTGTATTGATGCTTGAAACCAGTTACAGCTTTAAGGCCAATGCTTTAGTTTAGCAATCATTTACTCATCTCAGCCTAACTTATCTACCACAAGTAGAGCTCCAAGGGCCAACAAACACTATTTACAAGCAGATGTTTCGAGCTCAAGTGTATTTCAAAGTTCTGCAACCAACAATTTCTCATCTTCTACAGAAGTATTTATAGAAGGATGAGGAGGTGAGACCTAACAAAAGATCTCTAAGGACAATTAATACAGATTCAAGACTTCTCGGCCTTTGAGGGGCCCGATGGAGAAGTTTACAGGTGGACTACTATATTAACTATTTTACAATAAATATCAAAGCTCAGTGGGATCTTTTATTGACTTTGAGGCTTTGTGTAAAGTTTTGGAGTAACTCTGCAGATATTTCTGCATTGATTTCCTTGCAGAAGTAACTCCCTGGCTGCGCTGAGGCAAAATCTGATCTTCTTCAATAACTTCGGCCTCTGTTTGAATACTTTGAGGAAAAGGTGGCACTATGGTAGTTGAGGAATCAATTGGCCTCAGATGTGGCAGCGGAGGCTTTTCTGTCTGTTAAACACTTATGATTTTCTGTTGACTGTGTTTTAATCCAGGGAATTAGGCTTTTGATAATCATTCTTAGCCGTAATTCCCCAGATCTATATTTAATCTTCATCTGATGTGCTTTGTATTCAAAATTATACTATTTAACTGTTTTTTTGAATAAAACAGTGTCTTGTCGATGTGCAGGGCCGCGCAGGGCTTTTATGTTATCAACGCTCATGAATCATTGATAAAACGTTTGAACGGAGTCCTGTGAAAGGTTATCTTTATAGGCCGAAGGCACGGGAATCGTCATTCCCACCTCATGGCCTTTCTTCAATATAACGGTGAAAACCCTTTAAAAAAACTGCATAAAACATAAAACAATTAACAAATCCCGCGTTTTTAGGTTTAAACTGCTTTAGAGGGTGGGGAGGGAGCGTAGCCGTTGGATGAAAGCATCCAATGGTGGAGATCGGCGAAAAAAGGCAAAAGGAGAGCGGGGAGAAGAAATAAGGCAGGGTGGTTTCAGACCGTCCGATCCGGACACGTGGACGGTCCAAATTGAATCAGGAGGTCAAAATTGGGGGTTCTCGCGATGCGATTAATCGCATCGCAGATATTTGCGATGAGCACTTTAAATAAGATCACAATTTGGAATGATTGCGATTTGCGATGGATCGCATCGCAGATATTTGCAATGAGCACTTTGAATAAGATCACAATTTGGAATGATCGCGATTCACGATGGATCACATCGCAGATATTTGCGATGAGCACTTCAAATAAAACCGTAGTTTGGAAGGGTTGCGATTGCGATTCAGCACTGTGAGGGGCTTAGCACATGGTTCCGGGGTGAAGGCATGTAGAGGGAAGTGGTTAGGACTTAGTCCAAGGGGGCTTAAGTCCATAGTAAAGACTTGTATTTTTTATGCATTTTTCATGGTTTTCAATGGATTTTGGAGGCTTCGGAAAAGCTAAAGAATGGGTCTTTAACCTTATAAAAGTGTTTTTCATGAAGGGAAGAAAAGAAATCATGAAAACAAAGGGGATTTTATGGAGAAAAAGGGGAGTAGATGAAGGTTAGTTTTGAGTGAGAGAAAGGGGGAAAATGATGGTTTCTCAGCAGTATTTTCTATGAAATCAGCAGAATTTCTGAGTATAAAAATGGGAATAGTAAAATGAAGATTTCGAACAGAGGCATGAGGCCTTCAAAGAGTCTTCAAGAGCCAAAAATTTTTAGTAATAAAATTTGTTCCTTGGAGGCTCAAAGAGTCTTAGCCACCTTTTGGTATAACAAATATTATAGGTGGCTAACAACTATAATGATGAAAAATGATGAAATCTTTTTTTTGAATGCAAACTGACAATAATAGTGTTGAAAGATAGAAAATGTGAATAATAAGAATGTACTCATGTTACAAATAGTCTTCATTGTGATCAATCTCAAACTATTTTCTTCTACTATTCTTATTGTCACCCTTGTTATTTTTGTTATCTTTTCATATCGATTATATGAAAAAGAAAATTTAAATCATAAACCATTTAAATCTTTAGCTCGAGCTATTGTAGTAAACATAAAACCTTGTCTCTCTTGCTCTCCAATATTAATAGGTTAAATTACTATAACACAAAAATCAATGTACATTGTCAATAACTTTTTGTGCTTACACTAAAATCAATGCATATTGTTAATCCAAATCTTTAAAATTAATGTATGTCATATATCCAATTATGTCAAATCATAAATCAACATATACATTGAAATTAATGAATTTAATGCAAGAAATAAAATAAGATTAGAAAATAACTTCTACATTGAAATCAATGCACTTAATGCAAGCAATCAAATAGGATTAGAAACCAACATCTACACTGAAATCAATGCATTTACTCAAAGCAATCAAATAGGATTAGAAATAATCTACATTGAAATCAATGCATCTAGTGCAAGAAATCAAATATAATTATAAATCGATGTCTAAATTGAAATCAAGACACCTAGTGCAAACAATCAAATAGTATTAGAAATCACCACCTACACTAAAATCAATGCATCTAGTGCAAGTAATCAAGTATCATTAGAAATAAATATCTATACTAAAATCGATGCATCTAGTGCAAATAATAAAATAGGACTATAAATCACCATCTCCACTTAAATCAATCAATCTAGTGCAAGAAATATTCTTCCCTCTCTCCACCTTCCATCCATATCTATATGCCCCTCCATATATTTTTTTTTGTCTCTCTATCTCACCCCCCTAAACACACATGCTCTCGCACTCCATATATATCATTCTCTTTGTCAATCGCCCCCTCTCCCCATCTCTCTCTTCTCCCCTCTCTTTACCTTCCATCTATATCTCTATCTTCCCCTTCTCTCCCTCTCCCCTGCTAAAATATCTCTTTCCTCCTTTTGTCCTCTCTCTCTCTCTCTCCATCTTCCTTATCACTCACTCTCTCTCTCTCTAGAAACCAACATCTACACTTAAATCAATGCATTTACACAAAGAAATCAAATAGGATTAGAAATCACCATATACGCTGAAATCAATGCATTTAGTGCAAATAATCAAGTAGCATTAGAAATCATCTACATCAAAATCAATTCATCTAGTGCAAGTAATCAAATATAATTATAAATCGACATCTAAATTGAAATCAACACATTTAGTGCAAGCAATCAAATTGTATTAGAAATCACCACTTACACTGAAATCAATGCATTTAGTGCAAGTAATCAAATACCATTAGAAATACATATTTACACTAAAATCGATGCATCTAGTGCAAATAATCAGGTAGGATTAGAAATCACCATCTCCTCTTATATCAATCCATCTAGTGCAAGAAATATTCCTCCCTCTCTCCATCCTCCATCCATATCTATATCCCCCTCCATCTATTCTTTTTTGTCTCTCTATCTCACCCCCTAAACACACGCGCTCTCGTACTCCATATATATCAATATCATTGTTAATCACCCCCTCTCCCCATCTCTCTCTTCTTCCCTCTCTTCACCTTCCATATATATCTCTATCTTCCCCTTCTCTCCCTCTCCCCAGCTAATATCTCTCTTTCCTCCTTTTCTCCTCTCTTCCTCTCTCTCCATCTTCCTTATCACTCACTCACACACACTCTCTCTAGAAACCAACATCTACACTTAAATCAATGCATTTACTCAAAGAAATCAAATAGCATTAGAAATCGCCATCTACACTAAAATCAATGCATTTAGTGCAAACAATCAAATAGGATTAGAAATCATCTACATTGAAATCAATTCATCTAGTGCAAGTAATCAAACATAACTATAAATCGACATCTAAATTGAAATCAATAAATTCAATGCAAGCAATCAAATTGTATTAGAAATCACCACCTACACTGAATTCAATGCATCTAGTGCAAGTAATCAAATATAATTAGAAATAAATATCTACACTAAAATCGATGCATATAGTGAAAATAATCAAATAGGATTTTAAATCACCATCTCCACTTATATCAATCCATCTAGTGTGAGAAATATTCTTCCCTCTCTCCACCCTCCATCCATATCTATATCCCACTCCATCTCTTCTTTTCTGTCTCTCTATCTCACCCCCCTAAACACACACACACACTCACACTCCATATATATCAATCTCTTTGTCAATCCCCTCCTCTCTCCATCTCTCTCTTCTTCCCTCTCTTCACCTTCCATCTATATCTCTATCTTCCCCTTCTCTCCCTCTCCCCTGCTAATATCTCTCTTTTCTCCTTTTGTCCTCTCTCCCTCTCTCTCCATCTTCCTTATCACTCACTCTCTCTCTCTCTCTCCACCTTTCTCTCTCTATGCATTTATTCTTACCTCTCTCTCCCTCCCCCTCCAAGTCCATCTCTCTTTCCCTCCCTCTCTTCACTCTCTCACATCTTCTCTCTTCCTTCCTCTCTTTCCCTTTCTCTCCCATCTCTCTCTTCCTCTATCTCTCTCTTCACCCACCAACTATGTTACTATATACCTCCCTCTCTCCTTATATCTCCTTCTACCCCCCTTATCTCCATCTCTCCTTATTTGTCTCTTTATCTCAGCCACAAACATACACGCTCTCTCTCTGGCTCTCCCTTGTCACTCATTCTCTCTCTCCACTTCTCACTCTCTATATTTCTTATTTCCTACATCTCTCCCCCTCCAACTCCATCTCTCTATCGATCCCTCTCTCCTCCTCTCTCTCAAGTCCTCCCTCTCGTCCTTCCTCTCTCTTTCTCTCTCCTAACTCTCTCTCTCTTCCCTGATCTCTCTCTCTCTCTCTTCCCTCCAATACTCTCTCTTCCCCCACCACTCTCCTCCTCTCTCTCATCCTTCCTCTCCTACCTCCCTCTCTATTTTCCCTCCAATCCTCTCTCTTCCCCCATCTCTCTCTCTCTCTAATCCTCTCTCTTCCCCCATCTCCCTTTCTTTCTCCTCTCTCTTCCCCCATCTCCCTCCCTCTCTCCTTCTCTCTTCTTCTCTCCCGCCTTCTTTCCATACATCTTACTTTGTCTCTTTATCTCACCCCTCAACATACACACTCTCTTTCCATCTCTCCCTTATCACTCTATCTCTCTCTCCACTTCTCTCTCTCTGTCTCTCTCTCTCTCTCTATTTCTTCTTAGTTATGTAAGCTAATGAACATAAATATTCATAAATATAAAGAAAATTATGGAGTAAATATGAAAAGAGGTTTTATTTATTTACCATACCTCTGGATTATTTATATTTTTACTTATTTACCATACTTCTTTCATTTTCTATGGTATTTGGCCCATAGACTTGTTATATAATTAGATTTTTATTTATAATCCTATTTGATATATTGTTATTTATTTACCTTACCTCTTTATACCTCTTTTATATTTATTTATTTACCATAATTATTTTATAAATATGGTATTTGACCCATGGTATCAATATTAACTTGTCCCATGGTATTCGTCCCATAGGCTTCATCTAAATAAAACCTCTTTTTATTTTTTTTTAAAATATAAAAAGGTTTATGGAGTAAATATAAAAAGAATTTTTATTTATTTACCATACATTTAGTTTATATATATTTTTATTTATTTACCATAGCTCTGGAGTAAGTATTAAAATAGGTTTTATTTATTTAGCATACCTCATGTTGATTTATATATTTATTATTTAAATTTTAAAATATTGCAATTTTGATGGGGGAAATATTTATGTCTTTAAATATTTTAATTTATCCATAGAATATGGGGTTTATTTTTAAAGATTCGTCTTACAAATATTTAATTAAAATAAATATTAAAATATTTTGGATTTTGATGGTTTGTGAAAGGCGTCGACCAAATTTACTTTGATGTGATTTTTACCGAAAGATTTTACTCACAATTTATGGATCACGTGTTGAATTAACTCTTTTCCTTTGATTTAGGAAATGGTATTGACTTTAGTAAAGAGTAAAGATGTTTAAAATTTTACTTAATTTGGAAATTCAATGTGGTAAATTATTTTGTTAAAGGTAAATTTATGATCCATTCAAATTCAAAAAGTAAAAAAAGTAAAATTTATTATTTTTTGAGAACGTGACATACCCGACATCGTGGTCATACTGGGCTGTAGATTGCGCCTCTCGGCGCAACAAGATCGGAAGATTGATAGCCCCACACTTCACCACAAGGTGAAGTTCATCCAAGCACCAATTCGATTTTCCATAGTTTGCATAAAAAATGGCAATGTGAAAGGAGATTGTTTGAACATCCGCTTCTGCTCTAAAAGAAATGCATTTCCTACTTCCATCATTTCCATAGAACTCTTAACCTATTAGCTGTCAGGCGACCTTAGAGTTGAGAGGATAAAATGTTATTAACATCTGGACCATGGTGATTTAGAAATATATCGTACTACGTGATCGCTGGGCTGAAAAGGTAAAATGTTCTTGGCATCCAGACCACGTGGTGTATGAACACATCGTTATAGGAATTATAAGTCGAGATGGAGTTGGAGACCAAGGACGGAAGATGGAAAAAACTCATTGTGATGAATAGCAGTTGCCATTGATCAACAGAAATATGAAGCTGAGACAGAGACAGACAAATGAAAATATGATGAAGCCGAGGCAAGTAAAATATAGATAACAAGATAGCCATTTCCTCGAAACCCTGAGATGAAGCTCAGCCTAACACATGATAGCTGGAGCTGCGCACTGCAATGTTGACCTAAGCCTTTAGTGGGTGGCATCCCACCACATAAAGACTCATATGTTAGTTGCGAACAGACAGGTGTTTAGTGCTTGATAACTTGTTAGTCGTTATGTAGTACTTTCTGAATCAATAGTGCTGACCATGACTCCCCTCCACACCAACCACTACTTTTTCTGAATCGATAGTGCTGACCATGAATCCCTCCACACCAACCACTACTTTTTACTTCTGAAATTAATATTCGTAGCACATTATTCCATTGAATGACTCAACTATCGACATGGTTAATTGGGGGCACATGGCCATGACAATGATTTACTTGGTTTTAAAACTTATAAAAATGTTGGATACCAAATTCTCTATGGGTAGGTGTAGAGGACGAATGGACATAGGAAGTCCAAGAGACCATGGAATATGGAATCCAAAGGTCACTCCAAGTATGATAAACATGTATCATTGTGAGTAATAGATCATAAAAGGTTTATCTTTCTCATGTGTCTTGTGTATTTACAGTGCTCACCATGGGTGAGTTTAACATGGTATCAGAGCCGGAAAATTCTAGGCCTGCTCAAATCTGAGCCACTGGTTTTGTGGCCAATTCTATGGTCAATCCTAACTTTCTAGGCTCTGCACCTCAGCGCTCTGCCATTCTAAATATTCACTAGTCCCATCGCACCTGCCATGCTGCTCTATATTACTTTTCTCTAAGATTATGCACACTAGTGTAACCGTAATATCTGCTACCGTTCACCTAGTTTTCTGTTGATAAATTTTGAGGTGCGCCTGTGTGTTGTCAGCAAAATTAGAGCATGTAGTAATATTGCCATACTATTTTTGGTTCCCAGTTAATACCTCAGCTCTGCCATAGCTCCGCGCTCCACGCAAATCACTCCATACACTCCTCCCACTGTGCGGCCTCACTCCATTCCATCAACTGTTTATATTCCTGGTGTGACATATTCCATCCACCCAGTATATTCCTGACATATAACGTTCTAGATTTTTTGAAATATAACGCTTAGTATATGCCTGCGATATAACGTTCCAGTATATGCCTGACATAACGTTCCATATTTTGTAAAATTTGTTGTATCGTTCTTCGCCCTAGATTTTTTAGATTTCTTATCTGTCTGGTTTGTGTTGGGAGCGTTGGAAGCAACCATTTACAAAAATAGGGATATTTTTTCAGTCTTTATAGACATTACTTCCCTATTATTCAAGCAGGGTTTCCAACAAAGTTTCTGAGAATTTGAGGAGCTACAGAGAAAGCCCGTGAACTTCTCCGCCTTTGAAGTTGTTTGGACCAACGTCGTGCACTCTCAAAGGTAGTAATTCCATGAAAAATCTTCTCTGCATGGGCCTCATGCCTCAATGAGTTGGATGTTAATGGAGCATAAGGATTGCAGTTGTAATGGAAATTGAATCGGAGATGAGGGGAAAAGTTGCAGAGCTCTAGTTCCACATCGTTCGACACCCTTACAGTCAATAAGTGATATTAAAAGGCCGAATTATACATAGGAGAAATTTTGAATTAAAAGTTAATTTAAATGGCCAAATTGTTCATCATTGAGGAGGGTCGATGCTTGTGTGACTGGTAATTTGTTCCAGAGTTGATGTCTCACTGGTTATTTGGTTCAAATATGAAGCTCTCTCTGGAACCGAATTACACAAACCTATAACAGCTTATTTGGAAACTGCTCCAGTGCCTCAATCCATGTCGTTAAAAAAACACCCATTTCTCTTGGTGCCACTAGCCATCGACAGGTCCAGCACTGCAGGCCTCCACTCTGCTCAACACCGTTGATCTCTTCCTCCAGGATTCTCATAACTCTGCTTACAAAATCTTCACTTGGAGTGAACTCTTCGTCTTCAGTTGGGGTTTTGTCTAGTTGCAGTAGATGACAAAATCGGTCCGTTTCTTCACCATTAAAGAGTTTCGGCACCCGGATTTTAGTGGAATCTGGAAGAACCCCCATCTCTCGGATGTGTTTTCTAAGTGTCTTATACATATTTTAAAGACCACCCTGAGATTCGAACGTTGGACACAACGGTGAAACAGAGCCTATATTATTTGGAAAAAATAAAGAAACAGAGCCGAGATTAGAGAACGATGAGACCTACTCTGGAATATAGGAAGGGGATTTAAAAGAAATTCATGGAATATTTCAGATGGTGGGCATCAATTTCATCATTCGCCATTTCCCCAATTTAAATATTGGTGTAAATCTTTGTTTCATTCTCAATTTTTATATATATGTGCAACAACTCGATAAGTCGATGAGTGGAATAAGACAGACGATGTCCGTTGTATGTTGATGTTTTTTTTAGAAGACGATATGTTATATTGGATATTGTTATGAGGTCCTGGTTGCAACACAGTGTAGGGTACGCATTCAATATTGTTATGTATATGATTTCTATAGTAATTCTCCATTAAAGAGAGAATTTGGAACCATTTGTTTGAAATCCATTTGTTGAAAGTTTAAGTCAGTCCCTTTTTGTGAGTTGTGCCTTCTATAATTTGAGTAGTATAGTTTGTCCTCTAGGAATTTCATAGTTGGTGGTTCAAGAAATATTAAAAGGTGTATGAATATTCTTTTGAAATTAAGTTGAACGACATTGTAAATAGGTGCATTATCAATTGAAGCCGACACCCTTCGTTTCTTTAGCTTGAGTTGTTTGGAAAATGGCCAAATTTTATGAAGTATTAGAGTTTTTGAAAAATATAATATAGTCTACAACTAATGATAGTGAAAATAAAAAAATCATCTCTTGCTGACATTAGAATTTGTCTAAAAAATGCACAAGAGAAGATTGATTTTTTGCAGCTTGAATCTCAATTCCAGCAAGAAGAATTACAACAACGGAGTCCCCATTCTGAATATGTTTTTGTTCAAAACATTGAAAGAGACTGCGATAATCAGCAAGTCAATAATGTTGTGACTAATTCACATTTAGTGCCTAGTTCAAAAGCAGATTTGTATGCAGATGCAGAAGCTCGGGTTCTACCTCCCAATCCCATTATCAGACCTTGGGAAGAGTTTGTCCACAACAAGCACAAAACAGGTCATGGATATGAAAAGGAGTTGTCATTTCATATTCTAGACTACTCCAAGCCCATCAAATTTCAGAGTGTCGAATTTCTTCATGACAGTTCACCTTCATCTATTCCAGATCTTGCTCCTCTTCCAAAGTAGCAACAACAGATTGTAAAATTCCAACACTGTAATCGAGTTGGCCATATGAAAGATCACTATTTCAATCTTCACCCATGCAAGCACTGTGGTCGGTACACCCATTCTTCACACATATGCTTTGAAAACAAGCCTCTTGCAAGAACAAAGATTCATCTTGGATGGATCGCTTCTTGGCAATGGGCATCAACAACCAAGAAGATGTTTAAGTCACATGTCAGAACTTGTTCTAGAATATTGAAAAAACTTGCAATTGAGTTTTTTCCATCATCTCACCTTGTACCTGACAGGGGGGAAAATGGTGGTCATCTACAAGCTTCGAAGCCACATCAAGCGAGCCTGAGCCACAACCTGTCATTCCAGATTCAGAGTTGTAGCCAGAGACACAACAGTTCAACCTATCATTCCAAATTCAGATTTGTAGCTAGAGACACAGATTCCCATGAGCATGCCTTTGGTTGGTGGACAGCCTTAAACCATCCATGCGAGGTTGATATTCTTCCTCTTTAAAGAATTCGGGACACTTCCTCTAGCAGAGGACTTCAGCTTCTTGCCAGCTTTGGTAGAGTTCCAGGAAATGCATTAACCATTCCAGTGTTGGTGGTCATCCTTAAACCATCACAGGTTGTAGACCTCCCTTCTTCTAGGTTGAAGGTCTCCCTCTTCAAATATGAGGAAAAATTCCTCTAGCAAAAGCCCTCAGTTTCTTGCCATATTTGGAAGAGTTCCGGGAACTGCAATAAGTGTTGTGTTCTAGTGTTGGTGGTCATCCTTAAACCACCTCTTTATGCCAACATTTTAGAGAGTTTATTTAGCCTAAGTGCTACCATGCATACTTTGCAGATTTGTATTACAAATCTCTTCTTGGACTCACACATACCCCTTCGGATTAAGGGGGGGAATGTTGGACACCTAATCCTCTATGGGTAGGTGTAGAGGACGAACGGACATAGGAAGTCCAAGAGACCCTGGAATATGGAATCCAAGGGTCACTCCATGTATGATAAATATGTATCATTGTGATTAATAGATCATCAAAGGTTTATCTTTCTCATGTGTCTTTTGTATTTACCGCGCTTACCATGGGTGAGTTTAACAAAAAATAATCGTGGGTACCAATTGAACCATAGAGGTTCGGCTTGCTCTGGGGCTACCAATCAACTTCCACTTAAAAATATTTACATAGTGAAGCACAACATCATCCATAAAGCTAATTGGACGTTGATTTCAAATTTAAAAAACAATCTTCAAGATTTGAGCATATCCCATGAAGCACGCCAAAAGAGGTAACAATATTGTATTCAATATTGTCGAAACAAGGTTTGGAATTCATAAAATTTACTCTATTGCAGGTTTGAACACTAGATTAGTGCACCTCAATGTAAGTAAAAGATGTCCCAAATGAATTTATAAAGTGCAGATAAGTTGGTTTCTTAAAGTTATTTGTTAAATTTTAGGATGAGGGGTTGATGGTGGAAGGTATTCAATATTTGGATAATTAAAAAATATCTAAATATTTAAGTTGGTTTTTTAAAGTTATTTGTTAAATTTTAGGGTGAGGGGTTGATGGTGGAAAGTATAATTTATTTGGATAGATAATTTTTTTTTGGGTTGGTTTTTATTTCTAAACTTAATTTAGTTAATTAAAAAAAAATTATACAAAGTGTACGATGGTTATTTTCAATATTTATGAATATAAAAGTAAATCTCTTGATGAATGATTTGTTTTTAGTTTCAATTCAAATTTGTCAAAAGCTAGGCTAAGTGTATCATAGTATTAGAAAAAATAATGTGTGGTATTGATGGTGAGTTCTATTTATTATTATTATTATTATTATTATTATGCTTAATCTAATTTGAAGGAGTGAGGTGTTATTGCTCAGGAAACAAATTCATTATATATTTAATTAATTTGATAACACATAAATATTATTGTTGTTCCACTCAAAAACATGTGATATCTCATTTTATAGAATTATTTCCATATTTTTGTAGCGATATATATGATCCATTTTTTTATATATTTAATTTTTCTATCAATTTTTGGTAGAGGTCATCAAAGGGCCCATAACTTAAGAGAATATGATATGTGTGCATAAGGTTCATAGACTTTGTAATTGTGGGGTAGTTTTGTTGGCCAAAGCAATGCGACCTCAACAAACAATAGATGTCAACGCTCTTTGCAATGCTAGGTTGGAGGTACGGTAAATAGTTTGAAATGCTTTTAGCATCGTGGAAGAAAAGCATTGGCCTATGTGTCTGTTTTTCCACATTGCTACGACCCCAAGAAAAATAAATTTATATTTAATTTCCCCAAATTTATTGTATATTGGAATTATTAGGGATCCAAATTTATGTATTAAGTTAGATCAGCCTTAACCATTAGTTTAAAAAATAGTGGTTCATCCTTCAAACCAAAAAATTATCATTTTAACTCCACTTGAGCTCGAAAAATAAATAAATAAACACATTTCATTCCATTTTTTAATAAGCTCGTAGTCCGTTGTACTACGTACCACTTGGTACAATCATGTGATGACCAAAATGCTTTATTTTAAAATGGACAATGAGGGGAGGCGACAACAAACTGAAGCTTCGTAGTTTCGATCGATTTTGTGGCCTTTAGGGTTTTGTTCAAGGCTTTGAAATGATACAGAGATTGCCAAAGGCCAAGAATCGAGGCACCTTGAACATAACTACAAGCATCATCAAACGCACATGTGAAAAAGAAGAAGTTGGGAAAATATTCTAAACAACAATTGACTCAGTAACCATGCAGAGGTGATCTAGTCTACCCATGTTTGTAAAGCACCGCGACATATGCTTTGAACGAGAGCACTGAAAACTTGTCCAGGCAGTACCGGCTTGGCCATCTCTTCCGAATATCCTAATTTCATGGAAATCTGAGGTACCCATTATTTTTCCTTTACAAAATTTAAGTTATTATGCAACCGTGTGTCTTTTACGTTGTGAATGTTGCTAATTTTGTGGAAATTTTGATGAACTACATCATGAGATGATCATAAAATCTGAAAGCCAGTAAACATGAAATTTCGAGGAACATTGTTGATTTTGCTAGTTCTAGTTGGATCTTGGGATAAAAACCCCATGGAGAGTGCTTGGTGGATCCATCCAAGGTTCAATATTGTATTTTAAGTGTCTTGGAATTTTCTAGTAGATGAGAAACCGTGTATGCCATTAATAAGGGCTTCACGGTCAATCACATTGGTATGTAATATTTCTTGATTATTAATAGAATAAGTGGATGCTTTCTTTTTAGATCCCTTGTGTTCGATGTTCGATTGTAAGCATCTCTGATTAGAACACTTAAATGTGTCTAATCTATTAAATTTGTGTTGTTTGGTATATTACAATGGTATCAAAGCTCTGCATCCTGCTAGCCTGAGGGTTTCATGTAGGGTTGTTTAGTGGAATTTATTCTCACCCTAGCCGACATTTCCATCTTTAGTAGTATTATGTACCACCCTAGTTGGTTTTGTTTTTTTTCTCAAATGATTGAAAACAAACTTTCTAAGATTGATCCAAGGGTAATTGTAAACAATCTATCATATTTGGCAATTAGTGGGACAAAGAGCCACATGTCGAAGGCCAAAACGAGAGGCCATTCTTATTAGTGTTGTATCAAGCCAGTGGTCAGGAGGTTTATCACATTAGTTTTGTAATATTCCCTTTCTTGACTTGGTCAAAATGGACGAAATATGTCCATGGTATTTACCATGGTACTCTCCCATGGTATCAACCCATGGTATTTGCCTTCATTTTTCAAGGGAATATAATAAAATAAGGTCTCTCAAGAGTCCATCGAGCCTATAAAAGGGGATAGAAACTAGGAATTAGAAATCATTTGGGTTTATCTATCTTATTGTGTTTTTCTAGAGAACTTCGCAAAGCCAGTTCCAGTTGATCCCAAGGACAAAAACCCTGTGGGTGTTATTTTGTTTGGTGGATGCATCTAGGGTCCACGATTCTGCTTTAGTATTTATTTTTCTCTTTTGATGAGAAGTCGTGCATGCCATTGTAGGGGTTCCAATACTTTGTATGGGTGTGTACTATTTTTCTTCAGTTATTAATATAAATAAGGTTTCATTTCCAGATCGTGTCTATGTTCATGTTTTTGCTGAAAGATTTTGATTAAGAACACTAAATATGCAAGATATGACATAATTTTTAAGGTTCGAGATATTATAGTGGTATCAGAGTTGTGCATCCTGCCAACCTGAGGGTTTTATATAGGGAACTTCGGTGATATTTATTCTCACCTTAGCCAACATTTCCATCTTCTGTGGTATTTTTTCCAAAGAAAAAATCAATCTTTCTATTAAATCTTCGGTGGTATTATGTATCACCGTAGTTGGTTTAATTCTTCTGCGTAATATTCCCTTTCTTAATCTGGCCAAAATGGAAGAAATTTGTCCATGGTATTTACAGTGGTATTTTCCCATGGTATCAACCCATGGTAACTGTCTTTGGTTTTCGAGGGAAAATAATAAAATAAGGTCTCTAGAGAGTCCATCAAGCCTATAAAAGGGGATATAAGCTAGGCATTTGGGATCATTCAGGTTTATCTATCTTATTGTGATTGGTTGAGAACTTGGCATGGCCAGTTCTAAAATTGATCCTGGGACAAAAACCTCATGGTGAATTTGTCTGGTGGATCCATCTAGCGCCCACGATTGATCTGAATATGGAAAAACTAGTTATTTCTATGTTAGATTCCTCATCAGTATTAAAAATATGATTAGGATCGTCTCATGTTAACCACTTGTGAAGGGGTTTATGTGTATAGTTTCATGTGTTGGATGCATCTAGGGTCCACGATTCTGCTTTAGTATTTATTTTTCTCTTTTGATGAGAAGTCGTGCATGCCATTGTAGGGTTTCCAATACTTTGTATGGGTGTGTACTATTTTTCTTCAGTTATTAATATAAATAAGGTTTCATTTCCAGATCGTGTCTATGTTCATGTTTTTGCTGAAAGATTTTTATTAAGAACACTAAATATGCAAGATATGACATAATTTTTAAGGTTCGAGATATTATAGTGGTATCAGAGTTATGCATCCTGCCAACCTGAGGGTTTTATATAGGGAACTTCGGTGAGATTTATTCTCACCTTAGCCAACATTTCCATCTTCTGTGGTATTTTTCCAAAGAAAAAATCAATCTTTCTATTAAATCTTCGGTGGTATTATGTATCACCGTAGTTGGTTTAATTCTTCTGCGTAATATTCCCTTTCTTAATCTGGCCAAAATGGAAGAAATTTGTCCATGGTATTTACAGTGGTATTTTCCCATGGTATCAACCCATGGTAACTGTCTTTGGTTTTCGAGGGAAAATAATAAAATAAGGTCTCTAGAGAGTCCATCAAGCCTATAAAAGGGGATATAAGCTAGGCATTTGGGATCATTCAGGTTTATCTATCTTATTGTGATTGGTTGAGAACTTGGCATGGCCAGTTCTAAAATTGATCCTGGGATAAAAACCTCATGGTGAATTTGTCTGGTGGATCCATCAAGTGCCCACGATTGATCTGAATATGGGAAAACTAGTTATTTCTATGTTAGCTTCCTCATCAGTATTAAAAATATGATTAGGATCGTCTCATGTTAACCACTTGTGAAGGGGTTTATGTGTGTAGTTTCATGTGTCTTTGATCATCAACTTATGAGTTAATTAAATTTTAAAAATACATATACAACAAATGAAATGTAGAAACATAACTCACAACAATCACATAACACAATGGATGATAATGGAGTTCACCCCTCCTGGGTTACATCTCCATGAACCTGCTTTAACTAGGTAGGCCCTCTTGGGATTATGAGTCAAATGTATGATTACAAGCATTTGTGATACTCCAATGGATTTGTTGAATGCTCCATTGGCTTCAGAAAACATAAAAACCCAAAAATGACTATTCAATCTTTGAATTTGGTTGCCAGCTCCTCTAGGCCTCTATAAAATGTACCAATGTGTTCAAAACATCAAATACATCACAAATTGACTATTCATTCACTCCATTTGGCCTTCAGCTAATCTGAGCATGGCCTTCCCTCTTGCTGGCCCTAGGCTTCAAAATTCTTCGAGTGACCAAAAACACCTGTATATTTTATCCATTGTCTCTGCAAGATATTCCATTGGATTCAAAGCATGCCAATCTTCTAGGAGTGACTATTCCTTCACTCCATTTGGCCTTCAACTGATCTGGGCATGGCATTCCCTCTTGGTGGTCTTAGGCTTCAAAATTCTTCAAGTGACCATAAACACTAGTGTATTTGCTCCATTTCCTCTGCAAGCTATTCCAATGGATTTAGAGCATGCCAATCTGTTAGGAATGACTCTTCCTGAGCCCAAATTGGTCGAAAATTACTGAAGATATGCCTCATTAAATTTTCCCCTAAATTCTGCCTCTAAATCTAGAAAACTGCCAGATAACCCCAACAAATCTGGAAGTGGCGCTAAATTTGGGGAATCTGCTAAAAACTTGCCAGATTAAACTGAGATATTAACTAATTATTAACTATGATTAATGCACACTAAACACAATTAACTTAGCGCATATCATTAGGACACATGGCACGTTTTCATTGGGAGGAGGGCTGACCCGCTCCTTTCCCCGCCATCGGATCCGCATAACACTGAAATAGTAGTTCGACGCATTAGTTTTCAAGTCTCAAGTGAATGGCTCATTGGTAGAAGGCGGAAGTGTTATGGGGCAGGTCATGGGGTCGAACTCTGACCTCGTCCCTCGATACATTTATTTTGCAACCGTTTATAACCTTTGAAATATTTGATATTGAAATTACATACATCATCGTATTATATATACGCCTCCATCATATAATAAAACCATTGATACACTCCAATATAAACGAACTATGGTATAATTTTGATATGCCAACCAAACTTTGTTAACACTCCAACCATAATAAAATTTGGAATTGAATCCAATATAAATGCATTTTCCCACCGAATAATGTGTTAAATATAATTCCATTTGGATATAATATAATATATATATGTGGAATTGTATTAATAAGTTTGAATTTCATAATAATATTAATATAAAAAATGAAGAATATAATATATGATTAATAACCATATATATATGTGTGTGTGTGTGTTATCCCAACCTTAAATAAAAAATAATTCCAACACATAAATAATTCATGAACCCAAATTCAACCTTGGAGGACATTGGGCGATTTTTACCTTCACAAACCAAACTAGCGAATCCCATAGTGATACTTGTCACAGTCCAATTGGGCAAAAATTGAAGAATATTCTCTGCATGTTGACTGGATTACCATTTCATTAGCTGTACCTATTATGCAATATTAACAAAAAAAAAAAGTTGTATGTTTTGAACGTCGATCAAAAGACCATAAATTTTTCATCCGAACTCATTTATCGATGAAACGAGTTGCGTTGGATTCCTGGCGACGGGTCGGTCATTGTCGTTCTATTTTGGTGCAATTCCGATCACTTTGAATTTTGAGCTAATTTTTGCCCCTGATCTAGATTCAGATCACACCTTCCCACTGACATGATTTTGGACCCACAAAAGCTGGTTCTCTCATAAGAGCTGAATACTCTTCTATTTTCCAAGTTCTATCATCTTGATTCTACTTGGAAAATTCGCCATGACAACCACTTCAATCACTGACATGCCTTGCCTTGCCTTGCAAATGGCTTGGATTTTCAACCACTATTCTCCTTTTGTTGCTGACCCAATCCAACATTTGCTGGCTGATATAACACTTTGTTCTACCAAATTGAATCCTTAGGGCTTTGAAAGCTAACCGATTGCCTTCCCACTGTGAATCATGTTCCTCCTTTGCACAAACATGCATTCGATGCAAGCTTCTCATTGGAAACCACTTTTCCAACTTAAGCCCATCTGAGTGAACTAAAACAATGAGTTCAACATCAGTAAAATCAAGAAAAGAAATGACGATTATTTTACCTCCACGGTTCCAAATTCCACATCTGGAAGAATGCATTTGCCATCTCCTTCTCTTCTTGGCGTCAACACATAAAATGTGTAGAAATTTATAAATAATAAAATAATGTATTTCTGGATCCTCCTGATCTAAAAAAATTAATCTTATGTTAAATACAGAATCCTTCCACTTACTTCTTTGCGGAAATTAAATCGCCAATTGTAAACACATGAAGAAAAATCAAGCACATATAACAAGATGTTTTACCGGGAAAGCTTAAAGCTAAAAACCCCAACTATCATATATTATGTATATCATGGATCATGAAACAACCTCATATATCTCATACAAAGCTCAGCTCATAAAGATCTCAGTACAATATACAATCGTCTCACACTGTCTTGCAGAAATTTGCACCTCCATGCACCAATTTCTTGCCTCCTAAGAGCTTTCCTCCACTACGCAATCCCTGCTGAAGAAGAACCATGAATGAATTTGACCTTACCTTGCCTTTACTATGCAATAATCATAGTCATCTCCAATGTGTGTGTGGATGCATTGAATGCTCCACTATAGTCACAACAGATAGTCCATCTCACCCTTTCACCTATCTCTTCACTGGGTCTCCATTGGATCTTACATGCAAGTAGTTAAATGTTGTATTTCTTCAGTTGCAAGTAAGACACTATTTTTGAATTAATTAACTAATTAATTTACTCATCTTTCACTAGTGTATATTCAGTTACAACTAGCACAACTGAGTTTAACTCACTGAACTGAGTTAAACTAAATAACAACTCACATAACTACTCTTCCAACTATGTTACAACTTGCCACTATCAGTTATAATGAAGTCCTCCATGCATGAGTCACCAACCAACCTTGGAATTCAAAATTCCTTTAATCAATTGGTTTTCCACATCAGTAAACTGAAATAAAGTGCTCCAAGAGAATAAGTTACTATTTATTGTCTGATTATTATTAAGGGCTAATAATAATCGACATGCATTCTAATTTTAGGCAGGCGATCTATAAATAGACTTCGCCCATACATCTTAAAATAGAAACTCATCTAAAAAATAGAGTTTTCTCAACCATCTAGAATCAACCTCCTGCTAATTTTAGATTTTTCTCAACATGTCTAAAAATAGACATACACCTAAAAATAGCCTGTGTGGGTCCCACCTAGTGTAGGTGCTGATTTTTAACTAGGATTAAGAAATGATGTTTTCGGATGCCACTTTCACTATTTCTTGTTGCAAACTTCAAAAAAATGGTCTACAAAGGCTGCGAACATTTTTGACATCTTGTCACAAACATAAGATATTCAAATTCAACCATAAATCTGAAAAACACGTCATGCAATAAACAACTTGATGACATATCCTCTTGCTCCTTCAAAGCAACAAATTTCACATCATGTGAACATCGCCATGTACTCTCACATCTCGGTGTCAAAACTTATCGACCAACGCAAGTCGAAAAAAAATGCCTCTTCAAACAATTGACTCTCAAGTGAAGCATAAGCAATGTGTAAAAACTTGACGATTCTTTTCCCAAAACAAAAATAATTTCACGTCATGAAACGCCTCGTCAACATCTCCTTTTCATATTTGGAGAAAAAATCAACTCTTCCAAATCGATATGACATGCATGCAACACAAAATAAATCAACACATGTCAATGCTCATGCATGTGCACATGATCAACACTCTCAAGTTGACAACATACATGTTAAAAAAATCAACCGACCAACACCAGTCAATTACTCATGCATGTTCAAGCACAATGAAACCATCAAAATTCCACTGTTCATACACACAAAATCTCATGCATGTACACAATTTTTCAACTCTCTCACAAGTACAATCATAAGTACAAGAACCCCATTCATGTACATGTACTTAAAGCTTAAATGAAAAAAATTGCTGCAATAAAGTGAATCAACATAATCCACTTTCAATCACCTTGTTGGCATAAACATACAACATGCATTCCACTGGAAAAGAAATGCATCAAAATCAAAAGACATGCAAAGCCTTAATTGGATAATAAATCTAACCATACCTTACTAAACCATTTCAATGGTGCTTCTTTCAGCTGCACATCATCATCATCATGTGAATCACCTTGACCCACATCAATTATGAAATCTTATTTTCCATTCTTGCCATTCTCTTTCTCCATCTTCTTCAAATGTCGTGGATGGCTTGTTGGATACAAAGTCCAACACTTGTCTACAAGATGACCTTGCTTATGGCAATGGGTGCATAACAATTGCCTCTTCTTTTCAGCATAGTTTGCTTTGCCTTTGGCTTTCTGCTTCCTTTTCTTTGAAAGTTTCATGTGCATGACTATCTTCTTCCAACATCTTGAAACATTATAGTTATTCAAACCACAAAAGGAACATGCAAACTTTCTCCAAATCTTATGTGAGAGTTTTCCATGTTTATCATAATCAAAAGCAACTTGATTAAAAGCAGATTTATACCTTGAACATTCACCTTTGTCTCCTTCTTGAGAAGGTGAATTTGATGAGGTAGTGGTTCTCTTCAGAATACCAACAATTCATTCAAATACTTTAGAGCTTTCAACATCCTCTTGTTCGCCATTCTCATTAGCTGCATGCTTATGAGCACCTTCTTGCGAAATGGGTGTAAAATTTTTGCATTCCTCATGAACACAATCTTCACAAGCTTGAGGAAATGAACCTGAAATGAAATTCCTTCTTGGAACACCTTCATGTGCCTCCTTGGCTTTAGATCTTTATCCATTATGTTGTCCATAACCAAGACCCAAATACTTACGCCTTTTGTCAATAATAATTGGCTCAACTATGCCTTGTGCATGTTTTCCTAATCCTTTACCTTCATAGCCCATCTTCATCAATAATTTGGACCCTATTCCTCCAGTGCGTCTTTCAAAAGAACTTACGCATTCATTTTGAGAGGAAATTTAAGATAAACTTGAATTGCATACCTCTATTTCAAGAACATGCTTGGCTAAGGCTTCCTTTGCATCATGGAATTGAGTCTCCATCTCATGCATCCTTGCTAGGTTCTCATTTGCAATATGGAGCTGAGTCTCCCTCTCATGCATCTTTTCAAAAAGTCCTTGCTTCTCCTCCTTCATGACAATCAATTGCTCTTGAAGTTTAACGCTCTCCCTCTTATATTCATACTTCTCTTGCATCCTATCAATCATGATGTAGAGTTTCTACCACATCTCTTTATCAAAGAGTTTTGCTAAGGAATATGGATTAGAAACATTACTTAATGAAGTTGCCATCACACATGCAATGCATACAAAGCTTCTTTGTTGTGTTTTGAGATATTAACTCTCAATCTTGATCTTCTTCTTCACACATAAACTTGCACATAGTTAAATTCTCCTTGTGAAAATTCAAAAACCAATAGCTATAGAAGAATTATCTAACCTTGGCTAAAATGAGCTAAACTTTTGTTTTGATATGAACTTGATCTGAATATGGGAAAACTAGTTATTGCTATGCTAACTCCCTCATCATTATTAAAAATATGATTAGGATTGTCTCATGTTAACCACTTGTGAAGGGGTTTATGTGTGTAGTTTCATGTGTCTTTGATGATAAAATTACGAGTTAATTAGATTTTAAAAACTCATATACAACAAATGAAATGAAAAAACATAACTCACAACAATCACATAACACAATGGATGATAATGGAGTTCACTCCTTTTGGGCTGCATCTCCATGGACCTGTTTTAACTAGGTAGGTCCTCTTGGGATTATGAGTCAAATGTCTTATTGCAAGCATCTGTGATACTACAATGGATTTTCTGACTTCTCCATTGGCTTTATAAGACATGAAAACCCCAAAAATGACTATTCAATCTCTTAATTTGGTTACCAACTCCTCTAGGCTTGACATCCAATCTTGGTGGCCATGGGCTTGTTTAATCTTCAAAGTGACAAAAGGACTTTCAGATGTGCTCCAACGTCTTTGTAAATTGTACCACTGTGTTTATAATATCAAATACATAAAAAATTGACTTCATTCACTCCATTTGACCTTCAGATGATCTGGGCATGGCCTTCCCTCTTGGTGGCCATAGGCTTCAAAATTCTTCTAGTGACAAAAAAAACCTGTAAATTTTCTCCATTGCCTATGAAAGTTGTTCCAATGGATTTAGAGCATGCCAATTTGCTAAAAAAGAGTATTCATTCACTCCATTTGGCCTTCAGTTGATCTAGGCATGGTCTTCCCTCTTGGTGGTTGTGGGCTTCAAAATTCTTCAAATGACCAAAAACACTTGTAGATTTGCTCCATTGTCTCTGCAAGATGTTCCAATGGATTCAAAGCATGCCAATCTACTCAGAATGATTTTTCCTAAGCCCAAATTGGACGAAAATTTCTCAAGATAGGCCTAATTAAAGTTTCCCCTAGATTATGCCTCTAAATCTGGAAAACTGCAAGATAACCCCGACAAATCTGGAAATGGCGCCAAATTTGGGGAATCTGTTAAAAACCTGCCACATTAAATTGAGAGATTAATTAATGAATAACTGTGATTAACGCGCACTAAGCGCAATTAACTCGGCGCTTATGATTGGGACACATGGCACATTTTCATTGGGAGGAGGGCTAGCTTGCTCCTTTCCCCTGCCATTAGATCCGCATAACACTGAAATAGTAGTTCGGTGCATTGATTTTCAAGTCTCAAGTGAATGGCTCATTGGTAGAAGGTGGAACTGTTATGGGGGAGGTCATGGGGTCGAACCCCAACCTCGCCCCTCCATACATTTATTTTGCAACCGTTTATAACCTTTGAAACATTTGGTATTGCAATTACATACACCATCGTATTATATATACACCTACGTTTGATATTGCAATTACATACACAATTGTATTGTATATACGCTTCCACTATATAATAAAACCATTGATACACTCCAATATAAATGAAAAAGCTTATTTCTAAGGCTATCCAGTCATAAATGCACCTAGGAAGTAAATGCCGACTGTAGGATTAAAGCAGGTACACCATCCAACGGTGGGCATTTACTTCCTAGGTGCATTTATGGCTGGATAGCTTGGGAAATAAGCTTCGCCAATATAAACAGACTATGGTATAATGTTGATATTCCAACTAAATTTTGTTAATGCTCCAACCATAATAAACTTTGGAATTAAATCCAATATAAATACATTTGCCCACCGAATAATGTGTTAAATATAATGCATTTGGATTTAATATAATATATATATATGTGTGTGTGTGTGTGTGTGTGCGTGTGTGTGGGGAATTGTATTAATAAGTTTGAATTTCATAATAATATTAATATATATATATATATATATATATATATATATATATATATATATATATATATATATATATATATATATGGTAATCTAACCTTAAATAAAAAATAATTCCAACATATAAATAATTCATGAACTCAAATTCAACCTTGGAGGACATTAGGCGATTTTTACCGTCACAAACCAAAATGGCGAATCCTGCAATGACACTTGTCACAGTCCCATTGGACAAAAACTGAAGAAGATTCTTTGCATGCTGATTGGACTTCCATGTCATCAGCTGTACCCATTATGCAGTATTTTTTTTTAAAATTTACCTGTTCTGAATGGCAATCAACAGACCATAATTTCTTCATTCGAACTCGTTTTTTGATGAAACAAGTTGTGTTGGATTCCTGGCGATGGGCCGGTCGCTGTTGTTTTGGTTTGGTGCAATTCTGAGTAATTTGAATTTTGATCTAATTTTTTCCCTTGATCTAGATTTCGATCAATGATTGAGCTTCAATGTCTTAGATCAGTGTTTTAATGAGCAGTCGTGCATGCCATTTGTAGAAGCTCCAATCTTATTGTATGGGTATGTATTTCATTTTCAGTTAATAATATAAATAAAATGTTGCAGTTCTAGATCCTGTTTGTGTTCATGTTTATTACTGAAAGTTTTGTTATTTAGAACACTGAAATGTGATAGATATATGCTAATTTTTATTGATTGGGATATTAAAATGGTATCAAAGTTGTGCATCCTACTAGCATAAAGGTTTCACACAAGGAACTTCGGTGGGATTTATCCTCACCCTAGCCGGAAGTTTTCCACCTTTGGTGGTACTCGATATCACTGTAGTTGGTCTATTACTTTTCACTTAATTATTTCTGGAAGTGTCTTGCAACAAATTCAAAATTTTATTACTTTGAAAGGAATTATTAGATTGGATTTGCTCCGCAAATTTGACCATTCATATTCAAGTTCAAGTTAAAAAGGTCGAGATCTAAATATCCCATCAAATATTGATTCCTTTTCTCAGATTTGGAGAACGCAGATCCATTACATCTGAACGGTCAAGGACACTTGGAAGTGGTGACATCAATATCCAAGGCTGAGAGCATCATCAAGAAAGGGAACATTAATTGTATCTTGAGAAGACTCGTCTCTCTTTTGGTATTTGTGGTATTCATCTTCAGATCGGGATCATACATTGCACTATTAATATCTTGTGTAAAGAGGATGGTTTGCCCTACTTGGGAGCACAGTCAACAATCCCCACAAGTAAGCATAAACCTAGGTTGATACATATTGAATATTATTTTGCGGCATGTAGCAATGACTTGGCAATGAACATTCTCATCACACCTACTGTGTGACTGGAGAGGAAGTGAAGAGGAACGTGGAACCCATTTGGCCGGCCAGAGTGGCACGATGACCTTACAACGTGGGAGGGAAACTGAGCTGGTCGTGGGTGAGGTTTTCCATTGACCATAGCCATAAATTGACCAACGAATCTATGCATAGTGCAGTGAGGACGAATATTAAGGTGTTGTAGTGAGGAGAAATATTGAGCCATCATTGATGAGGTTATCCTCCCCTCCCTTTGATCATTGCCGAAATTTAGTAGTCAACCCATTGTACCGCACGGTGAGGACAAACGATCAACAATAGGCATGAAGCCTGGATGACACAGAGAGGGAGTCTTGATTGGATATTGAGCATGCAGACCTTAGATGGTTTTCCCTGCCCGTGGCATACCCACCATAATTGCAAAATGTTTCATAGATCTTTGGGCGAAACACAAGACCTCCTGAGTGTAAGTGTAGAGGTAGACCTCCTGGGTGTGAGTGCAGAGATCGGGTTGAGAATTACCTTTGAGGACACTTTATCTAATTCTAGAGTGCTTCAAATCGAATGGTTTGAAAGCCATTGGCTCATTGGAAATCTAAGATCATTGTCGACAACATTCTGGAGTGAAGGCTGAATGATCCACATTCATTCATATTGAAAAAAGATGTAATTCAGAGTTGGTGATGATCAAAATTCACTGCTCGAAATCCGTAAGGCCATAAATCCATCACATCAACATTACAGAGTGACGAGGACCCATCAGACACATTTATGCAGACCAAAGTCGCAGACCATGAGGCCAATCACCGATCCACTAATTGCAGGCTGATTGTTATTGGTTTTTCCTATTAATCATATTACAATGGTAAGCGGGACACCACAAATTTAGAAGAAGAATGCAGGACACCATAAATTTGGGGCAGAATTTTTCTAAGTCTTTGCAGGCCAATTCACATAATTTGAAGGGACGGATCCCGATTTTCAATGCAGAGTTTATCTGTGGGATGCATTTGAGCAATTTTTGGAGGATTTGTTTTGCTAATTATCTTCAAGGATATTGAGGAGATTGATTAGGAGTAGAGCTTTGATTGTCATTGAGATCCATCTATTCCAAGCCATAATGTCATCATTTTACTTTTGGAAATGCCACAAGAATCAACATAATAATACATCATTTGATTCTACTGGCTACAATAGTTGTATGGAACACAGATGGAAACAACATACAGATCAGAAGCAAGAGCAGAACAAAAAACCTTTCTCTCTAAAGGCCCATGTTATCCTTCAGTAGTCAAAGGATATCTAGAAGGAGGATCTAAAAACCAAGTGCCTCTTTGAACTTGGATCCAAATTGCAGGGTAAAAAGTTAGAATATGTCCTCCTACGATTGGACACATTAGATATGGCTTTGAGCTTGATAGAGCAATAAAAATGGAAAGGGCCAAGTTGGGCCTTGAAGACATCCATGCTTTGTTTGATACAACCTAGGTTCTTGGAGCATTCTTGTGAAAAGGTTAGACTCACAGTCGATTTTTGTCTCAGTAAAATCAGAGCCTTAACAACATTGATACTTCCCTACAATCATGACATCATGAGGAGGATTTTTCAAGTAATGGTATAAGAACTCCAAGGGTTGGAAAACACCACCCTTCTTACCTTCTCTCAGAGGCGCAAAATTTTGGAATGCATGGAAAAATTCAGATTTGTTATACTTATGTTGGATCTAGACTGTCATGACTTAATCCTTCATATGCTCCAATAATTCTGCACCAGAATTACAACGTCTCATCCAAAATTCATCAAAACAGACATGAAAAAGATCATGTCCCCGACCTTAGGAGAATATAAGTCCATCTGCGAACAATTGAAATCCAAATTGTTTCCCATTTGGAGGAAGGAGTTGATTGTATCGCCTATTTCTTATGAACTAACTGAGGGGTTGGTCAAATAGAACATCGAACTACTATGAAAGAAGTTAACGAAGGAGGAACTAACAAATATTTGTGGAGACAACAAGAATGTATGAAGGAGGAAAGACTTATGCTTTGTATGCAGGGGAGTTTGGGCACTTGACCATTCATGTCCAGGTGATAAGGAGGTGACAAGGGAAGAACAATTAGAGACTTCTTCATATCATGGGGAATCTTCCATAGTTGGGTTCAACAATTTTTAGGAGAGAACCTATGAAGGATCCAAGAAGTTAGGTAAAAATGATGACAAAAACACCATGTTTTTCAAAGAAACTTGTAGTATAAGTCAGTGATAATCAATCAACTTGACAAAGTACACAGCGAAAGGAAGGAAATAATTCCTTCTGATGATGTGGTAGTTGAGTCTATAGATATCCTAGAGAACATCCATAAAGAGTATGGGAAATTAGGTGTAGATAACAGTCCACCAGTCCATCCATGTTTAAAAACTAGAGAATATGGATAACTTATCCTCACATGTGCAGAGGGCCAAGAAGAAGACATTCAAGGAGAATGAAATAAGGAGTTAGTAGTAATAAACCGACATGATGAACATGATCATGCGGGAAACATGACAAAAATAGCATGCAGGATGAGCCATTTCTAGAGGGCCAGTCAAACGTTCAAGTTGAAGCTGTGGTCATGGGGCATCTGGTGTGGACAGATACAAAGACATTCAACAGGGAACTAGAATTTCCAGAGGAGGAATTTCGGGAAAAGATAATGAATTTCAAGATAGATCCTATGATTTTGAAGCAAAGAGTTTGGATATTCAAATACACTGTCTTACAGGAGAATAGAAAAATTGAGGACCTCATATGGGTATGTGAATCAACGACCAAGTTTTCTAATGTTGAGGAACAACTCAATTCCATCACAATGCAACAAGAGGAGTATAATTGGGAGTTCCATAGTAGCCCGCTACATGAGTACATAGATAAGGCTTGAAACACTACCAACCCACCTTTATACATTGGGAAGAGCAAGGAATAAATTTCCAAATGCATCATATTGGGTGATCAAGTGATCTGAATGTGATCGATTAAAGTGCTGAGGCAGTTTGATTAGTTTGTCCTTAAAATTGATTGTTAACTAAAGAAATATTTTAAGTGAAAGACGAAATAAACCAACAACAAATAAATGATTAAATCACAGCATAAAAAAGAGTGAAGAAGAAGCAAACAGTTGATTACGAAGTTTGTCCCTAGTGGACTACATCTTCGGGTCCGTTTTCAAGTGGGCGTCCATTTTATTAGGATTGATCGTGAGGAATTTGTTTACACAGAAATGAATCAGAATTACTATGATTGCATGCAATTCTAGACTTTGTAAACAGAAATTAATCTCTCTCGCCTTTCCGACGCCCGTCTCTACACTCAATTCCGACTCCCGACAGCTAAGAAATGCTTCAAACAAAATTTCCTCTATCTTGCTGAAAACTGAAGTTCAAAACAACTATATCCTTAATAAAGAAAAATGGTTGATTTAAATAGGTTCAGGCCTCGAATTCCATGAAGCCAAACTTAGCATGGTTGTTGCAGCAGATTTGGTGACTTGGGTCTTGGTCCTATCTCATAGAGACACTTAATACCTAGAGATAAAGTGATAGACCTTAGTGCTGATTTAATTGAAAAAACCCATAAATGGAACATATAATAAAATTTCTTAGCCACAACACTAGTTAACCGGGCATATATTGATTGATTTTGCATGTGAACAGACGGGTGGACAGGTTGGTTCTGGCGGTTACGTTTTCCACCAGCAGTCATGGTTTATCCTGGTGGCTTCGCTTACCTATGTTCACATGGCTTATCCACGCGGTTTCATAACACACGGTATATACAACCGTAAACCTTTGAAATTTTACGCCATGGTTTTATAACCTGTCACATGGCAATCTCCGTCGGCGCTTTACAACTGCAAACCTTGACTCCGCTGTGGTCTCCAAACTTGATTACATGTGCTTTAATAACTTCCGACACGGTTTAAAACTTGGCAGTTAGTACTGTTTAGCGATGTGGGTTTATTATAAAGTTTTATAATAATATTTAACCCAATAGTTAACAATCCTGCTTGTACCATTCCCGCTGCAAACCTGTCACATGTCTTTACAACTCCCACACGGTCTTGCAGCGTGGTTAGGGTTGTTGTATTTGATTTTTGGGTTATATATATATATATATATATATATATATATATATATATCTTTATATATAGACCCAACTCCCGAACCTTTTATTTTAAAGGTTTTTGGTATTGACTTTCACCATAGCCCGAACCTTAGAATAAGGTTTTATAACATAGTTTTTAATATGGTTTGAATTTGCGCTTTAAGGTTTAAGAAATAGTTTTTAGGCTTTAGGTTTGTAGATCTAGGTTAGATGCCTTTTACAATCATCATGAGCCTTTTTACAACATTATGACACCAAATTGGAACCTTATAACCATGACATTGAAGGACCTTTCACTGTCGAAATTGACGGAATTGGCGGATTGGAGACTGAATTAGACATCGGACTACTGGAGCTGACTGGACCTTTCTGCTGAACTGTAATTAAACAAGATCCTCCTGGATCAATCCTCTCGACTTGAAAGCTTTTGGACCACAAAATCTTGATTTTAAGCAGACAATAAGTGAGAATACAACTCCCTCACTTTCATCTTGACTTTGATGATATACAACCATACCTGATCGTTGACCTGAAATTGATAATCGACTTGATGCTTATCATGGCATAATTTATACCTGACTTGACTCAATGCTTGTCGTGGTGCAGAAGAATGTAAGGCTTGATTGTAAGCTTGATGCACATAAGTTAAAAATTCATCCCACAACTTAGGATGTTTACTGCAGTTACCTTGAAGAATATGTATCCCGATCCTGTTCACCATTTCCGTACATCCTTGAACCAAATCCATGCTGCCCCATGGTTGCAAAGGAACTAGAAGTGGCATGTGCAAACCAATCTTTTGATTGCTTGGCTTGCTTTTTGAACACATTACACATCCCTTTATGTACTTCACAATTGTTTCATACATGTGAGGCCAGTAACAATACCTTTGACTTTGTGCCATAGTCTTGCTTACGCCAAATTGTCTTACAATCCGAGAAAGATGAACTTCCCGAATAACTTGCACTTTTTCTGTCTGCGGTACACATAACTTACCCAGATGATATAACAAATTATCACAAATATGATAATTGCTTTCGTTTATCTGAGTATCAGGAGTGAGTGATTCATAAATATCTTCAAAATCATCATCAGTACTATACAGTTCTACATAGTTTTCATGTTTCTATTATGCAGTACTATTGAAGCATTCAAAGACGATCTAGATAGCATATCAATTACTTCATTTGTTACGCCTTTCTTGTCCTTAATTACTAAGTGAATTTGCTGAATAAATATCATCCAATTGTAGTGAGATTGTTGCAACTTAGTCTGTGATTGAAGGTATTTAAGTGGTCGATGATCTGTATGAATCACGGTTTCCTTACCCATTATATAATGTTTCCATTTCTTTACACTTTCTACTAAAGTAAATAGTTCTTTATCGTATGTCGGATAATTAATTATTGCCTTAGAAAAAGTTTCAAAATGAAAACAAATTGGCTTTCCATTTTGGAGTAAAACTGCACCCATTGCATATCCACTTGCATTTGTTTCTATTTCGAATGGCTATTGAAGATCAGGTAATGCTAAGACTGGTGATGTAACTAATTTCTGCTTAAGTGTATCAAAAGCTTTTTGTTGTTTATTTCCCCATTGAAAAATGGCTTTAGACACTGTGAGAGCATGTAATGGTGATGCAATCAAAGAAAACTAAGCAATAAATTTTCTCCAATACTAAACTGCCCCTAGAAAATATCTATCTTAGCTGGATCTATCTTTAAATGACCACCTCCAACTATATATCCCAAATAGACTAAGGAAGTTTTCCCAAATTCACATTTTGATAGTTTAATGTATAGTTTTTCTCTGTGCAATATTTCAAAAACCTGCTTAACATGCTTAACATGTTCTTCCTTACTTGAACTGAAGATTAAGATATCATCTAGATAAATGATGACAAACTTGTCAATATATGGTCAAAAGACATCATTCATGACACACATAAAATTTGTTGGCGCATTGCATAAACCAAAAGGCATTACTAACCACTCAAATAGTCCTTGCCTAGTTTTGAATGCAGTTTTCCATATGTCATTTTCTGTTATCCTTATTTGATGATATCCACTACATAAGTCCAACTTAGTAAAGTAAACAACATTTTTCAATTGGTTGAGTAAATCATCAATCCTAGGAAGAGGGTACTTGTTTTTTATTGTGATTTTATTTAAGGCTCTAAAATCAACACACATTCTCCATGTTCCATCTTTCTTAGGAAATAGAATGATAGGTGAACCACATGGAGATGAACTTGGTCGCATTAAAAATTTTTCTACCAATTCCTGGATTTTCCTTTTAATTTCTTCATTCTCTATTACTAACATGCGATACATTCCAACATTAGGAAGAGGGGCATCAGACATTAACTGAATCTCATGTTGTATTTCTCTTTTTGGAGGAAGATGTTTAGGTTCTTTGAATAGATTCTGAAATGACTCTACCACTTTAACCAAACTATCTTTAATCTGAACATCACAACCTGTAAATGCATCTTGCAGTTCCTTATGTCGTTCTTTAACAACCATGAGAATGTATCTTTTACTTGAACTTATTAAGTGCTTCATCTGATTAGGATTAATTAAGTCCAATTGATTTTTAGTTTTATGTGCCCTTACAATATATTCAATCCCATCTTTCATGAGATGATACTTATGTTCCTTCCTACAAAATATTGCATCATGATCATAGAGATAAGGGCTTCCTAAAACAATTCCACATATGTCTAATGGTATCACATCTAGCTCCACTTCATCGACATAGTTTGCTGTGATTGCAAATTTTAACCGACACTCTTTGGTAACATGAATTTGAGTTTGATCCTTTAACCAACCTAAAGGATATGGTTTTGAATGATTATGTGTTTTCAAACCCAATTTGTTAACCAATGATTCAGAAATCAAATTTTCTTGTGATCCTGTATCGAACAATGTATCTATCTTTGTATGTTTTGAAGTTACCCTTATATGAAATAACTCGATTCTTTTATCTTCGTTCCATTGTTTGATGTTTGAAGAAGCAGAAGTACTAGCATAAATTTTTTTACTTGTTGTAACCATAGCAGTGATTTTTCCTTCATCACCTGAATCAGATCCCAAGTCCTGTTGAACTGCTGTTGAAGCCTTCTTGTCACCCTTCTTCTTTTGGAACTTTTTTGGCTTAAGTTCCGGATGAAGTTTCCAACACTTAGCTTCAGTATGGCCGATCCTTTAGAAATGTGTATAGGTAGGTCTTTCATCCTCCTTCTGAGCAGTGGCAGTTTTCTTTCCCTTTGGCTTGCCCTTATTTTTGCTATCTTTGGTTTCCATCTGCTTGGATGTCTTTGGTGTAAACTTGAATGGTCTACCACCTGATTCGACATGAATAGCTTGAACACAAACTTCATCAAAATCGTTAGGATTGAACATTAATAATGTATGTTGAAAATATGAATGCAAACTGCCAATATACTTCAACAAAGTTTCTTTTGTGTCCAAAGAAATACCAAGTGCTAATGCTTTCTTTCTGAATTCCTGTGTGAACTCTTGAACATTCCGTCCCTTACCTTGTCGCAAGTGCTGCCAATCAGTTACAGCTTGTTGTGTGTGACCCAACAGATAGAATTGTTTCTTTATAGATTTTATAAACTTAGTCCATGAGGTGATAAATTTTCCTTTATGCTTTAAATATATCTGTGTCTTACTTTCCCACCATATCAAAGCAGTACCCCCCATTATAAGAGTAGCTAATTGGATCTTTGTCTTATCATCAGTGATATTTTGAATACGACAATAGAATTCTAACTGTTTTACCCAATAATCTAGTTTCTCAGGGTTTATTTCAGTATCATACACATCTAATTCAAACTTAACATCAAGTTTCAAAAGTGGACTCTTAAGTTTCTTTTCTTTTTCTGATTTAGAACTAGAAGTAGAAGAGGAAGAAGAAGATGATGGAGATGATGGTGGAGAAGGAGATTTATCTGCCTTGCCTTTACCCTTTTCCTTCTTTGATGCCTTCGACGATGAGGCTGCATCTCTTTTCTTCTTGTCTTCATATAATTTTGCCAACATCTTTTGCATGTTTAGAAACATCTGATGGATTTGATTCTCATCCCTGGGTTTCGATTCAGTAGCTTTAGGAGTCTCAATGGTCTTAGTCCCTATCATCGTTGATTGATGAACGACTTTCCGTTTTCCGATCTCTGGATCAAATTCCTCAAGCTCACCTTTTCCACGTTGCAATCCCAACCTGGTTAAAATCCATTGAAAAACAAACTACAAATCACAACCAACTCTGATACCAAATATGATCTGAATGTAATCGATTAAAGTGCTGAGGTAGTTTGATTAGTTTGTCCTTAAGATTGATTTTTAATTGAAGAAATATTTTAAGTGAAAGACGACATAAACTAGCAGAAAATAAATGATTAAATCACAGCATAAAACAAGGAGAAGAAGAAACAAACAGTTGATTACGAAGTTCATCCCTGGTGGACTACATCTCCGGGTCCGCTTTCAAGTGGGTGTAGAAATTTTCTGAATAATGATTAATTATCCACCAAGACTATCCTGATCACATACAATTCGAATTTATATGCAACACATAATCTCTTCCACTCAGATCATCACACATACGGAAATAAAACAAGCGATAACACATCAATTCATCATACACATTAACACAGTATGTATGGGGAAAGCTTATAGCTGAAAACCCCACAAATATTGTGTATATTATAATGGAGAATTCATGTAACAAAATCAGTACAATACTCCTCACAAGTACTCAGTACTATCTCATGAAGTTACACACAAACTAGCTTGGTTTTGAATAAGTCACTGGTTCAAAACTCACCACCAATTGCCTTGCCTCTATTGCGCAATCATGGCCTGTCTATATAGAGATCCAAGGTTAAAATATCCTTGGCTTGACAGCGCAATCATCATGGGAAATTCCTCCAAGTGTGGTGCAAATCTCATGCACAACTGATGTCGCCACTGATAGCTAACTCCACCCTTTCATCTACCTCTTTCACTGGTCTCCACTGAACTGATCATGCACTGTTCTTGAGTTGAATAATGAGTTACTAATTAATGAATTAAATAATATTTAATTCACTCCACTCATAACTAGTTGATTATCTAGTTAAACTAATCTCAACCAGTTCAACTAAAATAAACAGAACACAACTCCACTAGCTGTCTCATTAACTCCACCAAACTTCTGCCACTGAAGTCCTAACTGAAGTCAACCATGCACGATGCCATCAAACCCTTGGGAATAGCGTAATTCCTCTGTCAGATGCATGAGCCACTTCCAAGGCTCGAACTGAAGTGCTCCAAGAGAGTAAACTGAAGTTTAGAGTCCAAATATTATTAAGGGTAAATAATATTTGACTTCCCTATTTTTAGGATAGGCAGTCTAAAATAGACTTCGACCTAAATGTCTAAAAATAGAGGTCCATCTATTTTTACCAACATGACCAATACTCCAAGAATAACATACTGCAACCCCTGGACCATGCTCCATATGTCTAAAAATAGACATAGTCTAAAAATAGACTTTGCGCCAGAATTTGCCTGCGGGCCCACTTAGTGAAGGCGATTTCATTTCACTAAGCTCCATCATCTTGCTGCATTCTCAACACTCCCTCTCAGCAAGATATGGATTATCTGCAACCCCTATCCTGCCTCTGTGGAATTCGAACTTGCTCCTGGTGAGCGCCTTCGTCAGGATGTCGGCATCCTAATCCTCTGTGGGAACATATGAAAGCATCATGATTCTCCGCCGAACACAATCTCTGATATGATGATACCAACCGTGAAGCCACGGCCGCCCAACTCCATCCTCCTGTCTGTACCATAGACCATATCCCGATATGCCTCTAATATAGCGCAATACATGCTTGCCTGCCTTCCAAAAGAGCTTGGTAGGCTTAACCATAGCTTGCGAAAGCTGGTTAACTGCATAGCATATATCGGGTCGTGTATTGACCAGACACATAAGCGACCCCACCAACTGTCGATAGACAGTGGCATCCACTACCTCCGCTGAAGTAGCATCCTCCTTCCTCCAACCACCAGGAAGAGGAGTGTCAACAGGCTTGCAGCCTCGCATGTTGAACCTCTCCAGAATCTCCCGGGCATACTTGCCCTGAGAAACAAACAGTCCTCCACTGCGCTGCCAAATCTCCAATCCCAGGAAATAATGAAGGATGCCCAGGTCCTTCATCTCAACCTCTCGTGCAAGATCCTCCTTGCATGAAAGTATCAACTGCTCGTCGCCAGTCAAAATCAGATCATCTACATACAGTACGATGATCAACAGCTTCCCCTCCACCACAATCTGGTACAGGTTTGGATCCGCCTCACTCTTGGAGAATCCAAGCCCGGTGAAGTAGCTGTCTATCCGAGTGTACCAATCACGAGGTGCTTGCTTCAGCCCATACAGTGCTCTCTTGAGTCGGCACACATGCGACTCACTGCTGAAGATCTCAAAACCTTCAGGCTGCTCTATGTACACCTCTTCCTCAATAACTCCATTGAGGAACGCAGTCTTCACATCCATCCGATGAATGTGCCACCCCATCTGCGCTGAGAGAGCAAGGATCGTCCGTATGGAAGAGTACCTTGCGACAGGTGCAAAAGTCTCCTCATAGTCAATCCCCCCGAAATCAATCCCCCCGATCCGTGAGAAGCCGCCGCCACAAATCCCCCCGCCCCCCTCATACCCCCTCCACCCACACTCCCGTCAGCTGCCTGCTTCACTTTGTAGATCCATCGTGAACCCACCATTGATTTCCCCACCGGTCTTGGGACAATCTCCCATGCACTGTTCCTGATGATCGAATCATATTCTTCGATCATGGCATCAACCCATGCGGGTTCCTCCACAGCTTCCTCAAAAGAGGATGGCTCCGTCACAACACATTGACTCACAAGAGCCATGTATCCGGTGTACCGATCTGGTGACTGTCTCTGTCTGCGCTGTGTTGTAGGTGGTCCCACAACCTTCTCTACATCCCGAGCCAGTCGCTCAGCTTCTGTAGTGCGCATGCGCCCTCTGATGGTTGGCGCTGCCTGGGTGGTTTCTTCCACCTCCTGAACCTCCTATTGTGGTTGATCCACATCCGGAAGCTCCTCCTTAGGAACTAACAGCTCCTCATCTGCATGCAAGTGTAGCTCCCTCTCAAGCGAACACTGCATGGCTTTCTCCTCCCGAAATTTTATATCCCGTCGCACAACAGTCTTGCGACTGTCTGGCACATACACCCGATAGTTGTGAGGTGTATCAGTGTACCCCACAAATATTCCAACTTCAGCAGTTGGATCCAGCTTCCTTCTCACATCCTTCGTCACATGCATGTAGACAGGAGATCCGAAAATCCGCAAATGGGAAATATCAGGCCTCTTGCCAGAATAAGCCTCCTCTGGTGTACTCATGCGAAGAACCTTGTGAGGACAACGGTTCTGCACATACACTGCTGTATTGCATGCCTCAGCCCACAAGTGAAGGGGTAGGCCCTGATCATGCAACATCGCTCGTGCAACACCCACGATCGTTCTGTTCTTCCGCTCAGCCACCCCGTTCTGCTGTGGGTTATGGGGTGCGATGAGCTCTCTCCGAATCCCTTCTGCGCTGCAGAACTCCTTGAATTCAGCCGAGATGAATTTACCACCGTTATCACTCCTTAGAGCATTCACCTTCTTCCCCGACTCCTTCTCGACCAGTGCTTTAAACTCACAGAACTTCGCGAATGTATCGCTCTTCTTCGGCATGAAGAAGATCCAGCACTTTCGAGAGAAATCATCAACAAAGATCACACAATACTTGTGCTTTGCTGTCGAAGCAACTGAGAAAGGACCACACACGTCTGTGTGAACTCTCTCAAGGATCGTCGTGGCGCGACTATCCTTCTCGTGAAAGGTGGCTTTCACATACTTCCCTAAAGTACACCCCTTGCACTGATCTGACTGCGCAAGAGTGCCCTTAGAAAGCCCAGTAGAAATCTGCTGCAGAATCTTCAAAGCTCCATGGTGAAGGTGGCCCAATCTCCTGTGCCACAGTTCGCCCTCATCATCCCGGCTCACCACTTCTCCCGCCTTGCATGCCATTGTTGTGCAGCCATCTACTTGCAATTGATAAAGGTTCTTGGTTCGAACCCCTATCTTCCGGGTCTCTCCAGTAGTCTTACTGCGCAGGAAGGCTTTTCCTTCGCTGAAGACCACATCATACCCCTTATCCTCCAACATCACCACAAAGATCAAGTTCTTCTTCAATCCAGGTACATGCATGACATCCCTCAATACAAAGGGTTTACCAGACTCCCTCTGAAAGGATATGGTACCGATACCAGTCGCACCGTATCTACCATCATCGCCCATCTCGATGTGCACACCCAAATCTTTGTCCTCCAGATCTGAGAACAAATCCCGATCTCCCGTCATATGAAATGACGCACCGCTGTCCAAGAACCATACCGATCCCATCACACTTGAAACCAAGCATGCGATTAGTGAAAATTCAAGCTCAAACTGTGAAGCCAAAGCTTCTCCATCTGCAGATCTTCCCGCTTGCTTGTTCTTCTTCTTCTTTGGACAATTGGTAGCATAATGTCCGTGATCATGGAAGTGAAAACAATTCACTTTCGCCATATCCTGCTTCTTGCCATTTTCACCGGAATGAGAAGTTTTCTTACCCTTCCCCTTCTTTGCTTTGGCAACCAAAGCGCAATTTTCTTCATCAGCTCCCTTTGATGAAGATCCATCTCGAGTAGTCCTCCTTATCTCCTCCTGCATGAGATCCGCCCAAAGGCGCTCCCATCCCGGTAGCTTCTCCCGACCATTGACACTATCTTGATATGAGTGCCAAGCCTTCGGAAGACCAAGGAGAGCCAGGTCGACCATGTCCTCATCTTCGACAATCACCCCCACACTTCCCAGCTCATCTCTGCATTGAGTGAACTTCGTGAGGTATTTGGCGATACTGTCGCCTTTCTCCATATTGATGTTCCTGAGCTTATCTTTGAGCGCCAGCTTCCTTTGGTCACTCTTACTTTGGAATAGATCCGTCAAAGCTTTCCACATTAAATATGGAGTAGCCTTTCCATGTAGGCTGGATACAATATGATCCTTGACGCCCTCCAACAGGATCCTTCGACACTTCGCCATCTTCTTTTGCCATGCATCGACTTCAGCAGGATCAATGGGCTTTTGGACATCCGTATCTACGAACTCCTTCAGACCATTATCTTCTAATACTACCTCCATGCGATCCTTCCATGCAACATAATTCGAACTGCCTTCAAGAGCATATTCGAGTCGCAAACCGTTGAAAGACATTTTCAACACCGGCACCAAGAAAACAAAACTACTGCAAAATTTCGAATTCCACCTCAAAGCTCAACCGCTCTAGATCTGTGAGAATAAATTATTTCTAGCACAGAGATTGACTGCAAGGGGCATTTACCAGACCTTTCACTTTCCGAAGAAAGATGAATCCGGAGGCTACCTGGCCCGCATGCAGACTCTGTCTACCGAAATAAGTTTGTAATCACTGTGATGATCAATCTGAACTTCAATAGCTCCGATACTATGTAGAAATTTGCTGAATAATGATTAATTATCCACCGAGACTATCCTGATCACATACAATTCGAATTTATATGCAACACATAATCTCTTCCACTCAGATCATCACACATGCGGAAATAAAACAAGCGATAGCACATCAATTCATCATGCACATTAACACAGTATGTATGGGGAAAGATTATAGCTGAAAACCCCGCAGCTATTGTGTATATTATAATGGAGAATTCATGTAACAAAATCAGTACAATACTCCTCACAAGTACTCAGTACTATCTCATGAAGTTACACACAAACTAGCTTGGTTTTGAACAAGTCACTGGTTCAAAACTCAACCACTAATTGCTTGCCTCTATTGCGCAATCATGGCCTATATAAATAGAGATCCAAGGTTCGAATCTCCTTGGCTTGACAGCGCAATCATCATGGGAAATTGCCTCCAAGTGTGGTGCAAATCTCATGCAAAACTATAGTCACAACTGATAGTAGACTCACCCTTTCACCCACCTCTTTCAACGTAAATACCGAATTGTTCACACCATATACCACTCGATGTGTTTCGTTGAATAATGAGTTACTAATTAATGAATTAAATAAAATTTAATTCACTCCACTCATAACTAGTTGATTAGCTAGTTAAACTAATCTCAACTAGTTCAACTAAATTAAATCAAACACAACTCCACTAGCTGTCTCATTAACTCCACCAAACTTCTGCCACTGAAGTCCTAACTGAAGTCAACCATGCATGTGCTCACCAAACCCTTGGGAATAGCGTAATTCCTCTGTCAGATGCATGAGCCATTTCCAAGGCTCGAACTGAAGTGCTTCAAGAGAGTAAACTGAAGTTTATAGTCCAAATATTATTAAGGGTAAATAATATTTGACTTCCCTATTTTAAGGAGAGGCAGTCTAAAAATAGACTTTGACCTATAGGTCCAAAAAATAGAGTCCCATCTATTTTTACCAACATGACACATACTCCAAGAATAACATACTGCAATCCCCGGACCATGCTCCATATGTCTAAAAATAGATTTTGCGCCAGAATTTGCCTGCGGGCCCACTTAGTGAAGGCGACTTCATTTCACTAAGCTCCATCATCTTGCTGCATTTTCAACAGTGGGTGTCCGTTTTATTAGGATTGATCGTGAGGAATTTCTTTACATAGAAATGAATTAGAATGATTGTGCTCTCAGGCACTTCTAGACTTTGTCAAAAAATAATAATCTCTCTCACCTTTCCGACGCCTATCTTTGCGCTCAATTCCGACTCCCGACGGCTGAGCAATGCTACAAACAAAACTGCCTCTATCTTGCTGAAAATTGAAGTTCAAAACATCCATGTCCTTCATGAAGAAAAATGGTTGATTTAAATAGGTTCAGGCCTCGAATTCCATGAAACCAAACTTAGCATGGTTGTTGCAGCAGATTTGGTGACTTGGGTCTCAGTCCTATCTCATAGAGACACCTAATACCTAGAGATAAAGTGATAGACCTTAGTGTTGATTTAATTGAAAAAACCCATAAATGGACCATATAATAAAATTTCTTAGCCACAACGCTAGTTAACCAGGCCGATATTGATTGATTCTGCATGTGAGCAGATGGGTGGATAGGTTGGTTCTAGCGGTTACATTCCATCGGTGGTCATGGTCTATCTCGGCGGCTCCGCTTCCCTGCGTTCACATGGCTTATCCATGTGGTTTCATAACACATGGTATATAAAACCGTAAACCTTTGACATTTTCTGCCGTGGTTTTAAAACCTGTCACATGGAAATCTCCGTCGGTGGCTTTACAACTGCAAACCTTGACTCCATCGTGGTCTCCAAACTTGAATACATGTGCTTTAATAACTTCTGACATGGTTTAAAACTTGGCGGTTAGCACTGTTTAGTGCTGTGGGTTTATTATAAAGTTTTATAATAATATTTAACCCAACAGTTAACAATCCCGCCTGTACCATTCTCGCTGCAAACTTGTCACATGTCTTTAAAAATCCCACGCGGTCTTGCAGTGCAGTTAGGGCTGTTGTATTTGATTTTTGGGTTTTATATAAAGTTTTATATATATATATAGACCCAACTCCTAAACCTTTTATTTTAAAGGTTTTTGGTATTGACTTTCACCATAGCCCGAACCTTAGAATAAGGTTTTATAACATAGTTTTTTAATATGGTTTGAATTTTCGCTTTAAGGTATAAGACATAGTTTTTAGGCCTTGGGTTTGTAGATCTAGGTTAGATGCCTTTTAAAATCACCACGAACCTTTTCACAACATTATGACACCAAATTGGAACCTTATAACCATGACACTGAAGGACCTTCCACTGGAAAAATTGACGGAATTGGCGGATTGGAGACTGAATCAGACATCGGACTACTGGAGCTGATTGGACCTTACTGCTGAACTGTAATTGAACAAGATCCTCCTGGATCACTGAGTGGAGCAGCATCAACATATTAGATTTGCATATTCACCCTTCCCGAGGACTGGATTGGCGAGAGATTATGAGTTGGTCCTCTATTGATGGGTTGAATCCTAGGAGGATACACACAGAAAAGGGAATACTGCAACTTGAGCCCTTTGGCATGGGCAATGATGGAGGACTGAGATGGTACCATAACCCACAGGTCCCAAGAATTAGGTGGCATTGAGATCAAGGAGAATCCATTGGGGCCAGTATTGGCCAGAGGGTTGTTTAGGTTCCATTTGAATCTATCGAAGGAAGGAATGGTCGAAGGATTGTTTGTGACCCAAATATCGAAGGGCCCATTCATGCTCTTTTAGCAGGGATATATGTAATAACACACTGGGTTGTATGCGATCCTAGTATCAATGCTTCTATTGTGGATAGAAGTTAATTTCTTGAGGGCAAGCAATCTTTGGGTGGGAGTACTTGTAATATTCCCTTTCTTGATCTGGTCAAAATGGATGACATTTGACCATGGTATTTACCGTGGTATGATCCCATGGTAATTGCCTTCGGTTTTCAAGGGAAAATAATAAAATAAGGTCTCTGGAGAGTGCACCAAGCCTATAAAAGGGGATATAAGCTAGACATTGGGGATCATTCAGGTTTATCTATCTTATTGTATCTTCATTGAAAACTTGGCATGGCCAATTCTAGCATTGATCCCGGGACAAAAAACTGGTGGTGAATTTGTCTGGTGGAGCCATCCATGGCCCAAAATTGAGATTAGGTGTCTTAGAGTAGTCTTTTAATGAGCTGTCATGCATGCCATTTGCAGGAGCTCCTGTCTTATTGTATGGACATGTATTTTTTTTTTTTTCAGTTAATAATATAAATAAAGTGTTGCAGTTTCAGATACTGTTTGTGTTTTTGTTTATTACTTATAGTTTTTTATTTATCTATGATAATTGTATAGAATGGGATATTACATTATGTTGATTGAAATGAAAGTTTTCTGCATTTGTTATTATTTTATTGTAGAATAAATGGGGTCGTGAAAAAATAAGGCGACCCAAAGAGTATTATTGTAAAGGCTCTACCAGAGATGAATTAATTTAAGGAACAAATTGTGCCATTGCACTTCCAAGTAGCTCGTTCGATGGTCAGCCACAAGCCGAGGCCCATTTATTGGCTTGCAAGAGACGGGAAGAATATAATAGTTGCTCGAATCAACCTTGGTTGCGCATCATTGTAAGGATGTGGCATTATTTATAACACCATGTAGGGTCAATTCTGTGATATTGTGCTAAGTGCGCTAAGACCATATCGTCGACAGTCAAAAGGCACGAGAGAGCCATACAGTAAGGTTTGGAATTCCGCTGAAGGCACATCATTGCCACAAGTATATTTTAGTGGATAGAAGATAACGGAAGGAGGGTTAGACACCCAAGGTAAGGACTGAGAGGTTATTCCTGCCACTGCTGAGGGTCCTTATTCAGCTAATCAACCGCACCACTAGTCAGAGCTTGAGCATGGGAGCCATTCACATGATCTGGCATGGTTGATTATTCACTTGGTTAATTGAATAGGAGGATTGATCCCAGGGTTGGTACACGTCCTCATGGTTGGAAAAGGAGTTGGTGTGATCACAAGGAAAATCAACAGAGCCTCTATGCACTGGAAAGGGACGACGTCCTCAGATCGATTCCATTGGGCATAGCCAAGCGTGCACTGGGTCTTAAGCTAGGAACACTCTACGTCGTCCATGAGATTTCACAATTGCGTATGTGCTTCACCGGATCCAAATCCCCACTGCATTGCGGAACCAAAATGAAGTTGCAAGAAATTACATGGAAGGAACATGATTCATCACACTCTCACATCATTGACCTTGTTCAAGCCAGGTATTCGACTCCTCCAGGTGGCCCAGCCTTTGGGGTCAACCGAGAAGCTACGGAATTTGCAACGACTTCGACGAGAAATGGAATTTCATCGAAACCATAAGATGGACAGGACAATCTTTCAAAGGTCGTGATGGGTGTCGATTCATTTACAATAGAGATCAATTGCAAAGGTAAATTGTGCTTGGAGGATCATTGTTGAGCTAGGCTCCTGACGACGACATAAACATTTAATAGCCAAATATTATTTGAAAATTATTGTCCCATTTGCATTGGTGAATTTAGACGCATAGATCGATTTATTGAGGTACATTCTTGTGTTCCTTACACCAGGATATTTTTTGATCCAAACTCTGAAGATTTTTATTAAACCATTAGAGGGGCTGATTGCTTCGTTACTCTCTCAGGATTATTGGAAGTTAAATTCTCAGTCATTACTGCTAATCAATTTTGCCTTTGAATATTAAAGGAAATCCAATTTTCTACTTTCTAGATCGAGCAATTTCTTCAATATATCTAGAGAGAACCATTTTGGGTGGATCATCATTGTTTCATGTAGAAGTTTCTGATACTTCAAAACAACAAGAGAGAATGAAGATTCCCTCTACAACACAGAGTTTTCAAACTTAATTTGCAGAATGAACAGAAACAATTTGGGACAATTTTCTTAATTCATGAAAGAATAAAAGAAATACATAATCAACAATCTGATTCTTCCTCCTTGAGATGGATTTCCAAAGTATATCAGTGGACTGTAAAAACAACAGTGCTCACATAAAACTACTATGTCCTCTATCCGCACATACAGTGCTTACAAAATTTGCTGTGTAACAGCCTGCGGGCTACAACAATTATCTGTTTCTCAAAATAATGTTTCAATACATAAAACGTGTTCACGGAAAAAAATTTTCATTACAATAGCCTTCGGGCTCTCTTCCTTTTATAAGGCACGGTTATAATAAAAAACAATTAAACCGACCCATAAAACCGGATCTCAAGATATATGAAATCCATTGAAAAACAATCATCACATCCGAAACTCAATCGGCAATCGGCGAAACAACAGTTCAAAGGTTTTAAGACCCTTTGTGCTTTGCGATTGCGATGGCGTGGGGCCCATATCGCATTGGTAGTCAGCTATATGCAATTGCGATTGCGCGATTGCAGTCCTTTGCAATTCGCGACTCTTTGCAATTAGCGATGATGCGATTGCGATCGCATCACAGCTTTTCAATCGGAAATACATATTACGGATGGCGGAACATACCTTTTCCCTTTGCGATTTGTGATTGCAATTGTGGTGGGACCACATTGCATCGCATCACACACTTCAATCTGTCGGAACATACTTATGTGCGGTACCTTGTTCCTTTTGCGATTGCGATGATCGCATCGCATTGGAACAGTCCATATCAACAAGACACTTATTATAAAACTTGTGATTGCCGCCTCATTCATTAACTCCGTCGATTATATTGGTAAGGCTTTAAAGCCTCATTCAACCTGTAATCAAAGCTCTGCACTACTGGCGAGACTTTGAGTCTGAGCCATTAACTGTGCTCTTTAAGAAAACGACAACCGCCTTAGATAAATATCAAAGGGGGTCGATTCTTATTTGCTTTGCACTTCACTTGTGCGGGCTTTCCAATCCTTTTGCAATTTCTTCAAGAAAGCGACAACCGCCTTTGCTAAGGCTTCAATGTGTCGCGCTGTAGTCATTCTGCAATTACTGCTGATTGACATCAGTAGTTGGAATTAGTTTCCAACACTCCCCCTTAATTTCAACTACTGGGTTTTTCTGCATACCCAGGCATTCCCTGAAATGATCAAAGCTTTTCTGCGCAAGTGGCTTTGTGAGGATATATGAAAATTGATCCTCTGTTCTACAGTGTTGCAAAACTATCTCACCATTGTTAACCAATTCACATATGAAGTGAAACTTGGTGTCAATGTGCTTTGTCCTTTTATGAAAGACTGAATTTTTAGACAATGCTATCGCCGAGCTATTGTCACAGTAAATGGTTGTGCCCTTTTCTTGTTCATGACACAAATCTCTGAGAACTCTTCTCAGCCATACTACTTGGCATGCTGCTGCTGTTGCTGCCACATATTCTGTTTCTGCTGTAGATAAAGCAACTATGAGTTGCTTCTTGGAAGCCCATGAAACTGCTCTCGATCCCAAATGAAACACATATCCTGATGTGCTCTTTCGATCATCAACACTTCCAGCCCAATCACTGTCAGTGTATCCTGTCAACATGAAACTTTCAGAAGAGGAGTATAATATACCAAACCCCTTCGTTCCATTTCCATACCTTAGAATTCTCTTGGCTGCCTGCCAATGAGCTTCTTTTGGTCTTTCCATGAATCTGGAGATTAAGCTAACAACGTGCATAATGTCTGGCCTAGTTGCAGTCAAGTACATAAGGCTGCCAACTATGATTTTATACAACTTTGGATAAAAATCCTTTCTGTTATCTTCTTTTCTTAATTTCAACCCCATTACTGTTGGAGTCATAGCTGCCTTGTTGTTCTGCATGTTGAATCTCTTCAATACTTCTTCTACATATTTATCTTGAGAAATGAAAACACCATTTTCACTTTGGTCTACTTCAATTCCAAGAAAATATCTCAAGAAACCCAAGTCATTCATTTCAAACTCATTTTTCATGACTGCTTTAAAATCAATAATGAGAGAAGCATCATTGCCAGTAAAAATTAAATCATCTACATATAATACAATGATAAGAATCTTACCGTCATTCTCCTTTATGTAGAGTGTGGGTTCGCCATCACACTTCTCGAACCCATTCTCAATCAGGTAAGTGTCTATCTTGCTGTACCATGCTCTTGGAGCTTGCTTTAGCCCATAAAGAGCCTTATTCAGTTTGTATACTTTGTGCTTTTGGCCTTCAACTTCATAGCCTGGAGGTTGTTCAACATATACCTTTTCTTTTAACACTCCATTCAGGAATGCAGATTTAACATCCATCTGATAAATCTTCCATTTGTGTTGTGCTGTAATAGACAACATTGTTCTAATTGTTTCCATCCTTGCTACTGGTGCAAAGGTCTCATCATAGTCTTTGCCTTGTTGCTGCTTGTAGCCTTTAACAACAAGTCTGGCCTTGTGTCTTTTAATCTTGCCTTCAACATTGCTTTTGGTCTTATAGACCCACTTAACTCCAATGGAATCTTTGCCTTCAGGGAGATCCACTAACTCACATGTTTTACTCTTCTCAATTGCACCAATTTCTTCATTCATTGCTTCAATCCATTTATCATCATTTACAACATCTTCAAAATGAATTGGATCATTGACATGACAATACAAAGCGAATAATGAATTCAGACCGGTATTGTTACTTACCTCTCCTTGTTCATAAATCTCATTCATATTTCTGAATCTTGGTCTTCTTGGTGTGCTTGAAGTTTCATTCGAACTTGAGGGCGTTCTTGATCCCTGCGGTGTGCTTGGAGAAGCACTTCCTTGACATCTCAAGGTTGTTCGAGTTCCAACTTGTGGTGTGATTTTTCATGCTTGTGGTGGTGGAGGAGGAACCACCGAAGAAGGGTTAACAGGTGCTGCTCCTTCTTCTTCTTCGTGAGACAGAGTTGTCTTCACGTTCACAGTATTTTCTAGACTTCCATCCCAAGCTTCATCTTCACAGAACTACACATCTCTGCTTACTATCAATTTCTTGGTGGATGGATTATAAATTTTGTATGATTTTGACTCATCACAGTAGCCAATAAAGACACACTTCTCCCCCTTGCTATCAAGCTTCTTCCTTAGCTGATCGGTACATGTGCATATGCTACACAGCCGAATACTCTCATGTGAGTGACAGTTTGCTTTTGTCCACTCCATGCTTCTTCTGGTATTCTGTTCATGACAACTTTAGTCGGGCATCTGTTTAAGATGTAAACTGTGCAAGTGACAGCTTCAGCCCAATACTCATGCGGCAAGTGTTTTTCCTTCAGCATACTTCTGACCATATCCAGAATGGTCCTATTCTTCCTTTCTGCAACACCATTTTGCTGAGGTGTATACCTCGCGGTGAATTGCTTTTGTATTCCATTCTCTCTGCATAAACGCAGAAATTCCTTAGAGAGGTACTCTCCACCTCTATCTGTTCTGAGCATTTTAATGTAATGCCCACACTGCTTCTCAACAAGAGTTTTGAAGTGGCGGAATTTCTAAAACACTTCACTCTTTTGTTTCAACACATACACCCATGTCTTTTTGGTGTAATCATCAATACAAGTTAAAATATATTTATTTCCAGCAAATGATGGTATTTGCATCGGTCCACACACATCAGAGTGAACAATTTCCAAGGGTGCTTTTGCCCTTATACTCTTTCCTGCTGGAAAGCTTTCTCTGTGTTGTTTGCCCAAGATACAACCTTCACAGAGGCTGTCTGGTTTTTCAATTAATGGAAATCCTTTTACCATTCCCTATTTGTGCAACAGATTCAAGCCTCCGAAATTGAGATGTCCAAATCTCAAGTGCCACAACCAATTTTCATCTTTCATTTCTTCTTGAAAGACTTCTTGTGTTACAACTGCAATAGTTCTTCCTTCCTTCAAATCTGCCCTGAGTTTGAGAGGAAACATTCTATTGCTGGTCATTTGCACCTCTGTAATGATCTTCTTACTTGGAGGTATGTCTCTGATTGTACACACATCATCTTTGAAGAACACATTGTAACCTTTATCAATGAGTTGTCCAATGCTCAAAAGATTACACTTCAGACCAAGTACATAGTATACATCTGGCACAATCATCTTTTCTCCATTTCTTGCTAGGATACTGACTCTGCCTTTACCCTTGACATATATCTTACTATCAGTTCATGTTGTTACCTCAGATTTCACGTTTTCATCCAGATTGGCAAACATTGCAATGTTTCCAGTCATGTGATTACTACAACCTGAGTCTAAGAACCAAAAATCTTCTTGTTTGTCTTGTGCGATGTTACATGTTAACAACACAGTTTTCAGGTTCTTATCTTCTTCATTTGAAAAATTAGCATTTTTCCTGTTATTCATGTCATTTTACTTTTTCCTACATTCATTGGCATAATGGCCTAATTTCTTGCAATAATGACATTGGACTTGGGATTTGTCATACCTTTGTCCACAAGTTTGCTGTTTTCTTGAACCTTCATCTTGGTTCTGATTGCAATTCCTTCCGCTTGTGCTAGCAGGATTATTTCTGCCTCTATTTTGGCTTCTTCCACGACCTTTGTTATTTTCTCTGCCTTGACCTCTGCCTCGGCCAAATGACATCTGAGTCTTGAATGCTTGCTCAAAAGAGGAATCTGTTCCTCTGCTCAGTTTGTGTTCATGAGACATAAGAGAAGCACTCAGTTCATCTACTGTGAACTATGAGAGATCCTTTGTTTCTTCTATTGCTACCACAATAGATTCAAACCTTGAGGGTAAACTTCAAAAGATCTTCTCTACGACCCTTCTTTCTTCAAGAGCTTCACCATGAGATTTTATCTGGGTTATCAACTTAATAACTTGAGTGAAGAACGAATCTATTGTATCAGATTCCTTCATGCTAAGTGTTTCAAAGTCTCTCCTCAACATCTGCAACTTTGCAGTCTTCACCTTTTCCATGCCTTGATAGGCAGTTTTGAGAGTTTCCCATGCTTCTTTGGATCTCTTGGCTGCTGCTATCCTCGGAAACACACTCTCATGCACTGCTTGATACAAAAAGAAGAGAGCTTTGGAGTCTTTCTTCTTATTTCTCTTCAGCAACTTCCTTTCTGCGTGAGTTAAATCATCAAACTCATTTTCATCTGCTGGCTCTTCAAATCCATCCTCAACAAGTTCCCATAAGTCTTGGGAAGCAAATAAAGCTCTCATAGTTATTGACCAGTAGTCATAATTTTTCCCATTAAATTGTGGGAGGTGGATATTTCCAATACCCATGCTAGTGCTGGCTCCAGCCATTTTTCACTCTTAACTATGCTTTAAAGACACTTGACTGTGTATTTAAAATAGTTGAGTGTTCTGCAACAGTAACACAATAAACTGTATAGAGAAATACCTTTGGATTCTTCTTGAGTAAGTCTTCACACTGCTAGAGAAGCTGCTGTAACAAAGAACTCCTTCCTTCAGCTTCTTTGACTTTCAAAGAGCCTGGACTAGCTCTGATACCATGTAGAAGTTTCTGATACTTCAAAACAACAAGAGAGAATGAAGATTCCCTCTACAACACAGAGTTTTCAAACTTAATGTGCAGAATGAACAGAAACAGTTTAGGACAATTTTCTTAATTCATGAAAGAATAAAAGAAATACATAATCAACAATCTGATTCTTCCTCCTTGAGAGGGATTTCCAAAGTATATTAGTGGACTGTAAAAACAACAGTGCTCACATAAAACTACTATGTCCTCTATTCACACATACAGTGCTTACAAAATTTGCTGTGTAACAGCCTGCGGGCTACAACGATTCTCTGTTTCTCAAAATAACATTTCAATACATAAAACGTGTTCACGGAAAAAATTTTTCATTACAATATCTTTCAGGCTCTCTTCCTTTTATAAGGCATGGTTATAATAAAAAACAATTAAACCGACCCATAAAACCGGATCTCAAGATATATGAAATCCATTGAAAAACAATCATCGCATCCGGAACTCAATCGGCAATCGGCGAAACATCGGTTCAAAGGTTTTAAGACCCTTTGCGCTTTGCGATTGCGATGGCGCGGGGCCCATATCGCATCGGCAGTTGGCTATATGCGATTGTGATTGCGCGATTGCAGTCCATTGCGATTCGCGACTCTTTGCAATTAGCGATGATGCGATTGTGATCGCATCACAACTTTTCAATCGACAATACATATTACGGATGGCGGAACATACCTTGTCCCTTTGCGATTTGCGATTGCGATTGTGGTGGGACCACATCGCATCGCATCGCACACTTCAATCGGTCGGAACATACTTATGTGCGGTACCTCGTTCCTTTTGCGATTGCGATGATCACATCGCATCGGAACAGTCCATATCAACAAGACACTTATTATAAAACTTGTGATTGCCGCCTCATTCATTAACTCCGCCGATTATATTGGTAAGGCTTTAAAGCCTGATTCAACTTGTAATCAAAGCTCTGCACTGCTGGCGATACTTTGAGTCTGATCCATTAACTCTGCTCTTTAAGAAAACGGCAACCACCTTAGATAAATATCAAAGGGGGCCAATTCTTATCTGCTTTGCACTTCACTTTTGCGGGCTTTCCAATCCTTTTGCAATTGCTTCAAGAAAGCGACAACCACCTTTGCTAAGTCTTCAATGCGCCGCGCTTCAGTCATTCTACAATTACTGCTGATTGACATCAGTAGTTGGAGTTAATTTCCAGCATTCCAGAAGGAACTAATTTTGGAATAAAAATTGCATCTTGCACAGAAGGTCGTTTGGTATCCTCTTTCACATGGTAGGATTTGGTAGTCTGAAGCTGCAGAGAAATTTCTCAAGTAGGCAGTATGAAGCCACAAAGAAATTTGTCATAGTAGGCAACATTCTACCATATTTTTGCATCTATTTGATGGGTTTCCATTGCAGGTCAATAAGACGTACGTCAAGTAGCCATATGGTGCAAAGTACTAACACTTCTATTCAAAATAGAAAGGTAGAATGGAGATGATAGGAGGAAAGCTCTTTGGAGATTTTTTTTATGAAATGTATTTTGGGATATTTATTTGGAGTTGGAAGGTTAGATATTTATTTGTATTGGGAGATATGAGGGTTTATTATGAAGGGGTTGTTATTAAAAAAAAAGAAAAAGAAAGAAAAGGTGAATGGAGAAATATTTTGAATAATTATTGTGCTTTGGGGGAATTGATTTCTTCTACCCCAGGGGTTGTTGAATTGGGTTATTATTTTCATCCATTATTATTACTTGAACGTATTCAATTTCTTTATGGAGGTTGAAGATTCAAGCCCATAATATATCAATTTCTCAAAGAAGGAAAATCAATTTTATTAAAGAAATCCGAGGAGAGAGAAGAATGATTAAGTATTGGGATCCATTGATGCCAAACCACAATGTCATCATTTTACTTTTGGAAATTCCATAGGAATTAGCATAATGATACATCAGTCGATTCTTTGGGCTACAATACTTCTATGGATCACAAATGGAAAAAACATACATATAGAAGCAAGAGCAAAACAATGGGCTTTACTTTTGAAAGGTCCATGTTATCCTTCAACAATAAAAGGCTATCTAGAAGGAAGATGAAAAAATCAAGTGTCTCTTTGAACTTTGATCCAAATTGGATGGTACAAAGTTAGAAGATGTCCTCCTACGATTGGACATATTAGATATGGATCTGAGCTTGGTAGAGAAATCATAATGGAAAGGGTCAAGTTGGGCCTTGAAGCCATCCATGCTTGCTTTGATACAACCTAGGTTCTTGGAACATTTTTGTGAAAATGTTTCACTCAGAGTCGCCTCTTGTCTCACTAAAATCATAACCTTAACAACACCGCTATGGCCCTACAATGATGATATCACGAGGAGGGTTTTTCAGGTAATGGTAGAAGCACTCCCAAGGTTGGACAACACCACCCTTCTTACTTTTTTTCAGAGGTGCAAATTTTTGGAACACATGGCAAAATTCATATTTGGTATACTTGTGTTGAATCTAGAGACTTAATCCTTCATATGCTCCAATACTTCTACACTAGAATTACAACATCTCATCCAAACTTCATCAAAATAGACATGGAAAAGATCATGTCCCTGATCTTAGGAGAAGATAAGTCCATCCGTGAACAATTGAGATCCAAATTGTTGGCCATTTGGACGAAGGAGCTAATTGTATCACATGTTGCTTATGGAATATCTAGGGGATTGTGTTGAAAATGCAACAAGATAATGGAGCTTAGTGAAATGAAGTCGCCTTCACTAAGTGGGCCCGCAGGCTATTTTTGGCGCAAAGTCTATTTTTAGACTATGTCTATTTTTAGACATATGGATCATGGTCTATGAGTTGCAGGATGCTATTTATGGATGATTGTTCGAGTTGGTAAAAATAGATGGACCTCTATTTTTAGACATTGGGCGGTTTCTATTTTTAGACTGCCGGGCTAAAAATAGAACAGTCAAATATTATTAACTCTTAATAATATTTAGACTATAAACATTATCTTATCCTCTTGGAGCACTTCAGTTTGATGCTTGGATGTGGCACATGCAAATTGGCTAAAAGAAAATAAGCTTTTCCACAAGTGCTAGTTGGAGTCATTGTGGTTGATGATCATTAGAACCATGGTTTGTGTGAGTCAACAGACAACAGAGTTTAGCCTGTTTAACTTGAAGCAGGAACTAGAGTTGTATTTAGTTTAAATGGAAAATACACTAGTGATGAGTGGTGTGAATTAATTATTAATTAATTCACTAATTATTAACTCATAAATCAACTGAAGAACACATCAGTTAACTGCAATGAATGGACAGTTCAGTGGAGACCAGTGTTAGAGGTGGGTGAAAGGGTGAGTGTGACTATCAGTTGTGACTATACTTTTGCATGAGATTTGCACACACATTGATGGAGTTTGCCAATGAGGATTGCGCAGTACAAGCTAGGGGATTCGAACTTGGATCTCATTCATTCACATCTTGGATTGCGCAGTAGCGGCAGGCAGACTTGTGGAGGAGATTTGAACCTGTGACTTGTTCTTCTTCCGTGCTAGTTTTGTGTGTAGCATTGAGATAGTGCTGAGAGCTGTGAGAGCTTTGTGCTATGTATTGTTACATGTTCTCTATCACTATAATATACAGATAGTTGGGGGTTTTCAGCTATTGCTTTCCCCATTACATACTGTGTTGATATGTGTGCTTGATTATGTTTTAATGTGCGCATGTGACTGCTTTCTATTTCTGCATATTGATGATCAATTGTAGAAGAGGTTATGTATTATGCATAAAGCTTAAATAGTGTGTAATCAGGATAATCTCGATGAATAATTCAGCTATTATTCAAATTTCTACAGATTGGTCAAATAGAACATCAAACTAATTAGAAAGAATTTAACCAAGGAGGAACTAACAAAGAATTGTGGAGATAACAAAAATGAATTAAGGAGGAAAGGCTTGTGCTTTGTATGCAAGGGAGTTTGGGCACTTGACCATTCATGTCCAGGTGATAAAGAGGAAATAAGGGTTGGAGAATTAGATACCTCTTCAGATCATGGGGATTCATCCATAGTTGGGTTCACCAGTTTTTAGAAGAGAGCCTATGAAGGATCCAAGAATTCAGGAACATATGGTGAGCAAGAACACCATGCTTTTCAGAGAAACTTGCAATATAAGTTGCTGATAATCAGTTAGCTTGAAAAAGTACATGGTGAAAGGAAAGACGTAATTCCTCCTGATGATGTAGTAATTGCGTCTATATATATCCTAGAGAAAATCTATAAAGAGTATAGGAAATCGGGTGTAGATAACAGTCCACTAGTACATCCATGTTTGACAACAAGAGAGGGCTAACAACTTATTCCTACTTGTGGAGAAGGCTAGGAAGAAGACATTCATGGAGTATCAAATGAGGAGGCAGTAGTAAGAAACCGATATGATGAGAATGATCATCTGGGACAACATGAAAAATATAGTATGCATGATGTGCCATTTTTGGAGGGTCAGTCAAAGGTTCAAGTTGAAGATGTGGTCATGGGCAATCCAGTGCATACATATACAAATACATTCAATAGGGCACTAGAATTTCCAGAAGAGGACTTTCGGGAAAAGATCATGCATTTCAAGACATAGCTTATGATGTTGAAGTAGAGACTCTGGATAGTATGGAAAAATATCTTACAAGAGAATAGAAAAATTGAGGAGCTCATAGGGTTATGTACCGAATCAACGACCAAGTTGTCTAGTGTTGAGGAACGACTCAAGTCCCTCACAAGGTAGCAAGAGGAGTATCGTTGGGAGTACCAAAGTAGCCCTCTATAGGAGTACATAGATAAGGCTTGCAACACTACCACCCCATCTTTATACATCGGGAAGAGTATGGAAAAGTTCTATAAATGCATCATGTTGGGTGACCGAGTGGAGCAACATGAGCATCAACATGGTAGATTTGCAGATATTCATCCTTCCCAAAACCTAGATTGGCGAGATATTATGAGTTGGTACTCTATTGATGGGTTGACTCCTAAGAGGATACTCATAGCCAAGGGCATTTTGCAGCTTGAGCCCTTTGGCATGGGTATTGATGCGGAGCTGAGATGGTACCATAACCCATAGGTCCCAGGACTTAGGTGGCATTGGGATCCAGGAGAATCCATTGGGGCCACGATTGGTCATAGGATTGTTTGGGATCCAGGTATCGAG